>JANUWF010002187.1:600000-825000 GCA_026120185.1 Voacanga thouarsii | reverse complement strand
AAATGGGTTAATCATTCCTAGAAGTATCTAAGACAAAATTCTTCTCTGAAATAGGCCAGCACTTGCTAGGTTCGCAGTTGGATGATCAGTTGTTTGTTGTCAATGACAATTTCAAAAAATTATTATAAATATTCAGCAAAGCTTTATGTCTTGTTTGAAATGTTGAGCTGTATTCATGTTTTGAATCTTGTATTTGGTTAAATCTGTTCTAAGCGTTTAAAGCTGACAATAGATAAGTAGAATTGGTTTGTGTTGGAGAATCAGTTTTGAGTTAACAATCTGAAATTTTTGAGGCATTTTACATTTTTAGTAGATATATATCTTAAAAATGGTGTTCTATTTACTAGTTGCTACTTGTAATGGCAAATAGTCGATATCAGCTTCTACTACTAGATTTCAAACCAACATTATTTCCTAAAGTGAACTAGTATTCTACCAGACTAGTAGTTGGAAAAGAGGATCTAAATTGTTAATGACAATTTTCTTTTACTCCTATTTGCTATGTAGTCTAAAGATATGCAGTTTGCAATTCTACCTACCAATCATTTAATTGCCCAAGATTTAATTTGGAGTATATTATAAATTTTAAGAGAAATAAAATTTACTTAAGTTTGAAATATTCATAAACAATTAGTTTATCTAATTATTGTTAAAAAAATTTATTTGTTGTTTTTGTTACAAGACCATTCAATTTTTTGTTCTTAATAGCGAAGAAAAAAAGAATCGAAGCCTAACAAGCTTCTTGGTGAGCCCGTCAACAAGTAATTCGATGGCTAGACCATTGACAAGCAATCAGACGATCCAAGAGTCGCAGGCCTTACCAAGGAGGCCACAAGGGACATATGTTTTGTTTCTGTAGTTGATACCTTATGTGTTAATTTTATTTATTTATTTATTGTGAGCTTTCTTTGTAATAAAAGATTAGTCCTCTTATCTGGAAGGCCATACTAGGACATTCACATTTCATGAAAGACTATATGGATAGGTTGTAAGCCTCTAGTGTTAGGTTTCTCATGCAAAAATAGGTTTGTGTAGTGGAAGATTTAAGAGGTACCAAAACTAGAATCTGCAAAAGTGTGAATAACAGGAAAACAAGAAGAGTAATATACCTTCTCTGTGCAGCACTATAAAATACATTTTTCAATCAAATACTGTGGCGCGATTCAGAATCCGATAGTAACCTTTTGAGAACGGTTTCTCAATGTAGATGGTTCAACACCGTGTAGATGTCTTGCCGCTTCAATCTCAGTGCGAGATTGACTCTAATAGTATCTACATGAGGTATACTCTTAAGGAAATCAAAAATTTCTCTGCTAGGTGAATTTCTTGGCGGCTAGGGTAACAACCAAAGAAGAGACGAAATGAGTCGTGTGTATCAAAAATCAAAGAGAACAATTTTCTTTGTGTTTTAAAATAAAACAACCACGACTTATTCTACAGAAAAATCCCAGAAAAACCCGCTGATAACACGTTTTGTGAATTTTAAAAGTATTAGAATTCTTTAATTATAATTGGAACCTACAAGTTTTGACAATTACAATTTGGCCCAGAAATTATAACTAATTATAATTTGATTCAAATAACTTCTACTTCTCACAGTTAACCCCATAATATTATCATATAACATCTCGAGTATATAATCTTCTATTGTGTGTGACCTATTAGGTTTCCCAGTTTATTTGTAGCAAAATATGAATTAATCCAAACATTTTTGAGATTAATAATCCTTAACAATTTAGAATTGACCTATTAATTCTAATCAGGATTGGTTTATTAATTCATCAATTAATAAATCCCATACTAAGTAGATCATGAGCAGTATCTAGCAATACATCATGACTACCCAAGAGTCCAGGAAGTCAAGTGGCTTGACATGAACCCTTCAATAACAAACTATAGTGCAATAAACTCCTTTCACCATATAATATCTTATTCGGTTTGGAGTATGGAATTAGTGCCACTCCTTCCAAAATATAAATTAATTATGACTCGAATATATTAGTACTTGTACCAGGAACCCACTACTCTATATGTGTATCAATAGGAATTGTTTTCAATACACAATCACTTTGGCTAAGGATTTCTGGAGTAGTAATTCCTACAAGTGGCCGTGAGATATTCGCCAATGCTATTAAGAGTAGTGAATCATTTATTGACCATCTCAACTACTTGTGTTTACCTCACATTGTACCTAATATCCTTCCTATAGGCAACCCCCGATATGACTCCAGAAATTGGAATCAAAGTACAATGCTCAACAAATAAAGTACCTTGGAGATATCAAGTCAAGGATACTTTCACGTTTGCTATAATGAGATTTTATCACTGGCACTAAATAGTTATCCATGTGATTATCTCATAGCTAGGTCATCCAATGTACTTGTTCTATTAACAAGCATACATGTGTTGGTTTTAAGTATCACAATACTCACGGATGTGAGAATTACCACCTGATCAAATAAGGAAGTTTAACACTTGCTAGTCTTAGCGCATTAATGATGCCCTATCTCATTAATACTACGATTAGGGATAATCTAAATGCTAACACTATACAGTGTAGTTGAAATATCACATCATGATCTCTATCATGATTTTCTTAACACAGTGTTGTACTTGAGACTTTATCTAATAGTTATTTTACATGAAAGCAAACTAAATTGAAAGATAAATAATGCCTTGTATTACAAAACAAATGGTTCATATACAAAGTATAAGTGATTGCCTTTGGGGTGCAACACTAACAAACTCCCACTTGCACTAGAGCTAATTATTCATGTATCTAATACCGAATGACTCAACATACCTGTCATATTTCTTTTGGGATAGTGCTTTTGTAAGTGGGTCAGCTATGTTCTCATCCGTAGGAACTCTTTCTATCTTTACTTCCTGTCTATCTATGATTTTCCAATCAGATAATAACATCGTAATACGTGTTTGGATCGTTGATGAGTTTGTGGCTCCTTTGCTTATGGAATGGCTCTGTTGTTGTCACAATTCAATGATATTGGGCCAACAATGCTAGGGACGTATGAGTAGTAGGCTCTCTCTGAATTATAAGGATTGGCATTCCGTACCTTAGAGACTTAAAGATGAGGTTTGGGAAGAAATACAAGCAAATAAATTTATTCTAACACATATAAAATGGAGAATACGCAGGTTATATGTATAAAAGTTTAATATTTTTTCTTGTCATTAATGTGTGCATATACTCAATAATTATTACATACTTGTTTTTTATGTTAACTATTTAAGATACTCATAGGCGGAGGCTAAGTGAAACAGACAAAATCGATCACATATTACATATCCACCGGTCACAGGAAGAATGCCACATTCTGTATACAGGATCAGGTATTCATTTTCTTTTATGCTCTAGTCATTTGAATATTATTTAATTCCCTTGAAACTTCTGAAAAATATTTATAGATGACCTCACAAGACCAATTAACATCACAATATGATATGTTTCTTACGACATGAAGGTGGTGTGGTCGGCAGGCTTATGGTTTGATTAAAGAGATTATTGTAAGGAATTTTCAAAGATTAATTTTCTTGAATTATTAAAATATGACAAATACAATTTATTTACTACTTTAAATTTGATATATTATTTCACAATTATGTAGGACCGATTAGAGGAAGAGTGGCAAGCACTGCCTGAGTCTAAGCGCACTGAGGAAGCGAAGGATCAGATCTTCCAACGCTTGTTCGGTCCTGATACGAGAGGTCGTATAAGGTGCAAGGGAAAGGGACCAACACCAACCTTAATCAGTCAATCATCCACTTGTACTGGCAATGTTGAGGAGGTCATTAGAGCTCAGGTTGACGCGCGTATTTAGAGTATGCCAGAAATTATGCAAGTTAAGATGTGAGCTGAGATGCGAGCTGAGATGCAAGCTGAGATGTAGCGTGAGCGAGAGATTTACGAGTCACATATAGCAGCACTTCAGATTACCATGGAAGCATTATCTCACAGATTTGATATAAGTGCATTTGCTACAACAGCTATACCACCATCTAGTGCATATACGACATCTTTGGGTATTGGTTCCACTTCTCGACCCATTGGATCGTGTGATGTAGACGAGATTGCTCATGATGACTGACGTATTCTCATTGTCTTCTTATTTTACATGTCCTACTATTTCTAATAGATTCCTTGATATTTTCTACTTGTTATATGTATAGTATTATTTCTCTTGTGGAGTTTTGGGATTATTTATGATTTTAATGTTCAAGAGATTGATTTTGATTTGTTTAGCATTAAGCAAATTATATTTTATTGTGATTGGTGTTAAATGTGTTGAACATATTGTATTTGGTTTAAAATTGTAGGTGGATATGCCTAATAACCAAGTAACCATTAAAAAAAAAAATCAAATACGATGGCTAGAATCGTCGCATTTGTTAAAAGCAAATAATGTCGCTTTTGATTAACCAAATACGACGGCTACAAAAGCGTGGTATTTGTTATCAAATATCACGGTGATGACTGTCGCATTGTCATCGCATTTGATAAGTTAATACGACGGTTTGTGACCGTCACATTTGATAACCACATACGACGGTCGTCATATGTGGTTATCAAATGCGACGGTCACAAACCGTCACATTTGATAACCACATACGACGGTCGTCATATGTGGTTATCAAATGCGACGGTCACAAACCGTCGTATTTTCTTATCAAATACGACGGTCTCAAACCGTCATATTTGCTTATCAAATATGATGATTACAACCATCGTATCAAATACGACGTTTTTATTAGGTATTATGATGGTTTGTCTAACTGTCTTTGAGCCTTCCGCAATGATTAAATACGACGCTTTTGTATAGCTATCGTATTAGGCAAATATGACGGTTTGGTTGCTGTTGTTGAACAAAAATGACCAGACTTTATACGACGGCTATACGACGGTCAGAAAACTGTCGTTTAGCCGTCGTATTTGCTATGCAAATACGATGGCTCGGTTATCAAATACAACAGCTTCTTGACCGTCGTATTTGAGCAATTTTTTAGTAGTGCCTCAAGCTAAAAAGAAAATTAACATGATTAATTCTATGTGTTCATGCATGATTTAAGTAGAAGGTCTTACCCTCTCGCCTTGTTTTGGTCGCCATCTCCAAAATTACAATAATTTTATCTCTATCTAACATATGTAATCTAATTATATAAATTTTCTAAATAGAGAAACCTCGTGTTATATTCGAGGGGAGTTAGATGAGAAGAGAATTACACAAGAATTTTAGAGAAGGCAGGTCTCGCAGGTCCTATTTAATAAAAGTAAAATTATAAATAATGCATGAACTGATATAATTTGGTTTTAGTCCATAACCATTCACCAAGCCATTAAATATGGTTAAACCAAATTAAACACATAATTTTATTATTCCAAAATCTCTATTTTGGAAAAATAAAACAAATTCTAAAATTAATATTTTAGATTTAGTTTCTAAAATCAAATTCTAGAAACTAATTAGGATAAAATCTAAAATCAATATTTTAGAAAATTTATTAATTGCTAAAATCATATTTTAGGAATTAAATAATAATATATAATCTAAAATCAATATTTTAGAAAATATAATTATATCCCAAATCATGGGTCCCATTTAAAAACTAATCATAATTAAATTTAATTCTCAAAATGAGAATTAATAAAAAATTATTATTATTATTATTATTATTATTATTATTATTATTATTATTTCGACCTTTTCCAAAAACTATTTTTGGATCATTTCCTTTAAAATTTTCGTAGCGTTTTTCAGAGAACAAAAATTCTATTCGTCTTCATCTAGCAGCGTTCACAAACTGCAATTCAAAACCTCATGAAACAATTTCCATCTACAATCAATTTTTACAAAATAGACATTCTGTTATGCAGAAAATTAAACCAGATAGAACCTTTCTTACTTCGCACAAGCAGAATACACAGAAACATATTTTCTGTATTGAAACAAAGCTGTAATTTTCAGAAAACTAATTTTCTTGAAAATTAGACAAGTTTACATCGTTTTAACCATTACAGAGAAACCATCAGTCATGACCCAAACATACAGAGAACGATTTTCTGTATAGAATAGATCGAGTCATAAAAACAACTTCAAACAGATTTTGAAACCTTCTCTAACCTTTACAGAATCACCATGTGTTACATCTAGAACCCAAAAAATCAAATTTTCCAGAAAACAAGATGCATTCGTAACAATTTCAGAACACAACAGAGACCCACGATTCTTGAAACAATTTCAAGAAATAAACTGAAACGGTTTTCAAATATCAAAGCTCCGTGAATCAACGTTCACTGAAGACAAAAGAGATGTCATGAAATGATTTCATGACATATTAATGATTTGTAAATCACACACAAGCAAGGCTCTAATACTACTGTTAGGTTTCTCATGCAAAAACAGGTTTGCGCAACTGAAGATTTAAGAGATACCAAAACCAGAATCTGCAAGAGTGTGAATAACAAGAAAACAAGAAGAGTAATATATCTTCTCTGTGCAGCACTATAAAACAAAGTTTTCAATCAAATACTAAGGCGCGATCCAAAATCCGATAGTAATCTTTTGAGAACAGTTTCTCAATGTAGATGGTTTAACACCGCGCAGATGTCTTGCCACTTCAATCTTAGTGTGAGATTAACTCTGATAGTATCCACACGAGGTATTCTCTCAAGGAAACCAAAAAATTCTCTGCTAGGAAAATTTC
The DNA here is from genome assembly GCA_026120185.1 of Voacanga thouarsii. Classification (NCBI taxonomy): domain Eukaryota; kingdom Viridiplantae; phylum Streptophyta; class Magnoliopsida; order Gentianales; family Apocynaceae; genus Voacanga; species Voacanga thouarsii. The sequence continues at coordinate 818,280 of JANUWF010002187.1, read as the reverse complement.
CTGGTGCCTACGGTAACAACTGGAGAAGAGAAGAAAGGAGTCATGCGTATCAACAATCAGAGAGAACAATTTTCTTTGTGTGTTTTAAAATAAAATAACCACGTCTTATTCTACAGAAAAATCCCAAAAAAACCAGGTGATAACACGTTTTGTGAATTTTAAAAGTATTAGAATTCTTTAATTGTAATTGGAACTTACAAGTTCTCATAATTATAATTTGGCCCAGATATTATAACTAATTATAATTTAGCCCAAATAACTTCTCCTTCTCACAATTAACCCCACAATATTATCAAATAACATCTTGAGTACATAATCCTCTATTGTGTATAACCTATTATGTTTCCCAGTCTATTGGTAGCAAAATATGAATTAATCCAAACGTCTTTGAAATTAATAATCCTTAATAATTTAGAATTAACCTATTAATTCTAATCATGATTGGTTTATTAATGCATCAATTAATAAACCCATACTCAACAGATCATGAACGATATCTAGTAACACATCATGACCACCCAAGAGTCTAAGAAGTTAAGTGGCTTGACATGAACCCTTTAACAACAAATTACAGTGCAATAAACTCCTTTCACCATACAATATCTCATTCGGTTTGGAGTACGAAATTAGTACCAGCTCCCTCCAGAATATAAATTAATTTTGATCTGAATATATTAGTACTTGTACCAGGAACCCACTACTCTATATGTGTATCAATTGGAATTGTTTCTAATACACAATTATCTTGGCCAAGGATTTCTGAAATAGTAATTCCTACGAGTGGCCGTGAGATATTTGTCCCTACTATTAGGAGTGGTAAATCTATTATTGACCCTCATATTGTACCCAATATCCATCCCATAGGCGGCCCTCAATCTAGCTCCAGAGATTGGAATCAAAGTACAATACTCAGCAAACAAAGTACCTTGGAAATTTCAAGTCTAAGGATACTTGCACGTTTGCTATAACAAGATTCTATCACTAGTACTAAATAGTTTTCTATATGATTATCTCATAACCAGATCATCCAATGTACTTGTTCTATTAACAAGCATCCATGTGTTAGCTTTGAGTATCACAATACTCACAGATGTGAGAACCATTACCTAATCAAATCAGGAAGTCTAACATGTGCTAGTCTTAGCGCATTAATGATGTTCTATCTCATTAATACTACGACTAGAGATAATTTAAGTACTAACTATATAGTGTAGTAGAAATCTCACATCATGATTTTCTTAACACAGTATTGTACTTAGGACTTTATCTAACAGTTATTTTAGATGAAAGCAAACTAAACAAATTGAAAGATAAATAATGCCTTATATTATAAAACAAATGTGTCATATATAAAGTAAAAGTGATTGCTCTAGGGCGCAACACTAATATTTAGTAGCCAAACTAGTAGAGATTGGCACGCACAGGTAAGATTTTAGCTATAACATTAGGTTTGCCCTTAGGGTTAGTTGATATTATATATTTATGTAGCATGTTCATGCATTGATAGGGTTATTAATAAACAAATGTGCTTCAACAAGCCCGCGAAGAAACACGAGCCATTTGGCAAGTTATGCCTGATGACGAGAGGCAACAGTAGGAGAAGAGGTGGAAAACCACCTTATAACAGTACATGGAAACTTTCTCGGGTTCTAATACCTCTACGAGAACCAGCACACTATAGATAAGACATAAAGTAAATGATTTGAAACAGGCAATCAGAGTGTTTGTATGTAAATTGATCTCGTGAAATATTTAAATTTGTTACAGTGTTGAAATTTTTAGCTAACAAACAAATTTCTTGATTTCACAATGCTTAGCACAAATGCTAAAGGTATTAGTGGCAAAAATTAATGATGCTAAGTACCGAGCCATAAAAGAGATTAGCTTTGGCCTGCTATATCTAAACTGTTGCAATATGTGCTACGACCTCTGATTCTAGCTCGTCAGCCATTTCAATATGAACTCCTATGATGTACAACTGGAAAGGGGAGTTATATATTCATTTCTACTAGATATATTTAACTCTGTCTCGATATTCGGGGAATGGTAGACTCCTGGGGGAAGTTGAAGGGGAGGGGGGGGGGGGGGAACAAAGGAGACCTCATTCTGGAGCACCATGGAAACTATTCCATGCTGCTTATCGAGTTGATTACCATGGAGGACGGGGACAACTTCAAAAGAAATTTTACCGTGCTCGCGATTTCCACATTTGTTGCTTTAAAGTGAGGAACCCAACTGAACATGGAGGTTACCCAGCATTTGTGTGCAGTAGATGGCATCGGGATGCTTATTTAGGCTGAATACGCATGTCAGCAAATGTGCTTTGAAATTCAGTTAGCCTAGGCTGCCAAAAAGAGATGTGTCGGAAGATGTCTGTATTTCTTAATGGTAGTACCTTTTTATATACTTGACATAAGTAAATTTGTAACTATAATATTTGCTTACGAATTTAATTTTTTGTTGTTACATTAATGCTTAATTTGTTGGTAATATGCATTAGAGTCAATCATTTTATAATGTATTAATAAGAGGGGACATCATTAATACGCAAAGATTGACACATGTTATACTTCTTGATTAGATCAATCAATAGTTCTCACATCCATAAGCATATGGATATTTAAAGTTAACATGTGAATACTTGTTAGATGAACAAGTATATTAGATTACTTAGCCATGAGATAATTACATAGATAACCATTTAGTGCCAGTGATAGGATCGCATTATAGCAGGTGTGCAAGTTGTAACACCCCACTACCTAGGCCCGCCAGGGCCGGGGATGTTGCCCTATCCAAAGGATAAGGGGTCTTTATAACTAGGTCACACAAATAAAATAGATGAATAAAAAAAATAATACTTGAACTTAAAATTTATTACATTCCAAAAATAAGTCTAAGAATAAATCCAAGAATACCAAAAAAAAATCTATAATAAAATTCATCCACTCTCATCTCCCCAAAACATTACACAAAATAAATTATCAAAAAATCTTCCAAAGCAGGCACTATCTAGCTACTCATCCACATAGCAAGATCGACCTGAAATCATAGTAAAAATGGTGGTGAGACAGAAATCTCAGTAAGTCCGTGTGTGCTTAAGTGTCGGGAGAAAACAGTTCGTGAATGCAAAGTATAAAATTCTTTATAAGAGTTCACTAGCAAGCAATAAACATTAGTCAAAAGTAAGAGCTGTGTTTTGGCTTTTCCAACCATAAATAATCAATAAAATCAACCACTCAAAAGAAATGATTATGGGTTACCACACGTTGGGCCCCATAACTGCATGGTCAGCATGCCACACTTTGTGCATACCGCCAGTCAAAATGCCACACTTTGTGCAGACTGACAAAAGTAGGTGATCGGCCTACCGGGCAAGATACTCCTCCTTCTCTATACCCAAACAACAACCGGGTGTCCATTCCGGCAACACACAGTCACTTGACTGAAAGAGAACACTGCTAGCTCGGACCGGCACGTCCTACTGGACTGACATCCTATCTAGGAAGGACTCACCCCTCAGAGGTGGTCACCTACTGAGAGACTTACCCTAACCCCTCAAAGACTAGCCCTAGTAGTCCACCCTTATTAAGTACTCAACGACATTTTCCACTTGGGATAAAATGAACAAAATACTGTTCCACTTGAAAATGGCAATTAAGGGTTTCCAAAGTCTTTGTCAAAATCAGTTTTGGAAAAAGTTTTGAGATTGAGTAAATCTACTTATTAATTTTCAAAAAAATTGTTTGTCTGAAATAGGAAAGAAGTTAATCTTCAATTGCCCTTGCAAAACTGAGTGTCCATGCACTCTACATTTAGCTTGCCATAATAAACATGTTTCATCAACCAGGTTTTATGCAGGATCTTACCTGATCCTTGCTCACAATATAAGGTCTCCAACAGCTGACCTAACCCCGCATGGGCAAATATAAACCACAATCAAACTCAAGCTAAAATCCACTTTCTCAATTTAAAACAACTCAACTCACTACCACCATGATCCTAGTGTCTCAAGCTTTAAGGCCAAACAATAAATAAATAGGTTTATAAGCTAAGCCTAATTTGATATTTAAAATAATTAATGTTTTGAGAAACAAGTACTAATAAGTTGATGGTTTAAATCTTGCTAAGAAAAATTTAGAGTTTACTTGATAAAGAGTCCTAGGTGGTATTAGGTAAAATAATGATTTATTAATAGTTTAGTTGTTAGAAAATAATTGATAAACTAAAATTAGTTGAAAATAAATTTAATGAGTCTTGCTTGAAAATTAAAAAATAAATTTTTAATGGGTTTTGATTAAAGATAATAACTAAATTTTTAGTAATAAATATTTTACTAATTATGATTATTTCCATAAAAGGTTTTAGTTGATTTCATTATTTTATATAATAACTATATATATATTTTTTATTTTTCTAGCAAAAGCTATTATTTATTTGACTAAAATATCCTTATTATATATAATAATCCAAAACTACCCCTCCTAGGGTTTTTTTCGAAATTACTAGCAAAGTCATATTATGAAATATTTTATTCATGAAATAAAAATTAGCTTAGGGACAACTAGGTCATGATCATAGTTCTAATGCTAACCATAATCATGAACATTTACAACCCTTCAATTCATCAAATCATCCAAATCATGCATATAAACATAGATCTAGACTTACTAAGGCATGATCTAACCTTTACTAGCATAAATATAATCATGGCTTCAATAATTACACAAGAATATAAATCCTATTCATCATAGATAATATAATCTCTAGCATACTTGATCACAAATGCTACCTATGACATGGAGACATGCATTAAACCTCAAAACATTATACAATCAACCAAAATAACCCATCCATGCGTAAATCCCATCTCCAACATATTCACACATATATTCATGCTTCAATCTCAACTCATCACAACAATATATATTCAACCCTATTCATGATTCATCTTCTATCAACATCATCCTAGAGACATGAATCTAGAATTTAAAAGAAGGGTTAAAAAGGCTTACTTGATTGTTGAATATCTTGAAGGAGTTTCGAATGGTTGTCAACCCCTAGATGCTAAAATCCGTCCAAGGAAGGTAGAGAAAGCATGGCCATTGGAGAAGAAGCCATCCGGCCAAGAAGGAGAGAGATTCGGCCAAGAGAGAGAGAGAGAGAGAGAGAGAGAGAGAGAGAGAGAGAGAGATAGATAGACCATTAGCATGTTTATTCATACATATATTCATTAGAGATCAAGATTGGAGAAGATGAAGTTGTTAGAACAAACCTACCTTGAAGGTGTTCTTGAGCAGGTGTTCTTGAGCCTTCACAAAATTTCTGGTTTTTGATCCAAAATAGCAAGTTGGATTTTGGAGTTTGATGTTAAGAAGGGTGTTGATGGACTCCCGGCAGTAAGTAGATTCAATCTGGAAATTTTTGAAGTAGTTTGAAGTGATTTGGAGAGGTATTAGGTGAAAGGAAGGAGTAGGTGTTTTTAGTGTGCTATGTGTTCTTGAAGTTGAAGAGAGTAGAGAGCTTTTGTGATTGGAGGCTGCCGAAATTCTGTAAGCATTAAGGTTGGCCGACTGCTTGAAGGGTTTTGGTAGCTGATTTTCTGGTTTGGAAGGGAAAAGGAAAGGCTAGCTGCTGGAATCCTTGAAGAATATTTTTGGGAAGCAAATTTGGAAACTAAATATTACAAGAATATCTTTGATTGTTGAAGAGCTTTTGGGAAGTTGCCATGGCTGAATTTCTGTGTAGAGTTTCGGCTGGATGAAAGTTGGTTGAAGGAGCTAAGGGTGGCTGAGAATAAGGGTTATAATGGTGAAGGGAAGGTCTGGTTGTTTGAGGAATATTTTATGGAAAGTTGTTAAATTATGGTGGCTGGAATTTTGGTAACTAATCAAGCATGATTGCAGTAATTTTTTTGGAAAGATTTTTGGGCAGCCATGTATGAATTTCGTGCAGGAGCTTGGGGAAAACAATGGAGCTCTGATCATGGCTGTTTAAGAGTGGTTTGTGCAGAAGAAAGATAGAGTTTCAGCCAGGGCTGAATTAGGAAATAAGGCTGGAAAATTTCTGCACAGGATTTTCGCTATTGTTGGAATTTTTCTGGGCAGTTTCGATTGCCATTTTCCAACCAGGTTGTAGGGAGTTTGAAGGAGATTTTAGAGGTCTTTCAAGGCTGGTTTCCAACCTTCTTTATGTAGGAAAAATGTGGCTAAGATACTGAACATAAATTGAAAGAAAACAGTTTGGTTTCGAACCTCCAAAGCTGTGAATTTGCCCAGGAATTTTCCTAGTTTTGCACAGCTTTTGTGCAGTCCGAAAATGGCCAGAAATATTCAGGTTTCAAGCTAATCAAAAGGGCCATTTTCTGGCAGCATTTGGGAGGGAATAATGGCTAAGAATTTCGACACCTTGAAGGCACACAAAGCTGGGAAAATTTCAGTTCCATGTATGAAGGAAAATGAACCTAGCTAGAGTGAAGTTTTTAGAAAGTTCACCAAAGAATTTAATTCACTTGAAATCCATTCCCCTTCTTCCATGGTTTCGGTCCTTAAGATGTCTTTTACTAAGATATTTTAAATCTTCAAAGCCACAGCACATTGCTGGAATTTTTCTAGAATAAAATTGGCTTGAACAATTTGAACAAGCTAATGAATTGAGAAATAGAAAAAATTAAGGATCAAGAGGAAATGAATTCCCCTTAGGAATTTTGTGCAGGGCAAAAGAGTAAGATGAGAATACTCCTATCATATCTCTCTTACGACAACATTTCTACCCTACTCCAAGCACATAAGGCCGAAAATAATACTTCCCAAGCAAAAATAAAATTTAACCAAGCTAAAGCTCCTATGATGGAATTTGAACACAAGACCTCAAGAATTAATTCTAAGGCTCTAACCACTATACCACAACAACTCTTGTTCTTATTTTCTCTCAAAAAAAATATTTTCCTATTCAATCCTCAAGTTATCACCCTTTTTTCCACCTCAAGCAAAAATTACCATTTTGCCATTCTCACTCAATAATCATAATCAAGCCCTCTAGACTATAAAACACAAATTCAATGCATATAAAATCATATAAAAATATATTTAAACATGCAATGAAATATGATATGCACCCCAACCCCCTTACTCTAAGGTTGGTTTTGACTGGGGTTTCACACAAGTATCCTTAGACTTTGCATGGTAAATATTGTACTTTGATTTCTTTCTTTGGAATCGAATTGAGATTGCCCATATAGAAAAGATATTAGGTATAATGTAAAGTATATGAAAGTAGTTAAGATGATCAATAAAGAATTTATTGCTCCTAATAGTTGGAGAATATATCTCATGGCCTTTTGTAAGAATTATTACTTAAGAAGTCCTTAGCCAAGGCAACTATGTGCTAGAAGTAGTTCCATGATAATAAACATAATAAGTAATGTATTTCGATAACAAGTACTAAAGTATTTGGGCTAGAATAATCATAATTTTAGAGGGAGTTGGCATTTATTTCATACTCCAAAACGGATGAGATATAGTATGATAAAAAAATTTTATTGCACTAATATTTTCTATTGAAAGGTTCATGTTAAACTACTTGACTTTTTGGACTTTTGGGTAGTCATAATATATTACTAAATACCGCTCTTGATCTGGCGAATATGAATTTATTAATTAAAAATTAAAAAATTAATCCTAATTATTAAGGATTGCTAATCTTACAATTGGTAGGACTAGTTCATATTTTGCTGCTAATTAATCAAAAAACCTAATAGGTCACACACAATAGAGAATTTGGTACTCAAGATATCATATGATAATATTAGGAGTTGTTTTGTGAGAAGAAAATATTCTTATCCCTAAATTATAAGCTAATTATAATTCAAAGGTTTAAGTGCAATTATTATTAAAACCTAAACCCCATAAGTTTCTATAAATAGCTCCATTATGGTAGCTGGCTACAGGGATTACTAATCACCATCATAGAATTTTAGAAATTTTGGTGTTGGAGAAAACTTTTAGTTTTGGTCGACCACTATTTCTTATGAAACTATCCCAGCTGTTGTCGAGCCTATTTTTTAGAGTTATGCCCTAAATCTAATCCATTTGCATAATATATTTTGCACATTTAATTAATAAAGGCAATCTTTATGTTTCAATTTCCTTGTTTCAAATGTATAATGAGTAAAATTGAACGATAAAGTCCCTAGCACAATGTATAGTGTTAAGGAAATCATGATATGAGATTCTTACTACACTATATAGTACTTGTTCTTAAACTATCTCTATTCATAATATTAATGAGATAGGACATCATTAATACGCAAAGACTAGCACGTGTTATATTTATTGGTTAGATCAAGTGGTAGTTCTCACATTCGTGGGTATTGTGATATTCAAAGTTAATACGTGGATACTTGTTATATGAATAAGTACATTAGATAACCTAACTATGAGATAGTGATATGACCTTGTGTGGGCTTTTTATTGGTGTTGTGAGTGGTTTAGTTGGTTATGTGTTTAGCTCAACCAAATGGGACCAAAACAGAGATTCTTCTAGAGACAAAAAGGAGAAAGTGAAATAACAACCTACCCTCTATCAAACCCTTGAAGAACTAAGCTTCAAAGACCCTCAAAAAAAGTAGAAAGTTCTACTATAATCTCACCCTAATATCCTTGAAGCAACAAAGACAAACAAGAACAAATAGAATAGAGAAAATAGGCACACAAGTATTGGGATTCAAACAAACCTTAGAAGAACAAAGTAACTAAGACCCATTCAAAGAAAACAACATTGGATTATCCAAAAGATTTATAGACTCATTCATAAGGAGGACTAACCCTTAAGCATGGTCTTGAACAAGATAAACAAGGAGGCTAGGGCCTCTCAAGATTTTCTCTCAAATTTGAATTAAAGTCTGTGAATTATGTTGTCAAATTACTAAGGTACTATTTATACTATCTTAACCCTAGCTAAGTAATCCTTGAGGTTCTATTACAGTTTAGGGTCATAATAAGACTTTACAAGTAATTAAAATTGAAGAAAATTAGAGAAAATAATAAAAACGTGGGGCAGTCGTCGGCTTCCCAGGAGGAAGCCGGCGCTGGCTAGGTCCTTTGAAGCCGGCGCCGGTTGTGCGCTGCTTTTGGGCTGGTTCAAGTTGCTATTGAGGTGTTGTTGGGCAGATTGGAGCCGACGCCGATTTTGCTGCTTGAGGTGGCGCCGATCGTTCTCTGGAGGCCTCCTTTTTGGTCAAGTTTCGTCCGTCTTTGTTGTCGACTTGAGTTCTTGCATGGTCACACCTCCCTCTCCTTGATCTTAACCTCTATGATGAAACAGAGTCTCATCATCTCCCCTTCCTTGAAAAAGATTCGTCTCCGAATCATTGCCATCATCTGCATGGAATGCTTTCACCATTGCCGTCTTCTTAGCTCCATCAAGGTTCTCTCATTCACCTATAGGTAAGGGAAACAATTCTAAAGGAGTTAGAGAGTTAAAACCATACTCACTTTCAAAAAAAGAATAAGAAGTGGTCGGGTGAAAAGCCCTTTTGTAAACAAACTTAAGGTGTGGCAAGCATTCCCCACAATTGTTCAAGTTCTTCTTGATTATGGCCCGTAAGAATTGAGTTAGTGTTCGGTTGACCACCTCCTTTGGAAAAACAACTTCAAATTCTTGAGGAATAACTGCAATTTTATTAGGCAAAGACAATGAAAAATCATTAGTAAAATCATAAGAACATTTGCATAAAAGAAGAATAACCGGTTCTTTAACTTCTATAGTCTCTATGACTTCACTTTCTTTTGCAAAGAAATTCACTCTTCTTTTACCTCCTCTCTCTTGTCCTTACTTATTCCTATCCTTGATTGTCAAAAGTGTTTGTTTGCCCATCCTCTCTCTAAACTCTTTTTCTTTCCTCTCTTGTTCTTTCCTCTCAACTTTTTATTTTTGTTTGACATCTTGTGCTCCCTTCTTCTTTTCTCCCCCCTTCATGATTCTTTAATCTTTGTTCACCTCACTAGGGGCCATGTGAGTGAGGGTAAACTTAGTTCCCTCTTTGAGTAGGGAATAAGTATTCTTCCTCCCATCATGCTTTACATGTCTATCATATTGCCAAGGTCTCCCTAGGAGCAAGTGACCCGCTTGCATAGGTACCACATCACATAGCACATCATCCTTGTATTTTCCCATCGCAAAAGACACCAAAACTTGTTTGTTTACTTTCATTTCCCCGCTATCATTCAACCATTGTAATTTGTAGGGCTTGGGGTGTTTAATCCAACTCATGTCCAATTCTTCAACCAAGTTTGCACTAATCACGTTAGTACAACTTCCACTATCCACAATGACACTACAAGAGGTCTTATTGATTAGACACCTAGTGTAGAAAATATTCTCTCTTTATTGGTAATCTTGATCCTCAATGGCTTGTGAATTTAATGACCTTCTTGTGACTCTTACCAAAGAGTATTCTTGACCAACAACTTCCTATTCATCACTTTCATCATTTCCATTTCCCTTTTGGTCTCCTTGGTACCTTTCTCCCTCTTCTTCCTCGTCGGTAGAAACCTCACCATAGGGATTAGTATACATCGTTCTCTTATTTGGACACTCATAGGAAGTATGTCCATATTCAAGGCACTTAAAATACTTGATATCCCTATTCATTTGTGGGCTCTCCATAGCTTTCCCCTCATCCTTGTTCCAACCTTCCCTAGGTTTGTAGAAGTCCCTTTGGAATGGCTTAGAGGTTTCATCCTTCTTAATTGGCACTTGACTAGTAATATTGGGGGTTGGAAGTGGTAGTCTAGTAAATGTCTTCCTATTTAATTGCCTTTCAATCTTCATAGCGGCATGTACCATATCCTCCAATTGATTATAGGGATGCAATTATACCAAATTAGCAATTTTCATATTTAATCCTCCCAAGAACCTTGCTCTTGTTGTTCTAGAATCCTCATTGATTTGAGCTCTCATCAACATTACTTCCATTTCTTTATGGTAATCTTCCATACTCCTGTTCTCTTGCTTAAGTGATTGGAGTCTTTGGTAAAAGTCATTGTAGTAATGATATGGTATAAACCTTACCCTCATCATATCTTTCAACAAGTTCCAACTAGCCACAATTTCCACTCCCATTTGTCTCTTTTGTGCACTAACTTGCTCCCACTAAACCAAAGCATTCTCCAAAAATCCTAAAATAGCCAACCTTACTTTTGACCTCTCACTGTAAGTATGACTTTTTAGGAATATCTCCATTTTTCTTTCCCACTCGAAATAAGCTTTAGGGTCACTCTTTTCATAAAATGTAGGCACTTTCATTTTGATGTGGTTCAACTCCATTTCCTCATCATTTCCTTCTCTCCTTTCTCCTCTATTGCCCCCACCTCTATGGTGTTCTCCAAGGGCTTCAACTTGTTCCCCCTCATACCATTCATCAACTCCCTCAAACTCTCTTTCTAACTCCCTTAAGTTGTTCCCACCATTCCTTCCTTGGCCCCTACCTCGTCCTCCTCTCAAGTCATGTCTTCCCCCTCTCATAGGAGCTTGTTGGAATACCTTAATAGAGCGCTCATCCCACTCTTCCCCTTGTTGGGCATTTAACGGAGAAGTATGTGTATCACCATCCCTTATCCTTGGGCTAGGTACTTCAAATCGTTCTTAACCTCTCATTTGTGCGACAATAGAAGATTGTCCAAGATGATTTATCAACTCACTTGTTATGTTTTGAAACTCACTTTGTATAGTCCTCATCATAGCTTGCAAGTCTTTACGCAAACTCTTAGCATCAATTTATTTTTCTTGAAGTCTACTAGGGCCACTTGGGTTAGGCCTAGAGATCTCTTGATCATGGGTCATGGTGATGGAATATTTACTTATACTTGCAACACAAAAGAGATTAGAAAGAAAAAATAGATCCTCACTTCACTTCCTTGTGTGTTGGTTCTCAAGGTTGATCACTCCACTCTCGTGTTTGCTCTCTTAGGCTCTTTTAATAATAGGCTCACATTCTTACATTTTTCTCAATACTCAAACCTTCTTGTTCAATTCCAATTCTCCCCAATGGCTAATGTTTTAATCTAACTTAGTGAATCACACAAATAAAAAGAATTTTCTAATTAGGGGGTCTTAGGGGAATTTCAACAAACATTTGTTGGGCACCTCAAGCAAACAAGTTTTAATCAAGAATTTCAAGAAATGTGGACTCAATCAACACAAGAACAAATACTAGACACACAAGAAACACTTCTAAGCAAGAAACGAACAAGAATTAGTTAGAATAAAGAAACAAGAACAACTAAAACTAGAATTATGAAGAACACGATGATCACAAGTGTGCACTAAATAAGTTGAGTTCAATGAGCATGGAATTCAACAATAGAGTGATATACTAAGTCCCAATATCCCAAGAAATGAAAATCAAGAATCAAAGTTCCCAAATATAGCCAAAAGCATTCTCATGGAACTTTTATCAAACACATTGGATGCAATCCCGTCACTTAAGAACAACCAAGATTCTCACTCAAATTCAAACCTATTTTTACTACAAACACAAGATAAATTTGTTCCCAAGGATTATATTAACATCAAGGAGCAATTTCCCAAGAGAAAATTCAAGAAATAGCAAAAATTTCATGACCTTTTTGGAGCATATTTTTGAGTTACGGGATTTTCTCTGTTTTCTTTTTCTTCAACTTGTAGGGCTCCTTTTCTTGCTTTCAAACTTTGATTGGAATCAAGCTTTTCCTTACTTTGATACCAAATTCTTTGATATGACCTTGTGTGAAATTTTTCTTGGTGTTGTGAGTGATTTAGTTGGTTATGTATTCAGCTCAACCAAATGGGACCAAAATAGAGATTCTTCTAGAGGCAAAAAGGAGAAAGTGAAATACAACCTACCCTCTATCAAACCCTTGAAGAACTAAGCTTCAAAGACTCTCAAGAAAAGTAGAAAGTTCTAGTATAATCTCACCCCAATATCCTTAAGCAACAAAGGCAAACAAGAGCAAACAGAATAGAGAAAATAGGCACCCAAATATTGGAATTCAAGCAAACCTTAGAAGAACAAAGCAACTAAGACCCATTCAAAGAAAACAACATTGGATTATCCAAAAGATTTATAGACTCATTCATAAGAAGGACTAACCCTTAAGTATGGTCTTGAACAAGATGAACAAGAAGGCTAGGGCCTCTCAAGATTTTCTCTCAAATTTGAATTAAAGTCTGTGAATTATGTTGTCAAATCACTAAAAGTGCTATTTATACTATCCTAACCCTAACTAAGTAATCCTTGAGGTTCTATTACAGTTTAGGGTCATAATAAGATTTTACAAGTAATTAAAATTGAAGAAAATCGGAGAAAACATAAAAAACGCGGGGCAGTCATCAGCTGCCTAGGGGGAAGCCGGCGCCGGCTAGGTCCCTTGAAGCCGGTGCCAGTTGTGCACTGCCTTCGGGTCGGTTGAAGTCACTATTGAGGTGTTGTTGGGCAAATTGGAGCCGATGCCGGTTTTGCTACTTGGGGCAGCGCCGGCCGTCCTTTGGAAGCCTCCTTTTTGGTCGAGTTTCGTTTGTCTTTGTTGTCGGCTTGAGTTCTTGCATGGTCACGCCTCCCCCTCCTTGATCTTGACCTCCATGATGAAACCGAGTCTCATCAGATAGTCACATGGATAACTATTTAGTGCCAGTGATAGAATATTATTATAACAAATATATAAGTATCTTTAGATTTGAGATCTCTAAGGTACTTTATTTGTTAAGCATTGTACTTTGAGTCTAATCTTTGGAATCTTGTCAAAGGCTACCTATGGGAAGGATATTGGGTACAACGTAAAGTAAACGAGAATAGTTGAGAGGGTCAATAAAGAATTTATCACCCCTAATAGTAAGAGCATATATCTTATAGTAACTTGTAGGGAATCATTACTCAAAAAGTTCTTGCCCAAGGCAACTATATGTTAAAAATTATTCCAAATGATACACATATTGAGTAATAGATTCTGAAACAAGTAGCAATAAATTCAAGTTAGAATTAACTATATTCTAGAGGGAGTTGACACTAATTCCACACTCTAAAGCGAATGTGATATAGCATGATGAAAGAAGTTTATTGCACTGATATTTTATATTGAAAGGTTCATGTTAAACTATTTGACTTTTTAGACTTTTGGATAGTCGTGATACATTACTAGATGCTGCTCATAATTTGGGAAATATAGATTTATTAATTGGAGAATTAATCCTAATTAGAATTAATAAGGATTATTAATTCTATAGTAATTAGAATTAATTCATATTTCAATACCAATAGACCTAAAAATCTAATAGGTCACACGTAATAGAAGAATAGATACTTAAGATATTATATAATAATATTATAGGGTTAATTTGTGAGAAGAAATAATGATATGGGCGAGTTATAAAGTTGTTATAATTTGTGGGGTTAGATTGTAATTATTTAATCTTATGGATTTAATTACAATAAAGGAAATCCCAAGCCCATAAAGGGAAAACGCTTTTAAAATTATTTCCTATAAGGTTTAGGAGATTTCCCACATTGTGGGCTTCTTCAGGTTTTCTTTAGTTTGTGATTTTCATATTTATATTGATAATTTCGGAAGCTGCTGTGTGTGCTGGGAAAAACTGCAGAACACACAAAAGCCTTCTTTCCTTATTCTTTTCCAAAACATTAACATATATAGCCACCAAACATAAACCCACTAGCATTGATTTTTTTGGTACATGTTGAGTACATTTCTTCGTGTGGGTACTATTAAAGAATTCCTATTCTTAGAATTTGGTGGCTCGATTTGATCAATTTTCGGAGGAGATTCACGCGAAGAAAATTTTGAAAGTTGTTTGATTAAGGTAATTAAAATTTTCTTCCCTTTCTTAAGTTGTTTAATTTCGTACGAGTGATTCTATTGCGTGGATTTTGTTTTAATTTTCACTGCACATAAACGGGTTTTGCATGATCAAAATCCAACACTACTAACACAAGTTAATAGTGTTGTTGCTTGAGTGCTACCCTCATGTGGATACTACTAGAGTCATCCTTATACTTAGGACATGGTGGTTAATCTACGAACAACACATGTGAAAGTTGATCCATGGCATTAAGTATTGTAGTAGGTAGCAAAGCTTCAAAGTTTCAAAGTTGTGGGTTGTGGTTGCTGATCTTCCAGAAGCTGTGTGATCAATGTTTCGTGGTGGGTTATGGCTCTCCTATCACTGAAAATTGCAAACTTTTGAAAGGTATACCATAATTCCTATTTTTTCTTAATTTGTTTTAAACACATATACGTGATCCTCTAGTCTGGGATTCGGCTTCTGTCCTTCCTCTACTGCTTCTGCTACTTGGCTATCACCAGAGTTGAAACTCAACATGATTTTAGCTCACAAACTAACTGATTGTGTCATTTATATGATTTGTAACTGCATTATTTACATTATCTTGATTGGGTCAGGATGCTCTATCATCAACTACCCAGGACCCTCCCTAGGTGTGCAACATGGTCAGATGTTGAGGTATGGAGAAGAGTCCAATTAGAGCTTACCCAAGATGAGGGTTTCAAGAGAGGAGAGGTATAGCTATGATACTACTCAATTTTTTAGTTTCTTATCATGTCATAGCGTATGATTGAGATCGATTTATGTGGTTATTATTTTGTTCATTTATTTGTTAGCCTATTCATTTGTTTATGTAATGCCACGTCGTGCCTCTTGTTGTAGAATGATAATGGCATATATTCTTCAGACTTTTGTTCATGTAATTGTGTAAGTTGTTCATTTCTTTGTGTCACATGTTCATGTACCCATGTGACCCCCCAGTTGTAGGTTGATAATATCCCATGTGCTTGACTTTTGTGTTCATATGGTTGTGTATCATGTTCTTGTTTTGGTTATGCTTGTCCATGTGCTTTTTTGTGTAAGTTTAAACAAAATGTTGCTTGCATTCATGTGTTGTGGCAGAGTGCTTATTAAAATCTAATTCAGTAGTAGGTTGAATTTGGTTGTCCTTGCTGTGTATTTTCTTTGTGGTTTTTATGTTTGTATGTATTGTGATGATTGTCCCTACTATGTAACTTTATGTGATCAACATTTTGTTATAGACATTTGCAAACATCTTGTTGCAAACTGTCCAGCAGTTGATCACTTATTGTTGTCATTTTTTCAAATTGATTTTGAGGGATTGTTCAAGGTCGAAGCCTATGGTTAGGTGCACCCAAAGGCGAAGCATATATTAAATGAGGCTACGAACATAATAGGCCTTGTTGCAGCCTTAAGTTGTCATAACCTAGCATGATATCTAATTAGTTTTCGTAATTTTTACTGATCTATTTTATTTTATGAGAGAATTACACCTTGCCAATTGATTGGTAATTTGTTAGTTTGTTCTATTAACTATTCATGAACCCCTTTGAGTTGTGATTGTTAGATACCTTAAATTAATTCTTTTAAACTCTTATATACATTATTCAACTACTTAGTAAAGTTCATTGAATAATATCCAATTTTTACCCTTTATCAAAATCCATCGAGTGGATATATTATCTTCATTATTTGTTATATTTTCCATGAAAATTGATTGTTGTTTCACTATTTTAGAAACAATTTGAGGCCTTTTACAACTCATGCTAGACTTGGTCAGATAGTATTTTACAAACTGTAAGGAGTCTGAGCACCACCAGTAGGGCTACGACAATAGGTGACAGCATTGCTGGGCTATCAGATAGGGCTGGGGTGAAAGAAAAGGAAGGACATTAGCCCCTCATACCGGACAAATGCTGCTGGCCTGTCTAATAGGGTTGGGGAAGAGGAGGAAGATGAAGGATCCCCTAAACATGACAGACATTGTAGAGCCTTCAAATAGGGTCTCGTGGTAAGGATGAAGAAGATGCCAGTCCCTCGGGAACCTAGCAAGAACAACCCCATTCTAGAGCCTTCCTATCCCTTGGGAGCAACACATCATGGAGAGACCGAGAAAGGCATGCAGCGTTGGGTATCAGCAGTAGAACTTCACCCTGCTAGAGTATGGGAATTACAAACAGCATGGCATGGCAATAGAGGTTGCAAGCTAGTCATAGTCAACAGAAGAACATGAAGCAATTGAACAGAGAGAGATTGAGGATCTAATGAGGGTATACCAACAGGTGAACCCACTACACCACTTCAGGAGGAGCAGTCGACTTCAAGGTCAGTTGATTGCACCATGTAATTCCCCTTCACCCTCGAACGCACATTAATGTGTATGGATTTGGGTATAAAAATCATATAAAAACTAAGCTCATTCACAATCAAGTTTACATTAAAATGTTAAACCCAAATTATACATATGAGCAAGCGTAGTCATCATTAACATAGCATAGGGTTCAAACAAGTGTCGATCCTCAAGGAACAAGTATACATTAATCTCTTTTTTTCATTGTTTAACCGACTCAATAAAGTGAAAAAGAAATAAAATAAAATAA
The DNA here is from genome assembly GCA_026120185.1 of Voacanga thouarsii. Classification (NCBI taxonomy): domain Eukaryota; kingdom Viridiplantae; phylum Streptophyta; class Magnoliopsida; order Gentianales; family Apocynaceae; genus Voacanga; species Voacanga thouarsii. The sequence goes on along the minus strand of JANUWF010002187.1, from coordinate 800,827 downwards.
AATAAAAATATATACATGTCAAGGATGGAGAATTATGTAACTCAAGCCATTATTTAGACAAACATGATCTTAAAGTACCCAACCATTATCATAACTAATCGTTCCCTTGGCATCATGAAGGATTAAGATAGACTAACTTCTTTTTCAATCCATGAAATCACTATCTCCAAGACATATTAGCATCATATATTCTGTCTCAACTAATTCACCCAAAAGATACATTAAATACAATCATTGATTAAATTTCCATATTCTGGCAAACTTAAAACATGAAATTAACCAATGAACCCATATTCTGGCAGACATCAGTTAACCTTCAATTACCTAATTCTTCGCAATTAACCTATTTTCAAGCAAGTTAAGAGACAACAAATATGAAATTAATAAATTGAAACCACAATCAACCTCTTTTTCAAGCAATTTAAGAGATAACAAATATGAAATTAACAAATTGAAACCACCATCAACCTCTTTTTCAAGCAAGTTAATGGAAAGAAACAACCAATTAATCTCATAATAGGCATAAATAATTAAATACCAAGAAGAACAATCAATTAGTCAAAAGATCAAATAACTCTAAAAATCATGAATACCTAAAATAATGTTGAATTATAATAAAACAATTAACGTATCATTGTTTAAGAAAAAGAAAACGAAGTAAAAGAAAACACTCATAGACAAGCCTCCTTCTTCTTCCTTTGAATACCTTCTTGCACAACCCTCCTTGAATTGAAGAATTTCTCATTTGATTGGGTGATTTTCTGTGATGATCAATGAATTCTCTCATTTTTTCTTGTGTTTTCCATCTATTTATAGGCTTGGGAAGTGCCTAAACTCGTTGGTGTAATGTTCTTGGCCGAGTAGAAGTTGAAAGTTACTAAAACTCCACAAATTATCAAAAATTGCATAGAAAAATCAAAGCACCGCCTTAACTTCAAGGCACAGCCAGCGCCGCCTTGGCTCTCGGAGCTAGCGCCGATTATGTTCTGTTTCTCTAATTGTTCGCTGATTTTTTTTTCTTGATTTCAACACCACGCAGTCCAGAGTACAGCTGCAGCCGCCTTGGCTACTGGAGTCGGTGCTGGTTCAATTTTGTCCCTCTCTATTTTGACCATTTTTTCGTCACTTCTAAGTTCGTGTAAACAATGCATGGCCGGCGCTGGTTCCTCTGTCCCAACCGGCACCGCTTTTAATCTGTTTCGCGATGTTTTTGCTTTGTTTTACCCCAAAAATCTGAAATAATTAACAAACTACCTTTCCAAGGGTAAAGTCTCAAATATGAAGGAATATGGCTAGTTATTGAATAAAATGTATCACAAAAGAACCTCAAATAACTAAGAAAAATATGACTCATTTAGCTCCTATCACACATTTATAGGGAACAATATCTATGGCAATACCTCTTCTCCTAAGAAAGACGAAGAGAAACAAAATATTAGATTTGAATAAGTTTGTCAAGGTCGTTGGTGAGATGTTGCTTGACATTGAGAAAAAAACTGGCCAAGTATGCTTGGGATCTATGACGTGAGCTAAGATTATTTCTAACTCAACTTTTCTAATTGATATTAACCATATATTCTACTATTTTATGTCAACTAAAAAATATGCTAACATGATTTTTATATATGTTTTTTAAAGCAAGATTATGGTCCGAATGTATGGCTACATGCTAAAACTGCAGTATTTCTTATCTGTACAGGAGGGAGCATATGCCAAGGAAGGTAAAAAACTTATTTTTTGTTCGTTTGTGTGTCCCTTGCTAACTTTTATAGGTGTTATGAGGTTAGGGCCTTATTACAATTTACTTTTGATATATGGCCGAGTGTTGGCCTATTTCACATAATTTCTTAACCACACTATATGGTACAAGAAGTGTGTTAAATATATATGAACATATTCAATATTGAGACTATTGTAAGTGAATTATTATTTTTTAATAATTGAAAAATTATCTTGTGTAAAACGATTTAACTCTCAATCAACCTTAAAGCTAATTCTGTAGATTTGCTGTTATCTACCATGATAAGTTGCTATCGGGGATAACAAAGAAATTTAGATTAACGCAACTTACTCAAAATTCAGTGACTATTTTGATTCTACAAAGCTAGGTGTCAACATTATGATATGTAATTTGGTAGGTGGTGTACTCCCATCCTCCTAATTTACTTGAAGAGTATAGGTTCAAAATAGACTTAATTTGTTGCTTTTATAAACTTGCAATATTTGATTCTATTCGGGGTGAATTCTATCTAGTTTGTAATGTCAATTGATGTTTTTGTGAAATGGATTGATATTCTTGACGTTAACCCCAGGGCCACGACAATGTTTATTTTAGGACTTATCGATTTTGTGGTCATTATCTCTATTTGACTTCAATTAATTAAATTTACTACTAAATGAAGTGTTTTATTAGATCTTCCTAAAGTACAAGTTCAAATTTCCTTACTTAGTGACTTGTTTAATTTTGCAGGGACGAGTCAATAAGGTCTTGAAACATCTGTACCCATTGACACACCCATTCTACATGCCATTCACGATTTAACTAGCTAGTGTATCTTATTCCCCTAAGAACATGAAGTAAGTGTTCAATAAGGTTATTTATAATCTGTATGGGGTAGTATTGTTGTTCTTAGTCTAACCATATTTATCATCAACATTATGTATTTTATTATTAGGCGTGACATTGGAGTTAGGTCAAATTGACCTATTTGTGATTAAGGTAGGTGGCCTAGTAGCTAAATCTATTTCATATTGTATTGTTTTACTTACACAGACTTATGTTTTGTTTGTTGATATTCATTTGGATAGAATAATATGCACCAATACCTTATGCAGTCTTGTGAAGCGCTAATGAGGGCCGCTACAAACGAAGAGTGTGAATGCTTATACAATGAACTATAGTTACAAACATATGCCAATCACTAAAGATTTGTGACTAAGCCAATCCATGCTACTAATATTTCCCTTGCCCAATATCTACTACCAAATTTTAGATATATTTGTCGGATATTTGAAGGATATTATTTAAAGTTGAACATTTGTTAGTTTTCATATCTATTGGGTGTTGTGGTTGGATGTTTGATGGATATTGACTAAGGATAAATTTGTGTTGTTGGTTGCCATGGATTTACAGCTATTATTGTTGAAATGGAGACACATGTTGTTGATGTGACGGAGTTATGGTAATAGATTATTGTCTGACTATGTTTTTATCTTTTTGTTGGGCATTAATGAATTTGTGTTGTTAGTTCATGTTTTTGTGTACTGAGTTCATATGTCTCCATTTTATGTTAATATCCTATTAGATTATGTTCATGATTTGTTGGTTGCCTGCTTATGTTGATGTGTAGTAAACCCTCCTATTGCAGGTTGCTAATAGCTCCTATGCTTGAGGAGTGTGTTGATATGGTTGTATGTCAACACATGCTTAGTTGGGCCGGCTTAGCCTTGGTATGGGGGTTAGCACGTTCAGCACGCACCTTGGTAATGTGAGTTTAGTACATGCTAGAGATAGGACAGTGGTTTGTGGGTGGCTCTGGTTAGCTCCTTGTGCTCTCTTTGGCTCGTAAGTAGCTAAGGTAGACACGGTTTAGTTGGCTAGTTGGATAGAATTGCCAAGTTAGACGGCGGTTACCAGACTTGCCAAGTTCTAGATTGCCAACATAGCTCTTTCTAGCATGTCATCTGATAGGGGCTAAAATTATCATTATTTTTTTAGTTATTTAAGGCTAATTTGAGACACTTTTAGTACAATAACTAGTCATATTCCTTCTTATTTGATATTTTACTTATAAAAATGATTTTATGAGATTTTATGCAAAAATAGGTGAAATTTGGAGCTAATTGATTAATTTTTCAGTGCAAACCTGGCACCAGACCAAGAAGATGGACCTGGCACCGGTCCTAAACTGAAGGAACAGAGAAAAGCAGAAAAAATAAACGAAGCAGAGGAAGATGAATTGGAAATTGAACAAAAAGAAACAACAACAAGAATGAAGCCACGGCTTGGTCGGCTCAACAAAAGATAAAACAGGAAAAAGAAATAATTCAGTGGGTCCTAAATGTTGAACAAAGAAACAAAGAAAATGGAAGAAGACAAAAACATATCACAAGGAACATGTGTTGCATCTTGGGAAGGATGCAGCACAAGAAGGAGATCTCGGCGGCTTAGCTAAGCCATGCACAAGGAGAAGAAAGGAAGACTTGCTCGGGTGGTTCAGCAGCTCGTGGAAGTAAAAGCAACTTCAGTAATTTTGGCTCAAACAAAATTCTCAGCTCAACAAGAAGACAACACAAAGAGAAGCTCGGCTCGATAGAGAAGGAACGGCTTGGTGGCTCGATTGTTGTCGGCTAGTGTGAAGTCGATTTAAAAAAAAAAAGGGAAAATTTGATTATTGCTGGACTTTATGGCTTGGTTTCAGTTCAACAAATGTTAAGATCTTCGGTGCAAAACAACATCAGAGTGTCCAATTCTTTCACAATTTAAGTCGATGGACTTCTTTAATTTTTATTTAGAATGCTATTAGGAAATTACTTCTTCTTTCTTTTGAATTTTTAGGAAACTTTTAAACCTATAAATAAAGGCTATTTATGTAGGAAAAAGGGGTGTGCACAATATGGAGATTTAGAAAATATTTTAGAGTGCACCACCAATATTTTCTCTAGAGAAATAATTCAAGGAGCATTGTTTTAGGAGGAGTTTTCGTTGGAAATTGAAAGGCTTGTCTATGAGTATTTATCTCTTTCCTTTGTTTTCTTTTTCTTGAACAATGATGAGTTTAATTCTTTAATTATATTTAGATATTATTCTTGATTTATGATTTTGAATTAATTTAGTTTTTTTATCAATTAATTATTTTCCTTGGCATTTGATTACTGGTTTTATTACGAAGTTGATTGGTTGATTTTTGTTATTAACTTGCTTGAAAAAGGGCGGATAATAATTTCAATTAATTAATTTTATATTTATTGTCTCTTAACTTGCTTGAAAAATGGGTTAATTTTCTAGAACTTGGACAATCAAAGGTTAGTTGGTAATTATTAGAATATGGATTCATAGACTGATTTCATATTTTAAATCACCTAAAATATATGGGTTTATATGATGATTGATTTTAATATATCTTTTGGATAAATTGGTTGAGATAGAATATGCTCGCTAATTTAACTAGAAGATAGTGATTCCATGGATTGCAAACGAAGCGGGTCTATATTAAATCCTTCATGAGACCAAGATAATAATTGATTGTGATATTTACTAGATAATTTATGTCATGTTTTTGAGAATAATTATTTAATTACATGTTTTCCTCTCCATGAGTGTTATATATATATATATATATATATATATATATATTATTTTTATTTTTTTCTTTATTTCTTTATTAATTTAGTTGATAGGTTAAATAATGAATGAAAAGTGATTAGTGTGTACTTATTCCTTTGAAGATCGATACTCGTTAATTCCCTATACTATGCTTGCAATGAGTATACTTGTTCATATGTGTATTTTAGGATTAATGTTTTAATTAAAACTTGACTAAGGGATGGATTTAAATTTGATGATTTTTATACACCCAAAATTTACGCATCAGGTTTATGGCGCCGTTGTCGGGGAACAATATCATGAAAGCTTGAATTTTGTTGATTTAACCATGTTTATATGTCTATATGGAAATATGTGAATATGTATATATGTTCCTTGTGTGAATAGGTGCCATATTTTGTTGTTTGTATAATTGTACTTTAATTTCACTATATGTTGTAAATATGTAAATAGATATATACATGTTAATAATTACTAACTTGTTCATGTATGTTTGTATATATTGCATGTTTAGCTATTTAATTTTATTAACCCTATGTTAATGTGAAATAAGTGTATTAATTATATTTGACTATTTGATGATTTTTACGTCAGTAATTTTGAGTCAATATTAACTATTTTTATTTTTAGGTCTAGACTTTTTGCTTATGTTACACTAACACGATAGTGTGGGTGAACTAATTTATTTATTTATTATTTTTTTATTATTGTAGTGTAATTTTTAATTTATGCATTCTTGTTTTAAAGGTACTGTGTTCATGCATTCAACTAGGATAGTTTTATTTATTTTATTAAATAAAAAAAATCAAAAGTGAAAAAAAAGGAGGAAACGAAGAAAAAAAAACAACACACAAAACAATAATCAATTTTCAATTTTCAATTTTCTTTTTGTTTTTTCCTTTTTCTTTTGTTTCCTTACTCTTCTTCCCAGATTCTTCTTGTTTTGTCCTTTTTTTTTCTTTTTTCCTTTTCCTTTTCCTTTTCTTATTTTTTCTCTTGTTTTGTTCACGTGAAGCACCAACCCCCCCCCCCAAATTCTTATCTTTGTGTTTTATTTCATTTGTTTCTTTCTTCTTTTGTCTTGTTTCTTCTATTTCTATTTCTTCTTTGATTTTCATTTCCCTATTCCTCCAGAAGACTACTTTCGTTTCTATTTTCACCATTTCCCTCCTTCTTCTTTCTTTCTTCTTCACATGACTCTCGTTCTTCTACAAATTATCCCCCAACAATTTAAAGTTTTAAAGCTCACATGTTGGGGAATACATTGGTGCAAAACTCTCTTCATATTAAGTTAGATTTTATCATCTTGAATTTCTTGGCATTTTGTACATGAATTTTTGAGGAAAACTTTACTAGACATGGCCATCTCTTTGTTGAGTTTATTTGGTGGTAGAAAAATGCATATAATGGATTGTGAGTCATGTGATTGCTTCTAAAAGTTATCTATGTATTTTTTCTGAAATTTTTGCAAATCTGAAAATCTTGGAAAATTAAGCCTCCTTGTGATATTTTGCTGTGTTGATTGAAGTTGATTGATATTATGCTTTGGCTATCTATGTTGGATATTGTCCTTGTTTTTCTTGACCATCAAAGTTTGAAAAAAGTTTTTCACTGAAAAGAGAACCAGTTGCAAAAGTGTGTTTAGTTGAGTCACAATGCCTAAAATAGAACAATTGTTCAAACCTCACAAATGCACTAAACCATTCTTAACTTTTGACCCTTCTTCAGAGCTACCTTCTTTTCATCCAAAGAATTTCAATGATAAAAAAAATTGAAGAATGGTATGATGCTAGGGCCTCAAATAGGATCATTGTTGAAAAAACAATCAAGCCTTCCCTTGATCAATCTTTGAACATAATTGAGATGTTTGGAAGGATTGGTTGGGGTCCTGTTTTAGATTTGAGAGGTGACTTTTGTCCTGCCCTAGTAAAGAAATTTTATGCCAACATGAAAAATAAAAGGTAAGGACATTTGCAACAAATTGAAACATCTGTAAAAGACATCTCCATCATTTTGACTAGAGTTCAACTAGCTGCCATTTTAGGAGTGGATGATAGCGGCCCTTGGATAGAAATTGACCACCACAATAAAATGATCTCTTCTAAACCAACTTGGAATTTTAATGTTGCTTTTCGACAGTTGGGTTTGGAACAAAAAACTTCTACACATGGTTCTTCCTTTCTCTACAGTAATGATCTTACTCCTCAATGGAGGGTTATTTTGTATATCTCGTGTTTCAATGTTTGCCCTCGATTGAGTAGTGTGCATGAAGTTCGACTCATTGATATTTATATATTCTCTAAAATGCTTCGTGAAGAACCAATACCTCTTGCCCCATTGTTACTAACTTCTATGCGAGAAGTGGCGGCTTATGGCCTTACCACCAAAGAATTTGTTCTTTCTTTGGTGATTTCATAGGTTTTGCATGCTTTTGATATTTCTATAGAGAATGAACTTGTGGAACCTACTATTTTGCGTAATATAGTCACTGAACAAGTCTTGACTCATTGTGGTTATAAGTTTCATGATGTAATATCTACATGGTAAAGGCCAAGGCAGGTTTCCCAACATAACATTCCTGATCTTCTAGTTGAACAAGAAGAGAAACCTTCCCAACCACAAAGGTATTCTAAGCGACCATCAGGTGTCAGTGACAACATTCTAGCCAACATTCATACATCTCTAGAGCATTTGAAGGATGAAATGGCTGGACTGAGGTTGACATAGCTGATATGAGGGTGAGGTATGATCAAAGGTTTGATGGAAGTGAGTATACACAACAACGTCACGAGGATATTTTGTGCAATCTAAGACTCAATCAAGACATTCAAAGGGATTATTGGAGACAATATTGGGAGAGACAAAGAGGACCTCGTAATCAATTTGGAGGTCATGATGGTCCTTTTAGTGGTTCTTTTGGCCAATTTGGAGGCTTTACTTCAACGGGGTCTTAAGGGCTTTGACTTTCTTTTTTTATTTTCTTTTGATTTTTATTGTTCTTTTATCTTGTCTTCGTTCAATTCTTTTTTAGGCTTTTGCTTATGTGTTTGTTTTTTTTGTTGTAGGCTTATTTCGCTGGCAATAATTCTTCCAACTTCTTGAAGGATGAACTTCTTTTTTCTTGGAGCTACTCTGCCATGGGGAGTATTATTTTCTTTTCCTTCTTTACATTTTTTATCTCTTGGTTATGCTTTATTGTGATATTTTAGGCCATTGAGGACAATGTCCAATTTAAGTGTGGGGGAGGGATTTAATATTTTCTCAAGTGCATTTTTTTTTAGATTCAATGGATTTTCAATAACTATGATGGAATTTTTGAAAATTTTTAAAATTGTTATGAAATTATTTTTGCGTATGATAAGATTATGATTTTGTTTTTCACTTTGGATATGATTTTTTCATTCAAATTTCTTGGATTTTATTGAGTAAAATTTTGTATTAAGTTGAATATGTTAAGTCTTGGTGATAGGGGCTAAAATCATCATTATTTTTCTAGTTATTTGAGGTTATTTTGTAATACATTTATTGTAATAACTAGGCATATTCCTTCCTATTTGACATTTTACTTGTAAAAAGTGTTTTTGGTAAATTTGTACAGAGTTGAGTCAAATTTGAGCAAAAAGTGAATAATTCCAAAACAGACCTGGCGCCAAACCCAGCCAAGGGACCTGGCGCCGGGTCCATTCTAGTTGAGTAGAGAAAATCAAGCCAACTTTTAGGAAGTAAACAGAACAGACCTGGCACCGGGTCCGGTAAGTAGACCAAGCGCCGAGTCCATTTTGTTCGGCCAACAAAAACATAGCAAAAATTTAGAAGAAGAACGAAATATACTTAGCGCCAGGTAGGTCGAAGGTACCCAGCGCTAGGCCCGTTCTAGAAGGCGAAAATCCTACACACGAATTAGGAAAATTTTCAAATATTTTGGTATTTTCTAATTTCTACTCGGCCAAGATCTTTCAAGTAACGAATTTAGCATCCAAAAGGGCTATAAAAGCAGAAGAAAACATAAAAAATACATACATATATGTATGTATATATATATACACATACATATATATACATATACATACACACAAACACACACACACACACACACATACATGTATATATACATATACATATACACACACACACACACATGTATATATACATATATATATACATATAGATATGTATATATACGTATATATATACATATGTGTATATACATGCATATATACATATGTATATATGCATGTATATATACATATGTATGTATATGTATGTATACATACATATGTATGTATATGTATGTATATATATATATATATATATATATATATATATATATATATATATATATATATATATATGGAGGTAGATTCAAAAGCAAAATATTCCCAATCACTCATTGAAGGAAGAATTTACCAAATCAAGGAGGATTGTTTAAGAGAGTTTTCAAGAGTGAAGAAAGAGATTTGTTTATGAGTGCTTTCTTTTCCTCGAACAATTATATATTTAATGTTTTTATTATAATTTAATATTATTTTGAGATTCATGATTTTGTGTTAATTTAGGTATTTGATCAATTTTTTGTTATCTTTGGTATTTGATTACTTGTTATCATTGGATATTGATGCGAGTTCTTCTAATTGACTGAGACAAAACGATGTTAGGAATTTCATTGCATTGGTTTCATAATTGTCAAATCTTAATGGACTTGAATGACAAAGTTAAGATTATAGAATTAAGTGATCAAAGATTAGTTGATTTCGCCTTGACAAAGGGTCATTAGCTAATTTCATATTTTTAAGGAATCAAGATTCATGCATATTTTAGTTAGGATGGCTTGATTAACAAATCTACTAATTGAATCAAAATATAATGATAAGCTTAATGCATGTTTTGGTTAATGAATGTTTTGGTTATGTTAGCTTGATTGACAAATCTATTGATATGAATCAAAATATAGGATTTCATGGATTGACAAATGAAGTAAGATTTATCTAAGTAGATTCATGACTTGACAAACGATTGAATTTTACTATGCATTCCTTCATGATACCAAGATGATAATTACTTGAGAGAATTGCTAGTTGATTCATTATCATGTTTTCTAGGATAATTGTCTAAATTGTATAATCTTACATCCTTAAGTTGTATATAGTTCTTTATTTTTATTTTTATTTGGATCGATTAAATAATAAGTACAAAGTAATTAGTGTGTACTTATTCCTTTAAGGATCAATACTCGTTAATTTGCTATGCTATGCTATGCTTGCAATGAGTATACTTGCTCGTATATATATTTTGAGATTAATGTTTTAATTAAAACTTGACGAAGGGATAGATTTAAATTTGGTGATTTTTATGCACCCAAAATTTACACATCAAGTTTTTTGCGCCGTTGCCAGGAAACAATATCATGAAATCTTGAATTTTGTTGATTTAACTATGTTTATATGTTAATATGTTTATATATAAATATGTAAAAATGTATATATGTTCCTTGTATGAATTAGTACCATAATCTAATGTCCCTACGTGTTGTAATTTTCTCTAACCAAACTTGTAAACATGTATCTTAACTGACTAACTTGATTTCATATTTGTAATAGTAATAAGGTATTTCGGATAGGTAAGATGACTAATTGGAGCATGTGATGGTATCCTAACATGTCTTATGGGATGACATCTCAACCATCTGACTCCATTACCTTAGAAGGGATGTTAAAAAAATTTGCCATCCATGTAACTAAACGTTTTTATGAGATAGATGACACGTTGATAAAATTTGAGGCATGGTTAGAAATATGGAAAGGCAAATTTGATTTTTAACAGATTTAGTGATAAAGTCACCATTAGGACTGGAAATGCAACATGATTTAGCTGCCATTACATTACAAAGTGGTAAAGAGCTACCCGATCCCAACACAAAACTGGTACCATCTAAAAAAGATAGGCTGAAACCAATCCCTCTTGTTGAACCTTTTGAAAAACTAAAAAATCATATTTTCAGCCACCAGTACCTTACCCCATCGCACACATAAAGCTAGAAAGGATGCACAATTTGACAAGATTTTGAAAATATTCAAACAACTGTACATAAATATTCCACTTAGTGAGGCCTTGCTGCACATGCCCAAATATGCAAAATTTCTAAAAAGCATGCTTGTTAACAAAAAGAGATTGGAGGAATTATCCACGGTGGTTTTAAGTGATGAATGCTCAGCTATCTTGTAGGACCAATGTACTTTGCCACGAAAAGAAAGTGATCCAAGGAGTTTTTCTATTCCTTGTCTTGTTAGGACTCTTACATTTTGTAATGCATTAGTAGACTTAGGCGCTAGTATTAATCTTTTGCCATATAAAACTTTCAAAAAGTTAGGCTTAGGAGAACCTAAGCCCACTAGGATGAGTATTCAACTTGCGGATAGATCTATTAAATATCTTAGGGGAATAGTGGAAGATGTATTGGTCAAAGTGGAGAGATTTATATTTCCTATGAATTTTGTTATTCTTGACATGAATGAAAATTCTAAAGACCCTTTAATCCTAGGTCGACCTTTTTTAGCAACTGCCAAAGCCTTAATTAATGTTTATGCAGGAAAATTGACACTTAAGAATGGTGACGAGAAAGTCATTATCAAAATTCACAAAAGCATGCAACGCCCTATTTCTTATTATGATTCTTGTTTAAGGATTGATATTCTTGATGGACCAATCTTTGAATTTGTGCAAGAATTATTTGTCTAATATTACATGGAACAATCTATTGCATTTTTTAAGGACTCGAATGAGGGAGGTCCATAAGTTGGGAAAGTTTGAGAAAATCGAAAAAGGCAGTTTGGGAAGGATGAAGTCATCTATTGAGAAGCCACCGGAATTGAACTTGAAAAACCTTCCCGAGCATTAAGAATATGCATTTTTGGCAAAAGGTGAAAAACTGTCGTGATCATTGCAAAAGATCTTACTTGTGAACAAAAGACCAAATTGGTAAGTTTATTGGGGAAATATAAGGGAGTCATTACATGAAAAATCATGGATATTAAGGGAATTAGCCCTTCCTTTTGTACTCACAAAATCTTGTTAGAAGAAAGAACCAAACCCGTAGTGCAACCCCAACGTAGGTTGAACCTAAATATGGGTGATGTGGTAAAAGATGAGGTGATTAAACTCTTAGATTCAGGCATCATTTATCCTATTTCTGCTAATATTTGGGCTAGCCCAACACAAGTGATACCAAAGAAGAGAGGAATGATTGTGAGCCTAAATGAAAAAACTGAGTTGATCCCAATGAGATTGGTAACTGGTTGAAGGGTTTGCATTGATTATAGAAAATTGAATGAGGTAACTAGGAAGGGCCATTTTCCTCTCCCTTTCATTGACCAAATGTTAGAAAGGTTAGCCGGATATGAGTTTTATTGCTTTTTAGATGACTTTTCTGGATACTTTCAATTTCCCATAGCACCGGAAGATAAAGAGAAGACTACCTTTACATACCCTTTTGATACTTTTGCATATCGACGTATACCTTTTAGTCTTTGCAATGGTCCCAGAACACTCCAATGGTGTATGATGGCTATTTTCAAAGGGCTTGTTGGAGACATCATAGAGGTATTTATGGATGATTTTTCTATTTTTTGTGATTCTTTTGATTTATGTTTGGCTAATTTAGAAAAGGTACTTCAACGATATGAAGAGACCAATGTTATGCTTAATTGGGAAAAATGTTACTTTATGGTGCAAGAAGGTATAGTATTGGGACACAAAATTTCAAGGAAAGGTATTAAGGTTGATAGGGCCAAGATTGAGGCAATTGAGAAACTCCATCCTCTAATTTCTGTGAAGGCTATTCGAAGTTTTCTTGGTCATGCAGGTTTTTATAAGAGGTTTATCTTGGATTTCTCAAAGATTTCTAAACCCCTTACTTCTTTGCTTGAAAAAGATGCTATTTTTTATTTTGATGAAAAATGTCTCAATGCTTTCAATGTGCTTAAAACAAAATTGATCAATTCTCCCATTTTAATTGCACCAGATTGGTCTCTTCTTTTTGAATTAATGTGTGATGCAAGTGATTATGTAGTGGGCGCAGTGCTTGGACAAAGGAGGAATAAGCACTTTCAATCAATTTACTATGCAAGCAAAACTTTTACGGCGGCACAAAAGAACTACACCACAACAGAAAAAGAATTATTTGCAATAGTGTTTACTTTTGATAAATTCTGTTCTTATCTTGTTTGTCCAAAGATATTGTGTATACAGATCATTTCGCCCTTAAGTACCTACTAAACAAGTATATTCTAAAGCAAGATTGGTAAGATGGGTTTTGTTATTGCAGGAATTTGACTTGGAGATTAGGGACAAAAAGGGAATGGAAAATTTAGCTATGGATCACTTATCAAGGTTGGAAAATCCCAACCTTGAGCCATTGGCCAAAAAAGACATTAATGACACCTTCTCGGATGAATAACTTCTACTTGTTGATGGTGAGATTTTTCAACTACCTTGGTATGCGGATTTTGCTAATTATTTGGTTGCAGGAATTATTCTGGAAGGTTTCAATGCACCACAAAAGAAGAAATTCCTCTCCAAAGTAAAGTATTACTTTTGGGAAGATCTATACTTGTTCTATTGTTGTGTTGATCAAATCATTCGAAAGTGTGTTAATTTCGTGGAAAGTATCAATATCTTGAAACATTGTCATGAAGGACCCGTGGGAGGCCACTACCAAGCTAACAACACCATAAGAAAGGTACTTAAGTCCGGTTGTTATTGGCCTTCACTTTTCAAGGACTCTCACAGGTTTGTTCAAAGTTGTGATAGGTGTCAATGTACATATAACATCTCAAAATCTAATAAGATGCCATTACAAATTTTTCAAGTTTGTGAAATTTTTTATTGTTGGGGAATTGATTTCATGGGCCCTTTTTTTAGTTCTTTAGGTAACAAATACATTTTAGTTGCGGTTGAGTATGTATCAAAGTAGGTTGAGGTGCAAGCCTTGCCTACTAATGATGCGTGAGTTGTTGTAAAATCTCTAAAAAAAACTTTTCACCCTATTTGGAGTGCCTAAGGTGCTCATTAGTGATAGGGGAACCCACTTTTATAATTCCCAATTAGATAAGGCTCTCAAACATTAGTAAGCCTTGCCTACTAATGATGCGCAAGTTGTTGTAAAATTTCTAAAAAAAACTTTTCACCCTATTTGGAGTGCCTAAGGTGCTCATTAGAGATAAGGGAACCCATTTTTGTAATTCCCAATTAGATAAGGTTCTCAAACATTTAGGGGTTACTCATAAGTTTGCTACTCCCTATCATCTGCAAATCAGTAGCAAAGTTGAGGTGGTCAATACAGAATTGAAAAGAATCTTGGAAAAAGTGGTGAATCATACAAGAAATGATTAGAGTTTGAAGCTAGATAATACTCTGTTGGCTTATAGGACAGCTTTTAAAACTCCCATTGGTACAATCTGCTATCGATTGGTATATGGGAAATCATGTCATCTACCAATAGAAGTTGAATATAGGGTCTATTGGGCAATTAAACTTATTCATTTTGACCTTTATCATGCAGGACAACAAAGAATGCTTCAAGTGAATAAGTTAGATGAGTGGCATAACGATGCCTACTATAATTCGCGAATTTACAAAGATAAAATGAAATGGTGGCATGATAGGCATATTCATTCCCTCCATGAGTTTCAAAAAGGAGATAAGATGTTAATATTTAATTCTAGACTTAGACTTTTTCCGAGTAAGTTAAAGTTTCGATGTCTGGGCTATATATGATACATCAAGTTTGTCCATTTGGAGTTATTGAGGTTTCTCACCCAACTTAGGGGATCATTAAGGTAAATGAAAGTTAATTAAAACCACATTTGGGTGAAGACCTTGACATTTTAGAGCATCTCGATATTCTTCTTTTTGAGCCATGATTATTCGTTACTCCTTTGTACTTTGTTTTCTTTATTATTTTAGTTATTTTATTGTCTCATTTTTTTTTCTTTCTAGCTTTATATTTTTCTTTGGTTTGTTTCTTTTTAAGTAGGTACTCTTGTAATACCTCTTCCGTGTAGTGGATTCAAACATGGTGGCACTACGATATAATGGAAGTATCTTCTTCACTTTATTCTTCTTTTTTATTCATTTTGGTCTTCTTGGTTGTACGTTTATTGTTCTATCTTTAGCATTGAGGAAAATATCTAGTTTAAGTAGTGGTAGGGGGGGGAGGAGAATGAGGTTAAAGAAATACTTTTGCATATCATTTTTGTGAAATTTTTTTTCAGTGGTTTTCACTGTTAAGCAAGGTTGTAATTCTTTTTTTTACTTAGATATGAGTTTTGTCATTCATTTGGTGGATTTTTTGTGAAATTAGTTTTGTTGGATAGGATATTTGATGCGTGTTTTTTAGTGTAGAAAATATTAACAACAAATTACACAATCAATCAAGCTTTAATTAAAATGCCAACCACTAAAATCACACATACAAGCAAGTATACCCATCGTATAGTATAGGGAATAGCAAGTATTGAATCCACGAGAACTTAAGCTCCCACCTTACTTTACCTAAATTTTTATTGTTTAGCCAACAAAATAAAAGAATAGAAATAATAACCTACTAACCTAATATAATAGAAAAAATCAAGTCACACAAAAAATGTCACAAGGATAATCAAGGAGTGAGAATAAGGAGAAAAAACATGTAAATAGATAGAAATCCTTGAACACACAGTAATGATTGACTAGCTATTCTCTCAATTTATTATTATCTTGGTTTCATGAAGGATTAAAGTAGACCCATTTTATTTGCAATCCATCGAATCACTATCTTTTAGTTTAACATATTTTGTCTCAACCAATTTACCCAAAAGATGCATTAAAATTAATCCTCACACAAATCCTTATATTCTAAGTGATTTAAAGTATGAAATTAGCCAATGAATCTATATTCTAACAAACATCAACCAATCTTTGATTACTTAGTCTTAACCCCTAACATCTTTTTCAAACAAGTTAAGAATAACTAGTATTAAATTAATTAGTTGGTCATTCTCTCTTAACATCATTTTTCAAGTTAATTAGAAGAGAACTAATCAACCCAACAAGATATTATGCTCAAGTAATCAAATACCAATAATAGCAATAAATTGATCAAAGAACTAAAATCAATACAAAATCATGAATCCAAAAGAATATCATCTAAAGACAATTAAAATATTAATCTCAAATTGTTAATAAATTACAAAGAAGAGAAAAAGAAACCACTCATAGACAAGTAAGATCCTTTCTTCCTTCTTGAAACCTTCTTGAGCAACCTCCTCTTCTTCTCCAAGAATTCTCCTTGATCATCCTAAATTTGGGTGTTTCTATAGAAGTTTTCTAAAGATATTACATTGAAAAATTGAAAACTATGAAAGCTCCCTTGTACAATATTATTCTCTTGTATTTATAGGAGTTCTAATTGCTAAAAAGTGTGTACAAGAGTTCTTTTTCGTGGTTGAAAGAGTTCCCAAACGAATCAAACTGAAATTGCCAAAATCTGCTTGAACAGGAAAATTTGCCGACTCTAATTAGAATGGACCTGGTGCCAGGTCCATTCGACCCACCTGGTGCCGGGTCCAATCTAGTTTTGCTCGAAATTGTTGTTTTCTAGAACAGACCTGGTGCTGGGTGCTTTAACTAGACATGGCACCAAAGCCAATCTAGAATCTTTCACTTTTTGCTCGAAATTTGCACAAATTCATCAAAAATACTTTTTACAAGTAAAATGTCAAATAGAAAAGAATATGCCTAGTTATTACAACAAAAATAACCTCAAATAACTAGCAAAATGATAGTGATTTTAGCCCCTATCATATACCCCCACACTTGAATATTTGCTTGTCTTCCAGCATACAAGATTTAAAACACCAAGCACTTAGAACAAGACAAAACAATTTTACAAATTTTTCCTTAGTAAATTCATCCATAATGAAGACATAACATTTTTTCAACCTTAAACATAAATTCTTCATTCATTCAACTCTTTCAAAACCTTGTAAACTCATGTATTAAATCAAACAATACTAAGGCCATCAAAGTTAAGTTAAACAAGATTATATCTAGTATAAGAAAATTATCCTACTCCTCAAGCAAAAACATAGATACAAAAATCATACAAGTCAAGCCATTTTAACTAATTCAAGTGTTATAAACTCAAATTTACACGACTCAAGTTAGTGAAATAAAGAAACACTCCACTTTTTTTTTCCTCTCATTTTTTTTTTTTTTGGTTCAATGACTTAGGGAATTGATAGCATCAAGTGAGTGGATTTCACTTTACGCACCGTATTGGCCCCTTATAGTCATCCTTTATTATTTTTTTAGTAATTTTTTTTTCTTCTTTCTTTCCTAATTTTCGGGATAGCCTTAAGAGAGTGTGATGCTTCTTTGTTTCTTCTCTTCCACTCACCATATTGGCCCCCTTTTCAACAAAATGTCTCTCTTTTTTTTTTTCAACAAATGAAAGCAAAATTTTTTTCAACTCACTCAACTATTTTTTTCTTTTTATTTTATTTCCTCACATTCCTTATTCACAACTCAAAGTCAAACAAACTTTAAATCTATAATACAAGAATTATTCAACAACTCTTCCCATATTTTCTCATATCATCCATATTCCAACTCAAAGAATAAAATAAAACTCAAATACCAAATATAACTAAAGTTAACTTAAATTCTCAAGACTTAGCAAAATCCAACTTAATACATAAGTTTACCTTTTAATAAAATAAAAAAAAATCCAACCATAATAAATGACAAATCCATATCCATATCCAAAGTTAAAAATAAAATCAAAACTTCATTATTAACAAATAAACTCAATTTAGCTCCAAAATCTCCAAACTTTCAAATTTTCAAAATTTTCAATTTTCCAACAAAATTGTTTGGTACCAAGAAAACACTAAGATCATTGATAAAAACTTGGACAAAGAATATTACTAAACCACTCCCCTATACTTAAACTGGACAATGTCCTCATTGGCCAAAAGTTAATGCAAGAAAGCATTTCCAAAGGGACCAAAAAAATGATAACAGAGGGATAAAGTTAAGCAATACTACCCAAGTGGAATAATGCTCCAATAAATATTAAACATGCAATAAAGAGAAGAGCTTGTCCAAGATGACTTTATTCTGACCTACAAAAGAAAACACAAATAAAAGCACAAGAAAAATAATAAAATAAAGACACACCTAAATAAAAGAAAACAACTAAAGAAAATATTAAAAAATCATACGAAAGCATATAAAGACACGACTTACTCCCTCACACTTAAGATGGAAAATATTTTTCTTATTTGGGAGAGGAAAAAAAAATACTTAACAAGACCAAACACAGAACAAAAACTCTTTTCACTCATCATGCTTCCTCATCAAACATTTCGAAAAAAATTAAAGCTCATAATAGAATATAGGCATGATGAATGTAGAAAGAAGAGAGGTTTTTGAAAAATAGAAGGTTATGAAAACAATTTTTCTCACTAAAGCAAAACCCATAAACCTCTTTCTCCAACATTCCTTTAGACACAAAAATATTTTTGTCAACATATAAGTGCACATGGTCTCTAAAGTATGCATCAAAATTGAAATCACCATTTTTCCCTTCAAAAGAATTTTCATAATTAACATTCCCCTTTAAACTTAGTATTTGAGTTCTCAAAAGATGAGATCAAGAAATCCTTACTTTTTAATACATGATCTACAAAAACTAAGTTACCTCCCTTTGAATGAGGTGAAGGATAGAAATTACCACCATTCTCCAAGGACTCCTTATGATGTAGCATTGATAGATCTAACTCTTTGAGGTGTGGTAAACTCAACATATCATCATTGGGACCATTGTTCTCCAAGAGGTGAGGGGAACCTATAAATTCATATGAGAAAGAAAAATTAGAAATATGAGAGCAAAGATTAGAATAAAAAATTTTTCCCATCATATTAGTCAATTGTTCCTCATATCCTCTCTCATCTCTTCTCTCTTTGGGGGTCCTTTTGTGCAAGTGTATGGGCCTTTATAGCATTTTCAACCAACTTAGCTAGTTGTGTTCTTTTGATAGCTCATTCATTGGGAAGATTCTTCGTACCCCCTAATAGACATGTTTGTGTTCGCAACAAAGGATTTGATTGAAGCTTCAAGTGACATTACACAAAAAGCATTAATTCGAGCTTGCAACCTTGCCAATCTATCATCATTGCAGCTCTTTTGACATTGTGCCCATGAATAATTGTCCATGATGATGGTTTGAACCTCACACTCAAAGAAAAACAAAAATCAAATCGAAAATAAAAATAAAAATAAACAAAAATAATAGAAAAATAAAGAAAATAAAAATACACAAATTAGGAAAATTCACAAACTGCCTAAAAACAAAAGTTAGTGATATGTACAAATACAACAAAGGCTAAATCAACAAGATTTGAATGTTTCCGATAGTGCCCATCCCCAACAACAGCACCAAAAACTTGATGCGTGTTTTTTAGTGTAGAAAATATTACCAATAAATTACACAATCAATCAAACTTTAATTAAAATGCCAACCACTAAAATCACACATACGGGCAAGTATACCTATCGTATAGTATAGGGAATAACAAGTATTGAATCTACGAGAACTTAGACTTCTACCTTACTTTACCCAAATCTTTATTGTTAGCCAACAAAATAAATGAATAGAAATAAATAACCTCCTAACCTAATATACTAGAGAAAATCAAGTCACACAAGAAACTTCATAAGGATAATCAAGGAGTGATAATAAGGAGAAAAGATATGTGAATAGATAGAAACCCTTAAACACACAATAATGATTGACTAACTATTCTCTCAATTTATTATTATCTTGGTTTCATGAAGGATTAAAGTAGACCCATTTTATTTGCAATCTATGGAATCACTATCTTCTAGTTAACTTAGTGAACACATTCTGTCTCAACCAATTTACCCAAAAGATGCATTAAAATCAATCCTCACACAAATTCCTATATTCTAGGTGATTTAAAGTATGAAATTAGCCAACGAATCTATATTCTAGCAATCATCGACCAATCTTTGATTACTTAGTCTTAACCCCTAACCTCTTTGCAAACAAGTTAAGAATAACTAGTATTGAATTGATTAGTTGGTCATTCTCTCATAATATCGTTTTTGAAGTTAATTAGAAGAGAACTAATCAATCCAACAAGATATTATGCTCAAGTAATCAAATACCAAAAATAGCAATAAATTAATCAAAGAACTAAAATCAATAAAAATCATGAATCCAAAAGAATATCATCTAAAGATAATTAAAACATTAATTTTAAATTGTCAATAAATTCAAAGAAGAGAAAAAGAGACCATTTATAGACAAGTAAGATCCTTTCTTCCTCCTTGAAACCTTCTTGAGCATCCTCATCTTCTTCTCCAAGAATTCTCCTTGATCCTCCTAAATCTTGGTGTTTCTCTAGGAGTTTTCTAAAGATATTACATTAAAGAATTGAAATCTATGAAAACTCCCTTGTATAATGTTATTCTCTTGTATTTATAGGAGTTTTAATTGCCAAAAAGTGTGTACAAAAGTCATTTTTCGTAGTTGAAAGAGTTCCCAAAAAAATCAAACTAAAATTTCCAAAATCTCCTTGAACAGGAAAATTCGCTGACTCTGATAAAAAAGGACCAGACGCTAGGTCCATTCGAACCTGGCACCAGGTCCAATCTAGTTTTGCTCGAAATTGTTGTTTTTTCCATAATAGACCTGGCGTTGGGTGCCTTAACTAAACCTGGCGTTGGGTCCAACCTGGAATCTTTCACTTTTTGCTCGAAATTTACTCAAATCTACACAAATTCATCAAAAATACTTTTTACAAGCAAAATGTAAAATAGAAAGGAATATGCCTAATTATTACAATAAAAATATCTTAAAACAACCTCAAATAACTAGTAAAATGATGGTGATTTTAGCCCCTATCAATATTTTTCAAGACCAGAGAAGTTTGATTAATCTTGTTTATACATTGGTGTTTGAATGTTATATAACTCATTTAGTTGAAATATGAAGGATATGATGAATATAGGTAAAGTTCAGTGGCTAACTCTTGTATTATGAGTTTAAATTTTGCTAGCTTTGAATTATGATGAGGAATGTGAGTTAATAAAAGATCTTTGAGAGGAAAGATTGTAGAAAAAATTGTAAAATATTTTGTGAATTAAAGAATTGGAAGAATGAGTTGTTATTTCCTCTTTGAAGATGAGAAAAAAAAATTATTTTTACTTGATATGGGGGGTCAATATGGATAGTAAGAGAAATTCACTTTTTTTGAGGTTATGAATTCCCAAGAGTAAAAGAAATGAATATTGTTGAAAAAAAATTATGAGTGATAGCTAAAATGGGGCCAATACTGTAATACCCCACTACCTACGTACCTTATTAGGGTTGGGGATATCGTCCCGTCCTTAGAACGAGAGGTTTTTATAACCAAGACTCATAAAAGAAATGAAAAAAACGATCCAAATTTAAATTTATTACAACTCAAACAATACATGAACAATTCTCAAAATAAACAAATATCTACTAGAGTCTCTCAAAATGAAATACATTAAGAAAAATAAGTCTTCAAACAAAGGCAATCTCTAATCAATAACCTTCACAGAAGGATCGACCTGAAAGTATGGTATAAAAAGGTGGTGAGACATAAATCTCAATAAGCCCGTGTGTGCTTTAGGTGCTTCACGTAAAACAATTCATGTATGCAAGTTGAGAAATTTTCATAAAGGTAAAGTGCTAGCAAGTCTCAAATAAATTGCATAAGTGAGGAGTAGTGTTTTCCTTTCAAATGCTATACATTATATAAAATAAAAGCAACCACTCTAAAGAAGTAGTCATGGCACCACACTTTGTGCACCATGACGAGAAATGTCCAAGATGTCACACTTTGTGCATACTGACACAAGGTAGGTGTACGGCCTACCAGTGAGATACTCCTCCATCTCTACATCCAAACTTACCAGTTGTTCATTCCGAAAATACACAATCCACTTGACTGTACTTGTTAGCTCGGACCAGTATGATCTACAGGACTGACATCTTATCCAGGAAGGACTCACCCCTTAGAGGTGGCCACCTACTGAGAGACTTACCCTAATCCTTGAAAGATTAGTTCTAGCAGTCTACCCTTATTAAGTATTCAACGTTGTATTTGTCCCTTTTGGGAAAAGAAGAATCATCCAATGTACTTTTTTTTTTAAATAGCAATTATTGTTTCCAAAATTCATGTCAAAGTTGATTTTTTAGAAATGTTTAGCATTTTTTGTAAAATTGCTTATTCAACTTAAAATGTCCATAATTGCATCCATAGTACATTTTCACGTATACATCATGTTTAACTTGCCAAGGTGATTTTGATCTTCAAACAGCTTCATGCAAGGACTTACCTTATCTCTTGCTTTTCTTGGATACAACAGCCTTCCAAGATAGTTCAAGACAACCTAACCCCACTTGGGGTAAATATAGGGTATAAATCCCAATATCAAGACAACATTTGCTTCAATAAATAACTATTAGCTTAACATGCTTAAGCTCAACTAGTTACAACAATATTTAGTTATGACAACAATACCTTAAGCTTTAACATTAATTGATAAAGTATTTTATAGAATAAGATTAATTTGATATGTCAAAATAAATAGGTGTTATAAATAATAAATTATAATATTAACTATTTATTAATAAATAATGAATAATAAGTAATATTAATACTAAATTAAAAATATTTTCTAATAATATATGATAAATAATAAATAATTTATTTTGATCATAATTACCAAAAATATTTATTATGAAAAATAATATAAATTTAAAAGATATTGATATTATATTAATTAATTCCTATATATTATTATTTATATTTAATAATGCTTAATAAAAATTATTACTATTTATTTATCTAATAAAATAATAATATTTTAAGTAATTATTAATTTTGAAAATATCTAATGTTGTTCGAAATGAATAAATTAAATTAAACCATGATAGTAATAATAATAATAATAATAATAATAATAATAATAATAATAATAATAATAATAATAATAATAATAATAATAATAATAAAAGTAGTTCTAATAATAATTTTTAATGATCATAGTGAATTACTAGTACAAAAATTTATATATATTCATACACACATTTATTTAATAAATAATATGTTGATTTGGCCAAAAATAAAACTTGTATTAGCAATACTATTATCTAGAGATTTATTGACAAAAAAAATAATATCATGAAGGCATAATCAAACAATGGTGGTATAATGTCCATCATACACCAAAACATCCATACTAGAGACATCAAGCCTTTAATCATAATAAACATACAATGATCTCAAAGTATAATCCAACAATAGCTCTTAAAGCCTCAATATTCATTTCAATCTTCATGTCTTAGAATTATTCCCTTCACCCACATACATATCTCCAACCCAACACTATTCAATCAACCCATTAAATCCATCATCTAAAAGCCTTGAGTTTGAAAATCTAAGGAGAAGGTCATGAAAGAAATGCTTGTTTGATGATCATTGGTTGAAGATGTCGCTTTGTCCAATGAAGGTCCTTAAGTGCTTAAGGAGTCCTTCCTTGATTGAAGTATGTTCAAGAATGGCCACCGATGGTTCGGCCAAAAGAGAGAGAGAGAGAGAGAGAGAGAGAGAGAGAGAGAATGATAAGGATGATGGCGAAATAGTGATGAAGAAGTGGAGAAGGATTAAGGTGATTAAATTTACCATCTTGATGTTCTTCTTGTTCTTGGACAAAAAGCTCGTTTGATCCAAATGGAAGATCAACTTTGGTGTTTTTAGTATTATGGAGTGTGCTATGGATGAGTATAGATTGAATTTTAGTTGGTTTGAGAGTTTTTGGAGTGATTTGGGATGAATAGAGGTGCTTGGAGGTTGAAGAAGTTTAGTGTATATTCTTGGTGTTCTTGACAACACAAGAGGAAATTAAGAGAAAGTGATTCGTGTGTGTCTAGTGAATGATGGCCGAATGGCCAAGCTAGGGAGGAGAATTTCAGTTATCTAAGGAAGAGAGAGAGAGAATTCAGCTATTTTGAAATTTAAAATGAGGAAAATGTGGAAATGTTTGAGGTCGAGGATTTGGTAATGTTATTTTCTCTTTGAAAGTTTCTTGTCCGTCATTGGTGGGTGGCTGATAGGGGCTAAATTAGTCATATTTTTTCTAGTTATTTGAGGCTCTTTTGTGATACATTCTGTTCAATAACTAATCATATTCCTTCATATTTGAGATTTTATCCTTGAAAAAGTATTCTATGCATTATTTCAAATTTTAGGGGTAAAACAAGGCAAAAATGTCGCAAAACAGAACCAAGGCGGCACCGGCCAGGGCATAGGAACTGGCGCCGACCATGTGCTGATGACACGAATTTTGAGACGACAAAAAATTTTTGAACCAGGACTGGAACAGAACTGAACCGCCGGCAACTCCAGTAGCCAAGATGGTGCCGATTGCACTATGGACAACATTGCGTAGAAATCAAGAAAAAAATCAGCAAACAACGGAAGAAACGGAACACAACCGGCGCTGGCTCCAACAGCCAAGGCGGCGACTGTGCCCTGTGGATAAGACGGGATTTTGATTTTTGCACACAGTTTTTGGTAATCTGCGGAATTTTAGTATCTTCCTACTTCTACTCAGCCAAGAACCTTACACCAACGAGTTTAGACACTTCCTAAACCTATAAATAGATGGAAAACACAGGGAAAAATGGGAGAATTCATAGATCATCATAGAAAATCACTCAAATCAAAGGAGGAATTCTTTAAATCAAGGAGAGTTGTGCAAGAAGGTCTTCAAAGGAAGAAGAAGAAGGCTTGTCTATGAGTGTTTTTTTTTACTTTGTTTTCTTTTTCTTGAACAATGATGTGTTAATTGTTTTATTTTAATTTGACATTATTTTAGATATTCATGATTTTTAGAGTACTTGATCTTTTGATTAATTGATTGTTCTTCATGGTATTTAATTACTTGTGCTTATTACGGAATTAATTGGTTGGTTCTTTCCATTAACTCGCTGAGACCAAAAGGGTTGATGGTGGTTTTAATTTATTAATTTCATATTTGTTGTTTATTAACTCGTCAAGACCAAGGGGGTTAACTGATGAGGACTAGGTAATTAAAGATTAATTGTTGTTTGCTGAGACCAATGATTCATTGGTTAATTTCATGTTTTAAATTTACCGAGACCAAGGGAATTTAATCAATGATTGTGTTTAATCCATCTTTTAGGTGAAGTAGTTGAGACGAGACCAAGTGATTCTAATTTATCTAGAAGGTAGTGATTCCATGGATTGAAAAAGAAGTGAATCTATCTTAATCCTTCATGATGCCAAGAGAATAATTAGTTATGATAACGATTAAGTCCTTTAAGATCATGTTTGTCAAAATAATAGCTTGAGTTACATAATACTTCATCCTTAACATGTATATATTCTTTTATTTTCTTTTATTTTTATTTTATTTTTCTTTTTATTTCTTTTTCACTTAATGGAGTCGGTTAAACAATGACAAAAAAAGTGATTAATGCATACTTGTTCCTAGAGAATCGACACTCGTTTGAACCCTATGCTATGTTAATTATGAGTATGCTTGCTCATACGTGTAATTTAGGGTTAATATTTTAATTTAAACTTGATTAGGAGTATGCTTATTTTGATATGATTTTTATACCCAAATAAATCGCACATCAAGTTTTTGGCGTCATTCCCAGGGAACAATATCATGAAAGTTTGAATTTTGTTGATTTAACCATATAAATATGTAAATACGTAAATATGTGAATATGTACGATTGTTCTTTTCACAAAAAGGTACTATCTTTTGTATTTTGTGTATACCCTTATAACCTAACCTACTAACTTTGACTAGGTTCTATTGACTAACTTTGCATTCTTTTAATTTTGTTCTAATCATTAATTCTGTATCTAACTTACTTCTTATTTTTTTTTTTAGGTGTTATCCTTGGTACATAACTCAAAAATTTGAAGGCGAGATAGTCGATTTTGACCCTGAAATTGAAAGGACACTGTTAAATATCTGTCGGACAATCCAAAGGAACTTGATCGTCGAAATGGATGGTGCTCAAAATAACATTGCTGGGAATAGGAGGGTTATAGATGACTTTGTGAAACTTGCAATCTCAGGTATAGGCTCGAGTATTAGTAGGCCTAGGGTGGATGCGAATAATTTCCAAATAAAGCCCAATATTATTCAAATGGTTCAAAATATGGTTCAATTTGATGGGCTACCTGAAAAAGATCCCAATGTTCATTGAGCTAGTTTTCTTGAGATTTATGATACTTTAAAGATGAATGGTGTTTCTGAGGATGCCATAAAGTTAAGTCTTTTTCCTTTTTCTTTGAGGGATAGAGCTAAATCGTGGTTAAAGTCTTTACCTATGGGTTCCATCACTACTTAGAATGCCCTAACTGAAAATTTTCTAGCTAAATATTTCCATCCAGCTAGGACAGCCAAACTTAGGAATGAGATATTTGCCTTCCAACAATTAGATTCTAAGCCTTTATATGAAAGTTGGGAGAGATTCAAGGAGATGCTAAGAAAATGCCCACATCACGGATTTGAGCTAGGAATGCAGATGCTCATCTTTTTGAATGGCCTCACGATCGCAATACATCAAGTGGTCGACTCTTCTGCATGGGGTTCCATCAATCATAAGACCCCGGAATAGGTGTTCGATCTTATTGAAAATTTGGTTTCTAATAACTATTCTTGGGGAAGTACAAGGTCTAGAGCTCATGTACAAGGAGTACACAAAGTAGATGTTGTGGCAGCATTGGAACCTAAGGTGGACGCCTTAACTTAAAAGATGGAACAAATGGTGATGCCTCAAGGCTAGGTATTAAACATAAGTTGTGATTTCTGTGGAGAGGGACACCCTAATCATGAATGCCAAAACATGGGGTCACTCCAAGAAACCCTGAAACAAGCAGCCTTTGTAGGTAATGTCTGGCCAGGTAACAACCCTTATAGCTCTACCTATAATCCTAGTTGGAGAAATCACCCTAATTTCTCTTAGAGCAGTGGAAATCAACCTAGGCATAGCTCTTTAAATTTTGGAGGAAATCAAAGGAACAAAAACCCCATAAATAATACTGCAGCACCTTCAAAGCCACCATTGGAAGAATTGATTGATCAATTGGTAAGTACAACAGAGACTAAGTTTCAAGGGATCGATATTACAACAAGGAACCTAGAAGCCTCCATGCGCAACTTGGAAAACCAAATTGGTCAACTAGCTAAATTACTGGGAGATCGTCAAGCCGGGACATTGTCAGGAAACACTGAGGAAAATCCACGAGATCAAAGCCGTGGAAAATATTGAAGCCATATTTTTCATTTCCTTTACTTTCAGTTTTGTAATTGAGATAATTTTTACTTCTGTTATTTTAATTGATTATTTTTCATGAATTAGAGTGCATTGTTCATCATTATTGTGTGTTCATTATTTTTTATTAATAAAAAAAATGAAAACCAGACAGAATACAGCCGGCGCCAGCTAGGGCTAGGACTGGCACCGGCTCCTATCGGGCAAGGCGCACATATAGGCCATTTTGGCCACTTTTGCTTTCAAAATCTCCAAATCCCTCTTAAATTCTCTCTAACCCGCACCGGTTTCACCTCCTCAACTTCCCAAAATTTGATTTTTCACCTCCTAATCACTTCTATAACATCTATCTTCCTCTCTTTTGTTGATCCTACGGATAAAAAATCTCAAAATCTTCCATTTTGCATAACAACCTCACTTTCAATCCACAAGCAAGGAGCTTGGATTTCTGCAAAAAGCTTACACATTTTGCTTGCCCATGCATACATGAGCACAAATGTATGATTTTAATTCAATTCCCACGGTTAAAATGGTGTAGTTGATTTTTTTCTAATTTTAGGGACAATTTTGGCCGAAAATTGGGATTGATTATGCCATCATGAATTGTGCATTACTCCTTGAGCTTTATGAGTTTGGATAGATTAGGAGTTAATGGTTCTTGGATACTTGATTCGTGCACGTGATCACTAGGAACTTCATGCATATATCTAAGGTTAGAATTGTGGCTATTTATGATGGTTGAATAATTGTTACATATGGAACTTGAACTATTTTCACGTAATGCGATGATAATACCTTCATTCAAATGATCATGTAAACTTGAATGCATTGGGGATATTCAACACGTTTATTCTTTACAGTGAGCTTTGCATGTATTGTTGCAGGTTGTGTTGAATTGATTGGAGGGGATTGAATTAATTGTTGATTGGAGTGTGATATACATTGAAGGAGTTTGGGCTTTGTGATTGTGAGATTGGTTGAGGGTTGAGTGAGAGTTGAGGATTGTGTTTACAAATGGTAGCTACACCCCGTTTAAAGTTTTTGAGCTCATTTGTTCTATCCTCCTATTTTCACCACTCCTTACTTGATAACATGTCTAGAGCACGGGGTCATTCCTCTAAAAGGGCAAGAGCTTCCTCTTCCTCAGCCCATTCATCCATCGATCCTTTGTGCCTTAGACCAACTGAGTTTATCGATCCATCTTATGAAGAATGGTACAATAGGAGAGCTTCCAACAAAATTATTGTGGAGCATACTTTCGCACCTACCCTAGACCGTGCCCTTAAATTAGGAATGATGTTTAGGAGCTTGGATGGGGTTCGATAGTATAGCTGAAAGGGAAGTATTGTCCAGTGCTCATCAAGGAATTTTATGCTAATATGGTTGATAAGGGCAATAAACACCTTCCCCATATTGCGACGAGAGTGAAAGGAATCCCCATTGTCATCACCCAAAATCACTTAGCTAATCTCCTCCATGTGTTTGATGATGATTCTTGGCAAAGAATAGACGTGAACAATAAAAAAAATTCTTTCTGACCCGAATTGGGATGCCAGTGGGACTAGAGCCACTCTAAGGTTGTATAAGCATAATGCATTTCAAGCCAACAGTTTCTATTCGAACAATGATCTTGCTGCCAACTTTAGGGCTCTGGTCTATATATTTGGGTTCAATGTTATACCTTGTGCTAGTGGTTTTAATGAGACTCGACTTATCGACACCTACATTTTGCATAGGATGATGAACACCCTGCCTATCCCTCTTGCACCCCTGATTATACAATCCATTAGGGATGTGGTTCCTCACCATCTCTCTACAAAAGCCTTCGTCTTCCCTCTGGTTATAATGAAAATTCTGAAAGACTTTGGTATTAGTACTGAGGGAGAATTGATGGGGGGCCACCACTGAGCACGATATGGTTACGGAACAAACTCTGATGAGTTGCGAGTACAAGTACAACCAGGAGTTGAAAAAGTGGTTGACACCCCAGGAGGTCAGATATCCTGATCAGGTTAGGCCATCTACTGTGGAGGAGGAGCAACCACCGCCACCAGCACGTGCACAAGTTAGTAGTTCTTAGTCCTAACCCTGGACTGCTTTCGAGACTACTGTGTTGGGACGATTGGACCAGCAAACGGAGATGCCCCTACGCTTGCAGGGATCAGTAGATGACATGACGAGACGGCAAGCTATTATGGAGCAGCAATTAGTTAAATGGAGGTAGCATTCTTCTGGGCAACATGGTTGTGAGGGACCTTCCACACCGGCTGATGATGATGATGAGGAGGAGGAGGACTGATGATGATTATTCCACACTTTCTCGATCACTTTTGTTTTTCTTTTATCTTTTAATGTCTTTTCTAGTTAGTTTTTACATTTTTGTTGCTTTGTTGTATTATTTTCTTTTTTATTATTTTCTATTTATTTTTCTTTTCTAGTTTTCATGCTTTGGTGTTTCTTTTGTATTTTTTTTTTAGGTACTTGGCCAATGCCTCATTCTTCAAACATTCAACTCTTATATAGCACATTGCACAATGAATGGAATTATTGTCTTTCTTATCCCTTCTCTTTTATATTTTTGGTCTCTTGGCATTGTTTATTCCTTGTTCTATTTATTTGGTCATTGAGGACAATGTCCAGTTTAAGTGTGCGGGAGTAATTTGATTGAAAATTCTTCTATGTATGCATATACTTTATCCTTCTTGTGAGCAAAAATTTTCAAATTTTTTTTATATTTTCTTTGAGATTTCAAACTGTATTTTTAATGCATGTCTTTAGGATGGATTATAGAGCATATGTTCTATATCATTTATGACTTATGCATGACTTTTTGTATGCACTTGGACGAAGTAGTTCTTGATCAAATGCTTTACATTGTTCTTAAACCTGTTTTTCCACTAAAATTCATTGAGTATTCTAGAACTTACTTGAATACCTCTCGAGGTGAAATAAAAAAGACATTCATGATTTAACTTAGGGATGACGGTAATAGGCCTTCTTTGGATAGTTTGAGCTTTTCAAGCCTTCTTATTTTTATATTATCCCTAGTGCCTATTTTGAGCCTAAATTGTTGATTTCTTTCTTTAAAACCCGTTATCCTACTTTGTCCATTGCTTGTTCCTGAGAGTTTGAATAATTTTTCCAAATCTTTATACTCTTGATGGATAAAAGTATATGTAGGAGAATGTTGGGGAAAAATACTTGGAGAAAGACCATGACTTGTTATTTTCAGCCATTTATCAATAGTTGTGTTGAGCTGGAAAGAGAAAAGAAAGAGAAAAGAGAGATTAAAAACAAGAAAAGAAAACAAAGAGCTGCTGAAAGATGAAAAATAAAAAGATGGAAAGAGAGAAGTTGAAAAACAAAAGATGAGTGAAAGACAAAAGAAAATTAAGAGAGAAAGAAAAGAAAGATCACAAGATGAATGGTGATTGAGTTGTAAAAAGTGAGTTCATATCAAATCCTTGACATGATTGCTGAAAATATGAGTGATCTTGTGAAAAATAGAGATGAGTTGATGAGGGAAGTGAAAAGAAGAGAAAAAGACAGAAAATGCAGGATTTGCTTGAGTTGAACTATAATTGTTAAACAAGGTTATGGGTTTGATTGATTTTGGAATAAGAGAGCAAGAAGAGTTGGAAATTATTGATACATTTTGTTTATCATTTTCTTGCGAACTCTCAACTTCTTTGATATTTGATTCTCCTATATCCTTCGTTTGACAAGCTACATTATAAGCCTCTAGCCTTACATTACAAGCTTGAAAGTCCTACTTGATCTAAGTAGAATCATAATATGTCTCGGATTAGTGGAGAGATTGTATGAAGAGTAAGCTTATGGAATGCATATTCTTTTTGAACTAAGTTCTTTCCAATGGGTTGAGAATATTGTTAAGTATTGGGATGGTTCTACTAAGTCATTATTCACTTACACAAGTCTTGCATTTGTTGTGAAAGATGTAGTAGCATGTGTTTTATGTTCTTAAATGAAGAAAGCATTAGAGATATTGTTTTGAAATTGATTGAGTGATTTGATGAAACCTTGTGTTTTCCTACTTGTCTTTGATACTTTGCTTGAGGACAAGCAAAGAGCTAAGTGTGGGGGAATGTGAAAGGGGTTAAATTAGTCATATTTTTTTTTTTAGTTATTTGAGACTCTTTTGTGATGCATTCTGTTCAATAACTAATTATATTCCTTCATATTTGAGATTTTACCCTTGAAAAGGTATTTTGTGCATTATTTTAGATTTTAGGAGTAAAACAAAGCAAAAATGTCGCAAAACAGAACCAAGGCGGTGCCGGCCAGGGTATAGGAACTGGTGCCGGGCATCTGCTGATGATACGAATTTCGAGGCGACGAAAAATTATTGAACCAGGACTAGAACAGAACCAAACCGGCGCCGGCTCCAGTAGCCAAGGCGGGGCCGGCTGCACTTTGAACAACATTGCATGGAAATCAAGAAAGAAAAAAATCGGCAAATAACGGAAGAAACGGAACACAACCGGCCCTGGCTCCAGCAGCCAAGGCGGCGCCGGCTATGCCTTAGAGATAAGACGGGATTTTGATTTTTGCACGCGGTTTTTGGTAATCTGCAGAATTTTAGTATCTTCATACTTCTACTCAGCCAAGAACCTTATACCAACGAGTTTATGCACTTCCTAAACCTATAAATAGATGGAAAACACAAGGAAAAATGGGAGAATTCATAGATCATCATAGAAAATTACTCAAATCAAAGGAGGAATTCTTCAAATCAATGAGAGTTGTACAAGAAAGTCTTCAAAGGAAGAAGAAGGAAGCTTGTGTATGAGTGTTTTCTTTTACTTTGTTTTCTTTTTCTTGAACAATGATGTGTTAATTGTTTTATTGTAATTTGACATTGTTTTAGATATTCATTATTTTTAGAGTACTTGATCTTTTGATTAATTGATTGTTCTTCTTGGTATTTAATTACTTATGTTTATTACGGGATTAATTGGTTGGTTCTTTCCATTAACTCACTGAGACCAAATGGGTTGATGGTGGTTTTAATTTATTAATTTCATATTTGTTGTCTATTAACTCGCCGAGACCAAGAAAGTTAATTGATGAGGACTAGGTAATTAAATGTTAATTGATGTTTGTCGAGACCAAGGATTCATTGGTTAATTTGTATGTTTTAAATTCACCGAGACCAAGGAAATTTAATCAAAGATTGTGTTTAATGCATCTTTTAGGTGAATTAGTTGAGACGAGACTAAGTGATTCTAATTTATCTAGAAGGTAGTGATTTCATGGATTGAAAAAGAAGTGAATCTATATTAATCCTTCATGATGTTAAGAGAATAATTAGTTATGATAACAATTAAGTCCTTTATGATCATGTTTGTTAAAATAATGGCTTGAGTTACATAATTCTCCATCCTTGACATGTATATATTCTTTTTTTTTTCTTTTATTTATATTTTATTTTCCTTTTAATTTCTTTTTCACTTTATGGAGTTAGTTAAACAAGGAAAGAAAAGTGACACTCGTTTAAACCATATGCTATGTTAATGATGAGTACACTTTCTTATATGTGTAATTTGAGGTTAACGTTTTAATTTAAACTTGATTGGGAATATGCTTATTTTGATATGATTTTTATACCCAAATAAATTGCACATCAGTGGCTAAACTAGCTATATTTTGATAATGAAATGAAGGATGGTTTCAGCCTTATAGCTGGCCGAAAATGGCTGTACAAGAGCAGAGAAAATTCTAGTTTGATCATCTGGCTAGGTGAAAGTTTAATGGAGGAAAATCTAGAATTTAATTTTCAAGTTTAAAAAGTTTTGAATGTAGTAAAGATAGGAGTGTTTTGAGGTGCGTTAATAGAGCTCTAATAGCGATGGTAGATGAAAAAGATAAGGTGTTCTGTCCATGGCTACAAGGTGGCCGAAAATATGAGGAAGATTGATGCAGAAGTCAGTTCTTATCTTGGTTAGGCTAGCTGAAAAAATTCTGGAATTTTAGCTACAAGAATTCTTGAGATTTGGAAAGATTTTGAGCAGAATTTTTGAACCACTTTGAACTGAATTTGCAGCTGAAATCTAGGAGTGTTTAAAGGTCCATTAATGGTGGTTTTCCAGCCACCATCTTAGAGAAGAAAGAGAAAAGTTTCAGGTATTCTTATGTATAAATGGATGGCTCAATAATATTCATGTCTAAGTCTTGGTAATTTGCTGAAAATTTTCTGGTTTGGTAGGGCTTGTTCAAGTTGCAAAATTCCATGGTTTTTCCAACTTTCTTATTTACATAAAATAGTTGGTTGCTAGTAAGAATTATATAAGCAAAGGTTGCTGCAATTTTTGAAAATCAGCCAAGAAGAAAATCTGGAAATTTTTTAGATTTTTAACCAAAACAAGAATAAGAAGAAAATGGAGTTCTTGGAAGAAAAATTATGGTGATTTAAGTGAAAACCTTCGTCCTATTCTCCTTCCTCAAATTTGGTTATCCTCCTATCCCAAAGGCTGAAAATTTTTAAAATTCAAGTCAAGAATTATCCAAGACATTTTATAGAAATTGAAAAGAATTAAATAAATAGGAGTAATTTAAATTTAAATAGGTTAGGACAAGGCTTGCTAAAATAATGTAGACAAAAACTCTTCTAGATTTTCCTTTAGGACAAGTTCACATGGTTAGGACATTACTACTATGTCTTTCCTAAGACAATATTCCTAACTTTAAGGAATATAAGAAAAGAAAAATTCAAACATTGATTAAGATAATTAAGAATAAAATTTAGGTGATTGACTCAAGACCTTAGAGATTAAATCCCAAAGGTCTAACTACTTAACTACACTAACTGTTGTTTTTATTTTCCCAATCAAATTCTCTTCCTATCTAAGCCTCAAGTCTTCCTCCTATTTCATCCTTAAGCAAAATTCCCTTTTTACCCTTACTACTTATCAAGCATAAATAAACCATACAACCCATATACTACAAATCTAAGGCACACAAAATCCTTTAAGGAATATATTTTATACAAGATAACATGATATGCACCCTATCCCTCTAACTCTACGGTCAGTTTATGTGGCATTTTACATCCTCCCCTCCTTAGAAGAATTTTGCCTCGAAATTCAATGTGTACTTTTTTCTCAAGTCAGGGTATTTCTACTTCACCCATTCTTCTGTTTTCCACGTGACATCTTGAGTGCCATGATACTCCCACTGCACCTTCACCATTGGTATCTGTTTATTTCGGATAGTCTTGATACTTCAGTCTAAAATTTTAATGGGTTTCTCCACGTAACTCAAGTCGGGTTGCAATACTAGCGATGAATCGTTCAGAATATATCATGGGTTGGCATTATACTTTTTCAACTGAGACACATAGAATACATCATGTATTCCAATTAGACTATCCGGCCAATCCAGCTGATACGCGACTGGTCCAATTCTTTTCGTGATTGGAAACAGTCACAAATATCTCAGATTTAGCTTTCTAAAAGTACTATATGTTAGAAACTTAGACTACTATTGATACAACGTGTACTTATACTCTACGGTTTGAGTATGAGTTGGTGATTTGATGATGGTGGAAGTGTATACTCTGATATTCTATAGTTAAGGTTCTATTATAGGGCCAATATACTTTTATGTTGGGTATATGCAACTTGTTAGTTAAGACAACTTGTACAAGATAGCTTATGCGCTATATTGGTCATTGTGACTATTCGAATGATCTAATAAACCAGAGCCCTAGGGAACATGACTTGAATGTCTACTTTAGGGTAGCTCCCTAGTAAAGCGAAAATATTCTAGAAAGTCATGAATCATTGGACTAAAGGTCTAAAGATGGTAGATATCTTTTAGAGATGTGTTAGTACACTCGTCCTCTCTAAATATACGACGATACGTAGAAGGGTATTTTATTCATAACACCTGTAGTTCGAAGATATTGCTAATGCAGCATTGTCCTTAGGTCAATATTTTCCTATAGTGATATTAGAAAATATTTAAAATATAAAATATAACTATTTCTATAACAGGAGTATTTTGGTCATTTTAGTAGCCAAAACGATGTGTCTTTTGGTCCCTGAAATAGTAAGTAAGTCCTAAGTTATTTTGGGTCAGGAAAATTTATCTTAAATGAAATAGATTTTATTTTATTTAAGTAACCTAATTTATTTATTAGGTTAGAAAAAAATAGAAGGTCCATAGGGAGAATTAATTAATTTTTTTAGTGTATTAATTAATTGTTTAGGGCTTTGTACCCAGCTTGAATAATTGGAATTAACCCGAGCCTAAACAATAATAGACTGCAGTATTAGACTGGTCTATTTAGGGTGTGTAATTGATTATTTTTTGGGCTAATTATTATTAGTCCTAGTTAAATAATTAATATGGCTCAATAGTTTGGACCAGGGTCCAATAGGTAACGACCAAGGCTGGTTGGCTCAGGTTTAACCAAGCCTGTACTGTGGTTGGGGTGTGAAGAGTTTTAATTAGTTAAGATGTCTTTGAAAAGGAGATACCAGGCTTGATCATGTTGTGATCAGTCATAGTCGATTTTATCAAGTTTTTCAAATGATTGGAATTGTGATCAATCAACTCTCTCATGTTGGTTTTCTCTTGAGGTCTCTCTGTGTGTGTTAACTAAGTTTTTCTGGAGAACACAAGAATAGAGAACCATCGTCTCTTGATTCTGCTCTTTAGTAGTGCGTTAAGCAAGACTTGTTATTCCTTGCCCTTGGTGCTGTCACCGACATTTAGGCCGTGGTCATATTTCAAGAGGCTGGAAGCTTTGCCTGGATGAGATGAAGTCAGTGGCTTGTTAGACAAGGGCCTGATCCATCGTGAAAAGAACTTGAGGCATCAACAAGTGCACCAATGCCCGTGTAATTAAACCCAGCACAGCCAGTTTCAAGGAAAAAGAAAAGTATAACAACCTCTTTCGCTGCTCTTTCTTCACTGCTTTTGTGTGTTTGTTTTACTATTTCGACCTTCAGCTACCTGGGAGAAAGATGTGACATTGTGGTAGTCGAGGACCAGATTCAAGTTTATTAGGCAGAATGACAGACTTCCAAGTTGAAGAGGGAGTCGACAACTCCCAATGAAGGCGGTTTGTCAACACATGCTTAGTCGGGTTGGGTTGGCATTGGTATAGGCGTTGGCAAGTTCAACACACACCTTGGCAATATGGGTTCAGTACGTGCTAGAGATAGGATAGTGGCCCGTGGGTGGCTCCAATTAGCTCCTTGGTGCTTTCCTTGTCTCATGGGCAGCTAAGGCAGACATTGCTTAGTTGGCTAGTTAGATAAGATTACCAAATCAAATGGCAGTTACTAAATTTGCTAAGTTCCAAATTGCCAACATAACTCTTTCCAACATGGAACCCATGGAGTGAGTATTTTCCAAGTCATGGGTTAGTGGGATGGTGGACAGCTTCCCTATATTGGTTGGGATGTAATAAACTCGTTCCTTGTCTATAAATACTTGTATTCGTTGGCTTAGCTAGACTAGTAAGAGTAGGAACTAAGTCTACCAGTATTGTTGTATTGTTTCCTTGTAAGTTCTATTGTGAATGCTAGATTGGCCTTTTTAGCTGTATATCTTGTGTGTTCTTTTACTTTCATGCTAGTTTTTACATTTTATACTTGTTCCTTGTGAGTTCACTTCTAAAACATGGGAAAGGCTAACTAGTCTAGTTGGCTAATGTTGGTGTGCAGAGTTTGGCATTAGTGTCTAAGACTAACTTTGTGATATTGTGCATAGTATTAATGTATTTATGTCTCATATTCGTGTTTTGTTAGAAGCCATCTAGAAACATTGATAATAGCCCATATGTATGATAGTTATATTCATGTGGTTATGTATGGCATTTATGTCTTTGTGTCACTTGTTCATGTATTTGTGCATCATGTTCATATCGTTGTGCCGCTTTTGTTCAGGTGTTTGGTATGGCACAAAAAAAAAGTTTTTCTTTTTTTTAAAAAAAAAAACACCGTTTCCTTTTGTTTGTTTGGGCTTCAGAGATCTCATAACCATTTGTGGCATGGATAGCGGATAATTTCTTTCATACTTCTATTTTGTTAAGCGAATGGTCTAGTCATGATATTTGTGTTATTGTTAGTCGGTAGTGATGAAAGTGCAATAACACAACCAAAACGATTTGCTTAACAGAAAAGAAACATGCAAGAAAATTACTAGTATCCATAGCATTCATGGTAATGAATTCTATCACGTTTGGGGGGCAAAAGGAATGGGTGTTTTCTTTTAACCATTGTTTTTCTTTTTTTTTTTTTTTTTGTTTAATGTTGTTCAAGCTTTTAAAATGGAATTGAAAGTAGGAAAAGCCAACAGTCAAGTAGACTCGTTCAACAATACAATGCTAAAATCATAAAGTTTAACATTATGAAAGCTTAATTAACCAGATCATAGAACGATCCATTTCGGAAAGAAAGAAAGCTTTAACAACGAAAAGCTAAGTCATACAAAATGGGGGACAAGGGATATTAAGAATATTGCAAACAAAAAATTCCAACAGTTCCATACTATGACCATTATTGATAAGAGGACACTATTAACCAAATAATGTGTGTGCATTTGAGTGTTGAAAGAAGTATCAACAAAAGCCACAAATAATTAAATTTTAATTAAAATGCCAAATACTAAAACTACATAATTGGGTAAGTATACCAATTGCATAGTATAGGGAATAGTAAGTACTGAATCTATGAAAATTTAGCAATTATCATTACTTTACTCTAATCTCATTGTCTAATAAATCAAATAAAAAGATAAAGCAAATAAAACTAACTATACTAACTACTACAATAGAGAGAACATTGATTCCTCACAAGAAAAGTCAAAAGGATCATCAAGGAAAAAGAATGAAAAGAAAGGACATGTAAAAGAAATAATTCCCCCAAACTAGTCAAGTAAAGAATGTATCATTAAACTTATCAAATCATAATTTAAGCACCGGTATGAGATCCTATTGAGAATTTCACTCTCTCGAATTATGAAATCCCTATTCCAAAGTCAATTGATCGATATCTCTACCTAATCAATCTGTCCAAATAATTATCAAGATCAACCCAATTACCAAAGGTACCAGGAAGCCCAATATTCCTATCTCTAGATAATATTAAAAATCAATTATTACTAAATTCTAATCCTTCAACCTTTTTTTCAAGTTAATCAAAAGATAATAAATATTAAACAAATTAATTTTGTGTTCAAATCCTAACCTAATCCCTTGAATTCATTAAGAGTAAACTAATCAATTGTGTAAATCAATTAAGTCCAACTAATCAATCTAATACAATAATGCCTAAGTAATAAAACATAAGAGATTAGAATTCAATAAATCATAATAATAACTCAATCCAAAAACATAGAGTTAGGGTTTATCTCTCAAATACAATTAAAAGTATTGAAATATAAGATTGTCAATGTAGATTGTAAAGAAAAGGAAAAACATCACAAATAGACAAGATATTGCCTTTCTTCTTCCTTAACTATATTGAATAACTCCCTTCATCTTCTCTAATAATTCACCTTTATCCTTCTTTTCTTTATACTTCTCTGAGTTCTCTAAGGGTAAGGGATCTCTAAGGTTTTGGCTATCCTTGGATGTGTTTTCAGGACTTATAATAAGTTATTTATAGTTGTCCAATAGAAAACTCAGAAAAATTGCCAAACAAGGGCTTTTTGCGAACCTAGGCGGCCTAGCCTCATGCAATCTAGGTAAGGCTGCCTAGGCCTTTTTTTTCCCTCAATATAAATCCTAAGTGGCCTAGGATAAGTCTTCTAGGTGGCCTAGACTCCTTCCAATACTTGTTCCTCTCCAAATCCTAAACCTAGGCGGCCTAGCCTTAAGCAACTTAGGCTAGACCATTGATGAGGCCTCATCATATATATATTTTCTAGTATTTTTATGCTTTAATGGAGATAAATTCTTATGCAATTCACTATTCACCACATCCTTTTTATCTTTTTTTTTCTTAGGAAATAGAAAATATCAATTAAAGATAAAAAGTAAGAAAAACTAAGAAAATAGAAGAAGCTGGAAGACTGAAGAATTAAGGTGCTATTGTGCATTTTTATCCAGGGAACAAGCGGCCAAGAGAACCTGGCTGCCAGGTGATCTTTAGGAATATCAATTTTCTAGAGAACAGGCGGCCAAAAATATCTTAGGTTCCCTAGGCTACCAGGTAGTCTTCAAGTGTGCAATCTTTCTAGAAAACTGGCGACCAAGGCCACTTGGTGTATAATCTTTGTGCAGTATGTCCAAAAACGTGGCTGCCTAGGGAGTTTTAACTTTCCTTGGCTGCCTTCTTTAATATATATATATGTATATATATATGCTTCAACTTGGCAGCCCAGGGAACTCCAACTTCTCTAGGCCACTTGGACTTCTTCTTATTTGCCAAAATTCCAAAACTTTGGCAGCCCAGGGAAGCTCAGGCTGCCTTGTTTCTAGAAAACTTGGTGGCCTAGAGAAGTC
Source organism: Voacanga thouarsii (assembly GCA_026120185.1). NCBI lineage: Eukaryota > Viridiplantae > Streptophyta > Magnoliopsida > Gentianales > Apocynaceae > Voacanga > Voacanga thouarsii. The sequence goes on along the minus strand of JANUWF010002187.1, from coordinate 760,606 downwards.
CAAGTTCCCTAGGTTGTCTACTAGCGAGGAAAGTAATCTGTAGTGCATTTTTTATGTTTTCACATGGCCAAAGCTTTATATATTGATTCTTTTAACACACAGAGAGAGAGAGAGAGGAAAGTTTGGAAAAGGCTAGGGTTTCTCTCAAGTACCCTAGTTCTTGTGAGTTTGAGTACAAAGAAGAGAAGAAGACCAAGAGATTCAAGGAAGAGGAAAGGAGACTACTTGAAGATCTCAAGAGGAAAAAGAAAGAAGCTTGTCTATGAGTTTACTTTTCTATTGCTTTTGTAATCTTACTTGTAATTCTTATGCTAAGATTTGACTTTTAATTGTAATGAAGGGTTGTACCATATTTTTACACTTGGGAATGATGTATTTTTTTTTTTTTTTTTAGATCTATGATTCTTGGTCTTTGGTATTTAGTTATTTAAGCTTATTTGGTTATCTTGGTTGAATTAGGTTTTGATTGATTTGTTTCAATTAAATGTTCTTCCTTAATGATTTTGAGACATGAAGTTAAGGTTAGAATACTCACTTGACTAATTTAACATTTGTCATTTTTAATTAATCCAAGAGGGAGGTTAGGAATTAAGACTAATAGCCAAAGGGTTTATGAAATTGTCTAGAGATAGAGATTTTATGGCCTCCGGATGATTTAGGATGGTAAGTGATAATTAATGCACCCTTAGGTTTGGTTAGTTAGGTAGAGATACCGATTAATTGTATTAGGGGTAAAAATTTCATAATTTGAGAGAGTGTGAGATTGATATTGGACTCCCTCTGACTCAATTTGGTGCTGAGAATTAGAAATTATAGATCCAAGGGATACTTATCTCTTAAGCATTGAATGGGAGATTTCCTTTTTGTTACATAGGTTTATCTCTTTCTTATTTCTTGTTGAACTTGTGACTCTCTCTTGTTTACGAACATGACTTCTCTCCTATTGTAGTTAGTGTTATATACCTTATATTTATATTTAGCTAAACAATGAGAAAAGAAAAAAGTAGAGGTAGTAGCCACGTTCCCTAAGGTTCTTCAATACTTTCCAACAATGCTAAACTACACAATAAGTGTACTTACCTATATATGTGTGTGTTATATAATTTTAATTGGTATTTTAATTATTAAAACTTGTGTGTATGTGGAGAAAAATTGCCTTGGATTTTTTATATGCACAAACACGCGCATCAAATTTTTGGAGTCATCGCCAGGGAGCGGCTTAGGCTATATTCTAAATTTTTGGTGTCGTTGCTGGGATTTTTGTTGATTTGGCCTTGTATTTTTATATACATTTGCACATATCACTAACTAGTTTGTGAATAGTTATTTTATGTATTTTGTGATTTTATTTTATTTTGGCCAAAATTGTATTTGCGAATTATTTGATTGTTGTATTGTTATTGTAAAATCTATTCTTTTGAACTTTGAGTAATTTCATTTATTGATTTATTGATTTATTGATTTATACCTTATTCTTGGGTTGAGTTACAATAGTTATGAGAATTTGTTGGAAATTAGAGATTTGTGGTGTATACTTCATGGTATTGGATTCCTTGAATTGAAAATTTGAGATTGATTGGTGTGATAGAGATTATGCTCATTTTGCTTAAAATTGAAACTTTGAAAGTGGATATGTGGATACGATGGACGGTATATGGTTTAGATATATGAATTTATCTTTTGGGAATTTCTTTTGATTTATGTTTAGTCTTTGTTCATTTTTGTGGATTTAGAGATTTTTGGCTCTCTTATGAACTATGCATGTTGATTTGAGATTTGAAGTTATTTTGGAAGCAATAGTATTTTGTATTTTTGCCTAATATCTATATGGGTCTTTTGGACTTGAATTTTTGTTCATCTTTTCGAAATTGAGAAATTACTACTTTTTCATGGAATTTGGTTTTGGCTTACAATTTTGAGGTTTAATGAATATTTTGAAAGTTATTGATCTTTTGTTTGTTGTCTTGAAGGATAATTTCCATTGTACATAAGCAGGAGAATTCAAAGTGATAGTGTAGATTGTGACTCAGAACTAGAGAGAATTTTGAAAATGTTGAGAAAACAAAGACGCACTACACAAGAAAGTGTTCACTTTGAAGATTTAGAAGATATGGCAAATCTTGGTGGCCATGTTGGAATTCATGGAGAGGAAACCCAATGTGGAAATGGAAATAGAAACTAAACTGGCAAAAAAAAGAGGACAATGGGAGACTATGCAAGGTCGTTGCTGTTAGAATTCGTGGACTCCTAAACGCGGAAAATATCCACGAATCCCTTCCGAGGATCCAAGTAAACGATTAAAAAGATCGTAGGTTTGCAGATTTACCTCTGTTATGTGTAATCGATATCCTCCAGTTCTAATTGTGCTGCTGTGCGTGCAACCCGAACGATCACCAAACGCTGCAGTTATGCGAACGTCCTCTATCGAATACACACCGCGAATTCACTTGTCACCCGGGGAGTGCTAGCGCCTAGGGCTTTTAGAGGCTTATTTTTTTTTGTGGATGAAGGCACGAATTTTTACAGCAGAATTGGCACACCCAAGAAGACGGCTAGGGATTTTCTTAAAAATCCACTCCGAACCTCTTAGAGTCCAACCCTAATAATATTTTATCGTATTTTAATTTAAATTCAAATTAAATTAAAACTGATACGATAAGATTCTGCCATTATCTCGGTAATTTTAACTAATTAATTTACCAAGTTAGATTCTTATAATCTGGATATCATTCAGATACATCGAATGTGGACATATTTCCAGATTCATTGTATCTGGTAGATTTTCTAAGTTTGATTAACTTAGACATGTTTCCAGATTCATTGAATCTGGTTACCGGAAAATAACCTAACAAGTTCGATTATTGTGTGACCCTATAGGTTCATTTAACACTGGCAATGTGCCCAAATCATATTTAAACGGCCCACAAGTTATAAGCGGTTTCTAGCAAAACATTATAACTATCTAGGTTAAATGAAGATCGGTGATCTCTTTGAACCAAACCATAATTTTATATTTAGTCCTTTTGTCACATGATATCCAGATTAAGCATAAGGCACGGAGCATGTCATCCTTATTAAGCTCAATCAATTATTTTTTGATTTCATAGTAGACTGTTCAAACAAATGATATCAATATCTTAAATTGATATATTTGAGCACGGCCATGCATTTTAACAGTCTAACTTATCAAGGGGCCTATGGATATCTCTCCTATAATTGAGAGGGACAAATTCCTTCACAATCAATCATATTCCTCTCCTCGATTTATTCTATATCCAACAGTAGTCTAATTTATTATCTAATTAAAGACAACTTTAGACAATGTCAAAATATAGAATTTATCAAGTAGGAAACTATGATGAATTTAGGTAAAAGGACTTTTAATATTATTATGGCTATAAAGTACTTATGACATGTTCCATGAAGTACTCTCACAATGGGTCATATCCAAACAATGTTCTCTAACATTTATTTATATTTTGACTTGATATCACAAATATCCATGACCAGAAAAACATAGCCATCCAGTCACAAACATACTAATCTTAATTTTTTATTATTCCAATAATAATAAACGATCAGGGACAGATTTAGAATAGTCATTGTATTCATTGTTGGGTTTTACTATCAAGTCACGTACTTGATGACCACAAAACAAAACGCACTATTCATGGAAAGGAAAGCCTCATATTATTATATAAAACATAACGACAATAGTATAAGTACAAATTGACTCTAGGGCATATCCCCAACAGTTGCTTCATGGGACAAAGCGAGCATATTAAGGCCAAGAGTATATGCTAACAACGTCGAGCTTAAACTGTCTTTTATCTAAATGGTGCAAAAAACGGTGTAATTTGATGGACTCCCAGAAGAGGATCATAATGCACATTTTCACCTTTCTTGAAATTTGTGACACCTTGAAGCTAAATGGAATGTCCGAGAACACGATTAGACTTAGGCTCTTTTCATTTTCCCTGAGGAATAGGGCAAAATCATGATTGAAATCACTCCTTTTAGGCTCTCTATCACTACTTGGGACGAATTAGTTGAAAATTTTCTCACAAATTACTTCCCTCCCTCTAGGACTGCAAAGCTAAGAAATGGCATCTTTTCTTTTGGCCAATTAGAAGGAGAAATCCTTTATAATAGTTGGGAAAGATGGAAGGAACTTTTGAGAAAGTGGACGCACCATGGGTTGGATTGGGGATTTCAAATGCTAACTTTTCATAATGGTCTTAATTTTGCCACTAAATAGCTTTTGGACGTGGTATCCAGGGGCACTACAACTACTAAGACCCTCGAGGAATTGTAGGATCTTATTGAGAAGATAGCCATGAACAGCTATTCATGGGGCAATACAAGGGTTAAGGTGCATGCATAAGGAATTCATAATGTTGATGTCATGGCAACTATGGAGGCTAAATTTGAAGCCCTTGCCAAAAAGATAGAAAAGATGCATGCCCCTTCTCGAGTTCAAGCTTAAGCGATGGTGTGCGATTTTTGTGAAGGAAGCCACCCAAATCATGAATACCAAATCATGGGGTTATCTAGTGAGCAAGTAGATTTTGTTGGGAATACAAGGCAAGCAAACAACCCCTACAGTAACAAGTACAATCCCAGATGAAAAAATCACCCAAATTTTGCATTGAACAATTCGAATCAAGTGAGGCCCCATCCTCCCCCTCAAAACTATCCAATGGCACGACCTCAAGCATCCTCCTATCATGCCCCTCCTCCTCATCCTATAAAGTCTTCTCTTGAAAATCTAGTTGACAAATTGGTCTTCTCAATGGACATAAGGTTCCAAGGGGTTAAAGCGTCCATGAGGAATCAAGAAGCCTCCATTCACAACTTGGAGAACTAAATTGGACAACTCTCTAAGTTCATCTTGGAAAGACAAAGTGGATCATTCCCAGGCAACATAAAAAACAACCGTCGCAATGAGTATGGAGAGCAGTGATTTCTCTCTTTATGTAATAGCAAGCTTAGACAATTTCAATTTTGATTTGTTCTACTATATTTTGCCTTCTTGCTACTTCTAGGATGTTTTTGTACATTCTCGTATAATTTAATTTTAGTTTTTGTTGAAGTTCCAGAAAACGATTTGCATAGAAAATTTTAATGCACTATTATTATACTTTATTTTATGTATATTTTGACTCCTCTTCTTAGCATTAGATTTTGTTTTATTTTGCTATTTTTATAGGGGTTTTAGCTGTAATTGATTTATACTTATTTATCAATTTATTTTTATTAAATTAAAAAATACCGAAATTAAACAATAAGACTAGTTTAGGCCACCTAGGGGAAGTCCCCTGGGCTAAGACCATGAGAACCAGTCTAGGCAGCCTAGGGAACCTGAACTCTAGGCTGCCAAGACCATAAGATCTAGTCTAGGCTTCCTGGGACTTCCCTGGGTGGCCTTATGTCCTGGTTTTTGCATATGTTAATTGTAATTTCAACTTGTTTTGGTCGATTGTCCGGATCTTGTCCGTATTTTAGTGTCCTGGCTTTACTAATTGTATCCATTTACCCGATTTTTTGTCTTAATATTCTTATCTTCTTATTCATCTTGTAACCGTAGCATGCTTTAGCTTTTTCTTCTCCGATACACACACCAATTATAGTTGTCTTTCATCTTCTCATGCTTTTTCCTATTGATTTTGTCCAATTGTGCAGTCTTATAGTCGGCTATCTTGGTTTCACCAAATGCACCCTGTTGTTTTCTTCTTGTGTTCTTCTTATTCACTTTTTTTTTTTTTTTTGTTCTATACTGTACTTTGCTCTTGTTTTTTCTATCCACCGAACACACACACCCCACTTACAATAAGACCAATTCTATCTTCTTTACTTTCATCATCATGTCACTTCTTTTTCTTTCTTTTTTTGTCTGGTTGTATGCCTTGTATAATGCTTTTTCCTTCTTTGCTCACAGAATGCACACAACACTCACAAATTCAATTTTGTCTTCCTCACTTTCTTTTCTTGTCACTTTTTTCTTTCTTTTTTTTTTTTTATCAGGTTGTATGCCTTGCATGATTTCTTATCCTTGTTTCACCAATTGCACACACCATTCATAGTGGTTTTTTCTATTTCTTGTCGAACGCTCTTTTTTCTCTTTGACTGATTTCTAATGAATTTTTGTCTTGTTTGTCTTCTTTATTTCACCGGTCACACACATTTACACTTAGTTCATTTGTCTTCTTCAATTTGTCTTCATCTATTTTGGCATTGTATAACAATGTACTTCTCTTTTCTTGTTTCACTTTCTTCTTTAATCACAGTGTAGATTTCTTTCTTTTCTTTGACCAGTTGATTCTTCGTTTTTCTTTCTTTCATATCTTTATGTCTTTCTTTCATGTGACACCTTCATCTATTATATATATTGCACATACAAATGTATACACACATATTTATTCATTCACTCACTCACTCACTCACTTCAGGTTTCATACATTCACTTCATTTCTTCATGTAGCATTCTTCTTCTTCTTACCTATTTCATTCACTTGCTACTTAATCAAATTTTCCCACCTTAGCTTCTATTTTTTCAACTTGAAGATTGTGTTTAGGAGTTTTCTTAATAATTGTAGGTTATTGTTGAAGTATTGAAGTGGGAGTTTAGATTTGCATAAAATGGTGAAAGAGCTTTTTTGTTAGATGGTTTTTAGCCTAAAATAAGTGTTTTATCTATGAGTTGGTGCAGTTGAGAAAAGTTCTTTGCGGTTGTTGATTATTTTTGGAAAGTGTGCATTTTCTTAACCTGCCCACATTTTACAACATTCTATTATACAATGCCTCAGACCAAAAACACTCTCCCCAAAAGAAAGAAAGTGAAGCCTCCTCCTCATGTACCCCATTTGAAAAATCCCAATCTTGGTAAATACTTCTTGTGCCAATTGGTATGCTCAGAGAGTATCTAATAAAATTGTAGTTGACAAAACCATCGAATAAGAGTTAGAGATATCTTTAAAATTTTCTCAACTTTTTCATAGGAATGGTTGGAGGTCTATCCTTCAACCCGAGGGACCCTATTATCTGGACTTGGTGATGGAATGCAAATATGCGTGACAAGAAACAAGGTCATTTTATGCACATTGATACCACAATCAAGGGGGCTCCTATCATGTTGGGATGTATACCCTCTAAGACTAGGTTTCTGATGTAAAAAATCGAATGTTTTAATAAAAGAATTTATTTTCAAAAATTATTTGTGAATTTATAATTTTATTTGTACACAATTACGTTTGAAAAAGACCTATTGTGTTTAAGTAAGTGGTCTATGTGAATGGAGGTCTTTCACAGTAAGATATGGATGATGGGTTACTTAATACATAAACTTTTATTCTTAATCGATTGATGAGAATGGGAATCTCATCATGTCTAGGTTATTATGTTGTGAATTCTAAATGGGGAATAGCTTACCTTTAGCCAGTGAGTAGTCCACTCACTTCATGACATAAGCGTATTTCGAATACGTAGAACAGAATCTATAGTAATGGTTTCTATAAGTACTATATGGTAGAAACCTAGACTACTACCGCTACAGCGTGGACTAGTACTCTATGACTTGAATATGAGTTGGTAGTCTGACGAAGCTAGAAGCATATGCTTTGATATGCTATAGTTGAGGTTGTATCGTAGGGTCAATATACTTGTATGTTGGATATGTGTGACTAGTTAGTTAAGACAGACTTGTACAAGATAGTTTCTCTACTATATCGCCCCTTGTGGTTGTCTGAATGATCTAAATATCCAGGGCCCTAGGAAACATGACTTGGATGTTTGCTTTAGGATAGTTCCTTTGGAAAGCAGAAACAATCCAGGAAGTCGTGGATCATTGGACTAAAGGTCTAAGGATGTAGATGTCATTTAGAGAGGTATTAGTACACTTTTTCCTCTCTGAACGTACGGCGATGTATAGAAGGGTATTTTAGTCATTACACTTGTAGGTCGGAGACTTAGCTAACGCATCACTGTCCTTGGGGTCAATATTTTCTTATGGTGATATTATGAAATATTTAAAATGTAAAATACAGTTATTTATATGGCAAGGGTATTTTGGTCATTTTAGTAGCCAATGCGGTGTGTCTTTTGGTTCTCAGTATAGACCGTGAATCCTAATTAAATACGGGCTAATGAATTGATCTTGAATTAAATGAAATTTATTTTATTTAAGTAGCCTAATTTTATTATTGAGTTAGAATAAAATAAATATCCACGGAGAGAGAATTAATTAAATTAGTTTAGTGGGTTAATTAATTATTCAGGGCTTTGGCCCAGTTTGAATAATTAGGGATTAACCTAGGACTAAACTAATTTAAGCTTATTTACTTGGACTGATTTATTTGGGTTGGAAAAATTAATTATTTGTTGGGCCATTAAGTTGGTTCTAACTAGAATAATTAATTAAGTCCAAAAGGTTAAACTAAGAGTCCAATGGCCTAATCTAGTTTAACCTAAGGTTTTATTTAGATTAAATAGGAGAATTGGAAATAACGTTGTTGTGACAGAACATACACTCTCTGAGACGGCTTCTTCTCTGGGAAAAGGCCAGGCATCTCTCTCTCTCTCCCCAAAAAATTCCCTAGCCTGTTAGTTGTTCACCAAACGGTAGTTAGGCAGGCCATATATTGGAAGACCGAGAGTTCGGCATTCACATACATGCAAAGGCGGAGTATGAGGCTTGCAAGAATCACACCAGAGGCTTCTACCAGCACACCTACCCCGGTTGCGCACGTTCCGATCCATCCACCTATGAAAACCAGAATGAGAGGTAAAAAATTTAGAACCTCGGGATTGGGACAGGGCGCAACCGGTGCTGGATAGGGCAGCCGGAGCCGGTGCCGGCCCTGCCCTAGAATCCTATTCTTGTTTTTTCAGTTTTTTTTATGTTCGCTTCCGCTGCGTGCCTTGTGTTTTTTCGCTTTCCTTGCCTTCAATCCATCTTACGAGGTAAGCTTTAGTGCAGGTTCTTAATGTTTTAGATAAAGGTAAGTGGGTTTTTGTGGACTTTTTCAACAAAAAAGTCACCTTGGATGAGCAATAACAATTCAATACTACAAATGATGAGTAGGAATTGAGATACTAGCATACTACGCAATCATTTGTATTGAAGACAAAGGTTTTGTCCCCCCCTCCCCCCCCCCCCCACTTACATTTAGTGGTTTATCTGCTGGGGTGGAATATCTATCTAAAAGTGATAGAAATCATCCCAGGTATAAAGACTATTCTAAAGAAAAGGGAAGGAGGACAAAGACACAACACATGGCTCCATAGGTGAAGCTCCTCTTTTCAAGAAGTTTCAAAGTGCATTTCAAGATTGCAAGCTAAGGATATGTTGTCAAGCAATGAAGGACTAAAGAAGTGTCAAAAAAATCAAAACTTGGACAACAATTGGTATAGAGGGTCAAAGGAGCACAAAAGGGGGATGAAAAGACATGAAAAGCATATTATGCGAAGAACAGAAAGCAACCGATGCCAGGTCCACTCGGCTTGTTGGCTAAATTTCACATAGCACACCCGGTGCCAAGCCCAACAAGTCTCCTTGGCGCCAGGTCACTTCGAACACTTCCCAATTTTGCTAATTTTTCTTGTTCTATTTTATTTTGTTTCTAATTTAATTCCTACGACTTTTGACTTGTAATAGATATATTTTGGACTCACTTAGGAGATGAATGGCTGATATTACATCTCCCGTATACAAGATTTAGTTTGTTATCTTTATATATGTCACCTTACTCTTGTAATAGATAGACTTTTGAGACTTAGAATATTTTTTGTAGAGAAACCAAATTCTCTCTAGAGGAGAGTGTGTAAGAGGTGATTCCCATTCAATACCAAATCAAAGGGCTTAGTCCCACCTTTAATTCAATATCTCTAAACTTCAAATGGATAATCTAAATCTCTTTCTCTATTCTTATGTGCTAGTATTTCTCTAGTGTTCTTAATAGGTTGAGTTTTTTGGTGCCTTCTATTAAAGAAACATCATGTAGTGTACTTATTGATGGGGGAAGTTGTAAAAATTTGATTAGTGCTATATTAGTGGAGGAATTAGAGTTAGAAACCTTGAAACACCATAGTCCTTACAATCTTCATTAGTTGAATAATTATGGAGAAGTGAAAGTGAATAAGCAAGCCAATGTTGAATTTGACATGGAAGATACCATGATAAAATATTGTGTGATGTTTATCCTATGCATGTTGGATATATTTTGTTAGGGAGACCTTAGATGTTTGATAGGGATGTAGTCCACAATGGGAGGGAAAACACTGACACTTTAAAGAAAGATGAAAAAAGGTTCACTTTAATTCCCTTATCCCCTAGTGAAGTTTTGAAAGATCAAAATATTTTGAGGGAAAAAGAAAACAAAATGAGAGAAAAGAAAGAGGGAAAAAAGATTGAGAGAAAAGAAGACAAGGGGGAAGTAAAAAAAGATGTTGGGGACAAAGTTGAGAAAAAGAAAGGAGAAAAAAAAGAAAATAGAGTGACCAATTCAAATTTCAGAGATAAAGAAATGAATGACAAATAAGAAAGTGAGAAAAACAAAGAGAGTGGAGGTAAAATAAGAGGAGAAATGAGGGTAGTGAAAGGAGAAAATAATGAGTATTGCAATGTTAAAAAAACTACATTTTTACTTTCACCCAAAAATCCTTGTTTAAATTTTTATGTAGGTAACCATTTGAGGACGAATCATCACAAAAAGGGGAGAAATGATAGGAATCGTCCCAAGCATGAAGACTATTCTAAAAAAGGGGGGAAAGAGAACAAAGACACAACACATGACTCCATGGGTAAAGCTCCTTTTCTAGAAGCTTTAAGGTGCATTTCAAGATTTCAAACCAAGAATGAAGAAGGTTGTCAACTAATGGAGGACTAAAGAAGGGCCAAAAAGATCAAAGCTCAGACAACAATTGATATGGAGGGTTAAAGGAGCACAAGAGGGGACTGACAAGACAAGAAAAGCATGTTGTGCGAAGAACAGAGAGCACTTAGCACTAGGCCCAACAAGACCACCTGGTGCTAGGTCCACTCGACTTGTTAGCCAAATTTCACAGAGCACACCCAGTGCCAGGCCCAACAAACCTACCTGGCACCAAGTCATTTCAGGCACAGCCCAATTTTATTGATTTTTCTTATTTTATTTTATTTTGTTCTTAATTTAATTCCTACGAATTTTGACTTGTAATAGATATATTTTGGACTCACTTAGAAAATGAATGGCTAAGATTACATCTCCCATTTGCTAGGTTTAGTTTATTATCTTTATATATGCCACTTTACTCTTGTAATAGATAGACTTTTGAGACTTAAAATATTTTTGGTAGAGAAACCAAATTCTCTCTAGATGAGAGTGCATAAGGGATGATTCTCATTCAATACCAAATCAAAGGGCTTAGTCCCACATTTGATTCAATGTCTCTAAACTTCAAATGGATAATCTAAATGTCTTTCTCTATTTTTGGGTGCTAGTATTTCTCTAGTGTTCATGATAAGTAGAGTTTTTGGGTGCCTTCAAATCCCATTTTTTTGTTCTATTCTCTTGATATATTAGGGTATTTAGGTGTTTTGAAGTAAGTTAGATTCACCAAATCTCATTGGGCTAAGTGCATTTGTATTTAGTTCATTTGTGTGTGTGAATTTAGTAGGGAGTTAGGTGACCAACTCTAGGGTTCTTGTTTTCAAATCAAGAGGCCTCCATGTTTACCATATCAAAAAGTGAGTGCTATCAATGAAGTAAGGGCTATTGATGTGTACTGTACTCATAAAATACTACACTCAAAGCCAATACCCTTAGCTCCCCTTCTTATCTCATCTATGCATGAGATGACTGCATATGGTAGGCCCTCAAAGGCCTTTGTGCTTCCTTTGGTCATCACCCAAGTGTTTTTTTATGCTGGTGTCGATTTTTAGGGTGAAATAGCCATGCCCACACAGACAAATAACGTAATTTTAGATTAAAATCTGGAGAATATGGGCTACGCTGACGATAAAAATGCAAAAAGATGGCTAACACCAAGGGAAGCCTAAGATTGAGAAGAAGAAGATAATGATGAACCCCCGAGGGCTTCGACGTCCCGAGCTCTAAAATAAACAGGTTTAGAGAATTCTCAAGGGGAAATGAGGATTGCTCTTGCCCAAATACAAATAGAAGTGGAATACTTGAGAATTGAACCAGGCAAAATAAAAGCCACACAATTGCAATATAATGACTGGTTCGTACAGTAACGCACTTATACGGAGTATAACCAGCAATAGAAAATAGGCCAAGAGCAGCAACTGCAACAGTAGTATTAGTCCTTCACCTGTCTTGGAGATCAGATGGACTAAATCTAAATAGACCAGAGGGCTATTGGGTTCACTAGATGGCATCTGGCAGATGAAGTATTAGTAGCAACAATACTTAGAAAATATTTGGTATGCTGTGTCTAGGAATCAGGGGCACGGAGGAGCGGGACCATCTACTTCAAGGGAAGGTCATTTCTAATTCTATTTTTTAGGATTTTCTTTCATTTTCTTTCCTTTAATTTTATTTTCTTTAGACTCGAATTTGTACATATTTGATATTAATTTATTTTTATTTTTATTTTGACTCTGTATATTATTATTTCTCACATTTGACATTTGCTATATTTAACTTCTTTTTAGCAGTTTTGTTTTTTTTTTCTCTTCTTCTTCTAACACAATTACTCTTCTCTACGTAGCTGTGATCACTTGGGCAATATTGCCAACCCTCTTTCCCTGTTCATTTATTTCAGTTCTATTTAGATGTATTTATTGCTATATTTGTGCCTGTGAGAACATTATCTAGTTTAATTATGAGGGAAAGGTTTTGTTAATACTCTCTTTAAGTTTTTATTATGATTATGAAATTTTTCTTGATTTTTGAGCAGTTGTGTGTAAATTGGGCCTTTTTTTTTTTTTTTTTTGAACTTGTTTAGGCCTTTATGGTTTTGTTATTGTATCCTTTTTAGCATGAGAATTGAATCTACAACCCATTAGATGAATTTGTTTTTAGGTAAACTTGTACATTATGAATGAAATTATTAGATCTTGAGAATTTAAATTAACATTTTTTAGGTTTTAATAAAGTGACACTATATTGTTTCTTAAGAATTGAAGTAGTGGTTGTAATGAAATATTAGTATGGAACTTTAGGTTAATCCTTATTCTATGATTGCACAATTTATCCTTCTTCTCTTGGTGTTTCTCTAGAGGGATCTCTAAGATTTTGCATATCCTAGGATATGTTTTTAGGACTTATAATAGGGTATTTATAGTTTCCAATAGAAAACTCAGAAAAATTGCCAAACAAGGGCTTTCTGCAAACCTAGGCAGCCTAGCCTCAAGCAATCTAGGTAGGGCTGCCTAGGATTTTTTTTTTTTTTCTCAGTATAAATCCTAAGTGGCCTAGGCTTCTTCCAACATGTATTCCTTTTCAAATCCTTAACCTAGGTGGCCTAGCCTTAAGCGACTTAGGCTAGGCCACTGATGAAGCCTTATCATATATGCATTTTCTAGTGTTTTTGTTCTTTAATTGAGATAAATTCTTACGCAATTCACTATTTATCACATCCTTTTTATTTTATTTTTTCTAAGAAATGGAAAATATCAATTAAAGATAAAAAAGAAAAAAAAATAGAAGAAGTTGGGAGATTGAAGAAGCAAAGCAGCTATGTGTGCATTTTTGTCCAAGGAACAGCTGGCCTAGGGAACCTAAGTTCCCTAGGCCGCCAAGTAGTCTTCAAGCGTGTAACCTTTCTAGAAAACTAGTGGTCAAGGGAAACTCAAGTTCCCTAGGCCGCTTATGTGTGTGTGTGCGCGCGCGCTCTTCAACTTGGTGGCCCAAGGAACTCTAACTTCCCTAGGCCACCTAGACTTCTTCTTGTTTGCCAAAATTCCAGAATCTTGGCGGCCCAGGTGAAGTTGAACTTCCCTGGGCCATCTTGTTTCTAGAAAAATTTGTGGCCTGGGGAAGATCAAGTTCTTAGGGCCACCCGCTAGCAAGGAAAGTAATCTGTAGCACATTTTTTCTATTTTCTCATAGCCAAATCTCTATATATTGATTCTTTTTACATAAAAAGAGAGGGGGGAGTTTGGGAAAGGTTAGGGTTTCTCTCAAGAACCCTAATTCTTATGAGTTTGAGTACAAATAAAAGAGAAAGACTAAGAGATTCAAGGAAGAGGAAGGGAGATTACTTGAAGATCTCAAGAAGAAGAAGAAAAAGACTTGTCTATGAGTTTGCTTTTCTCTTCTTTTATAACCCTATTTATAATTCTTATGCTAAGATTTAACTTTTAGTTGTAATAAAAGGTCGTACAATATTTTTGTGCTTGGAAATAATGTATTTTCTTTAGATCTATAATTCTTGCTCTTTGGTATTTGGTTATTTGAGCTTATTTGGTTATCTTGGTTAAGTTGGATTTTGATTGATTTATTTTAATTAAATATTCTTCCTTAATGATTTGAAAAAATGGGATTAAGGTTAGGACACCCACTTGACTAATTTAACATTTTTTATTTTTAATTAACCCAAGAGGAAGGTTAGGAATTAGAACTAATAACCAAAGAGTTTATAAAATTTCATAGAGATAGGGATTTTGTGGCCTCCTAATGATTTGGGACGGTGAGTGATAACTAATGCACCCTTAGTTTGGTTGGTTAGGTAGAGGTACCAATTAATCAAATTAGGAATAGAAATCTCATAACTCGAGAGATTGATATTGATATTGGACTTATTCTGGTGCTTAGAATTAGGAATTATATATGGATCTACGGGATGCTCATCTTTTAGGTATTGAATAGGGGATTTCCTTTTTGTTACCTAGGTTCATCTTTTTCTTATTCCTTATTGAAGTTGTGACTCTCTTTTGTGTAAGAACATGACTTCTTTCTTATTGTAGTGTTATACACCTTACATTTATATTTGGCTAAACAATGAGAAAAGAAGAAAATAGAAATAGTAGTTGCACTCCCTAAGGTTCTTCGATACTTGCCAACGATACTAGACTCCGTGATAGGTGCACTTGTCTATATGTGTGTGTTGTGTGATTCTAATTAGCATTTTAATTATTAAAACTTATATGTATATGGAGCACAATTGATTTAGATTTTCTATATGCACAAATATGTGCATTAGCCACCTAGGCATTTTTCACCTAAGCCTTTTTGCTTCGATTTTCAACACTTTTCATTCTTATTCTTCCTCAAATGGATCTTTCAACAATGCCTACACAAAACAAGGTGAAAAAGGTAGGGTAAGTAGTCATCTAAACAGGATTTCTCAAAAAAAAAATAATAATAAAGTACAAATGACATAGAATATATATATATATATATATATATATATATATAATGCGTACTCATCACACCCCTACACTTAAACATTTGCTTGTTCTCAAGAAAAACACATTTATTTACAAACAATCAAAAAGTTCATAAGCAAAGTGAATGATATGTAATCATAGCATATTGGACAAATTAATAAGAACAAGTCAGCATATGTGCAAATAATGTCAACATGGTAGAGACATTATTATTACATTCACCTTAGAATTCATCCCAACACCTATTTTTCCAAGCTAATCCTATTTAAACCCACATATTAAGCTAGATACAACTAAGGCCCTCGAAATTAAATTAAACAAGTTTATATCAAGTTAACGCGATTCACTCCACCCCTTGAGTTAAGAATATAAATAATGTGATTAATATAAGTTACCATTAATTAACTTACTCTAATCTCTTAGCTTACAAATATTACAAACATTATAAATGTTACATTGCTTTATAACATTATATTACAATTTTATAATACAATATTACATTATAACTTGTTGTAGCAAAGTAGGAGCTTCTCATTTTTTTTTCATTATTTTATTACACAAAAATGTATTTGCGATGACTTGAATACTTTTTTACATCCTTTGCATTTTATTTTTTTTTTGGTGCTTTTTTTATCACATGTTTTTTTTTCATAGGAGATGCTTTTTTTTTGCATTTGTAGAGCTTTTTTTCTCCTCACTTCAATAAGTACATTGAACAACCTACCTCTTACTTCTACTTGCTTTTAATTGGATAACATAATAAATAAATAGAGATGTGTACGTAATATAACAACATAACAAAAACTAATTGGGGATGCCATGAAACCAAAAATAAGCCAAAAATCTACACTTTATATTTCATCGCATCATTCTCATCCATTCTCAAAGAATCAATCTTCACAATATTTTCAAATGTATAAACAATGTTAACTTACTTCTCAAACCCTAGTCTATGTCATACTCAACATATATATGTGCATAAAACCAATTAACTCTCCTAGAAAGGTTTTAAATAGAATTCCCATGTCAAAAAATAAATAATAGCTCCACCAAAATAACATATTAACATAAGGCCAAAAGGCCTTGAAAATTAGTCCAAAAATGCCAAAACAAAAAAATTAGCACACAAAAATTCACCAAAATTTTAGCCTAAAATATTATAAAATATCAAGGATACTTAATAAAAGTTTGAAAAGAATATTATACAGCCCCTTCCCCACACTTAAATTAGAAATACCCTCATTGACCACAAATCAAACAATAATAGCATATCTAATGAGATGAGGAGAAATATAAGGGATAAGAAGGATAAGCAATACTCTCCAAGTGTTTTGAAGCTCAATGTGTCAGAGAACGAAAAAGAAAAAGAAAGTTATCCAAAGAAGAAAATCTTCAATCTTCAATCTGGTCCTACAAACAAAAAATAAAAACAATAACATATTAAGGCTAAAGAGATAATAAGAACAAGAATACAAACAATCACAGGACCAAGAGAGAAATAGTATACAAAGAAAATAATTCAAAATCAAATAAAAATAATGAGGATACAAGGAGTTATTACAACTAATCAAAGCAAATAATACAACGAAGACAAAAACATCACCTATATCAACACTAATAAAAACACAAATCACTATTTAACAATATATGTACATAAATTTGATTAACAAACTATATAAAATTAACTAATATAAACAAAATCAAAATATATATTAGTACCAAGAACTACACTATTACCAATACATTAATACAACCAAAAAAATGACCAAACTAACCTTTTCACTAATGATACTCTAAATCAATGTATACTAATATACTATCATCAATACATATTCTATATACACAACAAAACATTAATATACAAAGCACTAGAGCTATTATAAATATATACCAAGGGTCCTTATATACAATAAACAATTTAACATAAAGACGATAGTTAAAAATTATCTAAATACAACAAGGAACTTTGTTGAAAATTATCTAAATATACAAATACTAAGCATATGTACAACGAGGGCTAGATTAATAGCTAAATCAATATAACAAGACAACACAATCTTACCAATTATAATTAAGAAAATTATATAAACAAGTATGTACATATAGTAGTTAGTACTTTACAAAAGTATAAATAAGTATTTACATAAAAGAGTTAGTAATATTCACAAATATGTGCATGGCTAAATCAACAAAACTTTAGTTTTCATAATATTGCCAATCTCCTATAACGATGCCAAAAACTTGATGCGTGTGCATTTGAATGTTGGAAGAAGTATCAACAAAAGCCACAAACAATCAAATTTTAATTAAAATGTCAACTATTAAAATCACACAATTTGGCAAGTATACACATCACATAATATAGGAAATAGTAAGTATCAAATCTACAAGAATTTAGCAATTACTGCTACTTTACTCTAATCTCGTTGTCTAACCAATCAAATAAATAGATAAAGTAAATAAAACTAATTATACAAACTACCACAATAGTGAGTACACCGAATTCACACAAAAAAAAAGTCGCAAGGATCATCAAGGAATTAGAATGAAGAGAAAGGTCATGTGAAAGAAGTAATTCCTCCAAATCTAGTCAAGTAAAGAATGTATCATTAAACCTATCAAATCTCAATTCAAGCACCGGTATAAGTTCCTATTGAGAATTTCACTCTCTCTCGAGTTATGAAATTCCTATTCCCAAGTTTAATTGATCAATATCTCTACCTAATAAATCTATCAAATTGAGTATTAAGATAAACCCAATTACCATAGGTATTCAGAAGCTCCAATATCCATATTTCTAGGTAATATTGAAAACCTAATGATTACAAAGTTCTAACCCTTCAACTTCTCTTTCGAGTTAATCAAATGAACATAAGCATTGAACTAATTAATTTAGTATTTAACTCCTAACCCCATCTCTCAATTCATTAAAAGTGAACCAATTAATTGAGTAAATCAATTAAGCCTAAAAAATCAACACAATACAATAATGCTCAAGTAATCAAATATAACATATTAGAATTCAATAAATCATAATAATGACTCAATCCAAGAATATAGAGTTAGAATTCATCCCTCAAATACAATTAAAAGTATTGAAATATAATATTGCCAATATAGACTACAAAGAAAATGAAAAACATCACTCATAGACAAGTTATTGCCCTTCTTCTTCCTTAAATATATTGAACAACTCCTTTCATCTTCTCCAATAATTCACCTTCATCATTTTTCTCTTGGTATTTTTTTTTTTTCTTTGAGCTCTCTAAGGGATCTCTAAGGTTTTGGCCACCCTAGGATGTGTTTTTAGGGCTTATAATAGGGTATTTTATAGTTTCCCAATGGAAAACTTAGACATATTGCCAAACAAGGGCTTTTTACAAACCTAGGAGGCC
Source organism: Voacanga thouarsii (assembly GCA_026120185.1). Taxonomy (NCBI): domain Eukaryota; kingdom Viridiplantae; phylum Streptophyta; class Magnoliopsida; order Gentianales; family Apocynaceae; genus Voacanga; species Voacanga thouarsii. The sequence continues at coordinate 741,880 of JANUWF010002187.1, read as the reverse complement.
TAGCCTCATGCAACCTAGGTAGGGCCGCCTAGGCCTTTTTTTATTAGTATAGAGCCTAGGCAACCTAGGCTAAATCCCTTATGTAACCTAGGCTTCTTCCAACGCTTTGATATGAGCACGGAAGCACCTTGAATTTTGAAAAACAAGTAACCTAGAGTTAGTCACCGAACTCCCTACCAAATTCACACACCTAAAGGACTAGATATAAATGCAACTAACCCAATGAGATTTTGCAAACCTAGCCTATTTTAAAAAACCTCAATTTTCTAATCTATCAAGAGATTAGAACAAAAAGTATAGAGTTTGAAGGCATCCAAAACTCAACCTATCAAAAACACTAGCAAAGTTCTAGCACCCAAGAATAGAGAAAAATATTTAGATTATCTTTTTGAAGTTTAGAAATATTAATCAAAAGGTAGTACAAAACTCTTTGATTTAGTCTTGATGAATGAAATTACCCTTACACAAATCTCTTATAGAAAGGATTTAGTTTCCTACAAAAATGCTTAAATATTCTAAGCTATACAATAAGTGTTATCATGGGGTATATATAGAACCCTAACCATACGGTACTTAAAGGCCTCATACTTAGTCAAAAGAAGGCTTAAAAAAGCCTCAAAATATATTACAAACCATAGGAAATTTAAAAGGAATCGAAACAAAATTAAAGTATGCATTTCAATATCTTCAAAGGAGTTGCACGACCATGCCACAATCGAGCACTTCAAAATTGGTTGTGCACGACTAGCTTGCACGGCCAAACATCTAACTATGCACAATGGCATGGCTTGGTGCACAACCATGCATTTGGCCATGCATCCAAGATGCTGGGAACAATTTCTTTTGCTATTTGCATAGTTTAGAGCATACCCATACTTCTGTTGTGCGTCCCCTATTTCTTGTACTGCAAACTTAATCTCCTTCATCCCTTTTGTGTTGCATTGGATGTTTTTACCCTCCATATGAATTGTGGCTGACTTTGAGCACCTTTTGGCATCCATTACTTCACCACCTTTTTTATCCTTAGCTTGTTGAATTCATTAACTTGATATCCTTCTTGAAGCCTTTCGAAAATGAGCCTCACTCAATGAGCTATGAATTATAGCTTGAATCTCTCTTCCCCTTTTTTAGTGTAACCTTCACACTTTGGATGATTCCTATCATATCCTTCTTCTTTGTGTGAATTTGTCCTTAAATTAGCACCTACATAAAAATTCAAACAAGAATTTTTGGGTAAAGGTAAAATTGTAGTCTTTTAAACCTTGTCGTACTCTTTGTTTTCTCATTTCTCCACCTACTTTTGTCTTCTCATTTTATCTCCACTATCTTTTCTCTTTTCACTCTCTTGTTTGTCTCTCATTTCTATGTCTCTCAAATTTGAAGAGGTTACTCTATTTTCATCTCCCTCCCATTTTCTCTTCTCAATTTAATCTCCATTCTCTTCTTTTGTTTTCCCCTTATCTTATTTCCTATCAATCCTTTTTCTCTCATTTTTCTCTCTTCTTTTCTTTTCTTCTTCCTCAAAATATTTTGATCTTTCAAAACCTCACTAGGAAATAAGAAAGCTAAAGTGAACTTCTTTCTATACATCTTCAAAATATAAGTATTTTTCTTCCTTTTGTGGACTATATCTCTATCGAACATCAAAGGTCGCTCCAATAAAATATGCCCAACATGTATAGGATATACATCACACAATACTTCATCATGGTATCTCCCCATGTCAAATTCAATATTGGCTTACTTGTTCACCTTCACTTGTCCACAATTGTTTAACCAATGAAGCTTATAGGGACTATAGTGTTTCAAGGTTTCTATCTCCAATTCTTTCACCAATGTAGCGCTAATAAATTTTTTTTCAACTTCCTCCATCAATAAGCATACTACATATTTTTTTCTTGAAAAGACACCTTGAAAAGAAAATATGTATGTTTTCTTTTCATTTTATTTCTTTCTTCACCCTCGTAAGCATCCTCAACTCTCCTTGCTACTCCAATCGATGGACAAGTTAGCTTATTCACCATCCCTCCTATTTCAACCCCTCTAAGTTCTTCTTTTCTCACATTTCTTAATTGATTAAATAGAGGGTTGGTATAAATAATTTGCTTGGGGTTTACTCTCTTTTAGAGTTATTTCTCAACCTCTAGAATTTGTTTTTCAACATTTACATATCTTCCTTTACTACCATGTGACCCCATAAGATCTCTTATTTGCCAATTTGTTAGGATAACTAACTTTGGTATGTCTATAGGTGCAATTTTTACTCATTTACATCTTATCCTTCTTCTATTATGGCTCATTAGGACAATTGTAAAAATAATGGCACTTTCCCCAACAATTAGATCAATCATACTCTTCTTTTTTTTGTGTGCATATACTCCCTTTTTTTTTTTTAGCACTCCATTCTTTGAATATTTTTGCAAACTACTATTTACTCTTTTTTGAGGTCCTCCTTCTATAAAAACTCTATCACTCTCATAATCTAGATGCCTATAATTTTTCTTTTCATATCCACCATTCTTTCCTCCACTAGTGATTTGCCCTTTATCACAATCATACAATATTTCACAATTATCTTCATAGTCCCATTCTTGCTCATCAAATCTACCTCTACTTGAGCATGACACTTCATAGAAATCACCCATTTCACTTTGAGTATTTATAGATGATGAATCATATAAAGTCTCATAAGCCATTTTTCAAGAGAATTTTAAGTAGAAAATACACAAGAAAAATTTCTCATTTTATTCTCTTATATGTTTAGCACTCAATTTGATGGTCATTCTTCACTCGTGTTTGCACTTTTCTTTGATTTTTATAACAATGAGCTCACATTCTTGCCTTTTTCAACCCTAAAATTTAATTATTGAACCTCTTTTCAATTTTTCCTAATTCAATTGATTTAACTTAATTTCATTAAGTCAACTAAACACTAAAGAATAAGCAAGAAGGATGCTTAGAAGCAATTTATCAATCACTTAATAGGTATCAAGGAAAAATCAAGGAATCAAAGAGTTCTAAGCAATGTGATGCTACCACAAACTCAAAAAATTCAATTTGACAGTCAACAAAGGATATGATTTCACAAGGATAGAAAATACAAGAAACTAGTAGTGGGAGTTTAAATGCACAAATGATTTCCAAGTTTAAGATAAATTCAAAAAGAAACAAATCTTTCTAGTGGCTATTAGAAGGTTTATCTTGCTACGAACAATCTACTATGCTAGGAGATAATATAGTTTATGAATAGAAGCTTTAGATAGTCATGTATGAGTAATCACAAGTCATTGATATAACATATCAAACACTTTAAATACAATCTCGTAGATCAATTTTGTATGGCAAATTTCGGCTTGGTTTTTACGCCAAATCAACAAATTTTGACACTAAATGACTTTCCAAACATCAATATATCATATAGGATCAAATTCACAATATTCCTATAGCACAACTTCAAGTTTTTAACCCACAAAAATTACAAGAAATTTAGTTACAGGATTTCTTATGTACAGAATTTTGTATAGCCAATTAACTCAAATAACTTCAAATTTTCAACAATTTTAAACCTAAAATAGCTACTTAATTATCAACCCAACATGTAAGTTCAATTTCACATCAAGTTCATAGCACAATATTAAGTTCTAAGCATTCAAATATATTTCCAAAATTAGTGACGAAATTTCAAAATATTTTAACAAGTTCTTGAAGAAGCTTATACCTTTTTGTCCAAAGAAAGTTAGTTAATTAGAATCAACACAATGCAAGCTCTTATATCACTTTTGATATGTGCACAAAAGCACCTGAAATTTTGAAGAACAAGTAACTTAGAGTTGGTCACCCAACTCCCTACCAAATTCACACACATAAAAAACTAGAAATAAATGCAACTAATCCAATGAGATTTAACGAACCTAGTAAAATACCTAAATATTCTAATCTGTAGAAAGATTAGAACAAAAAGGATAGGATTTATAAGTATCCAGAAACTCAGCCTATCAAGAATGTTAGGAAAGTTCTAGCACCTAAGAATAGGAAAAAAGATTTAGATTTTCCCTTTGAAGTTTAGAGACATTGATCAAAAGTAGGACTAAATCCTTTGATTTGGTCTTGACGAATAGGAATCACCCTTATACAACTCTCTTCTAGAGAGGATTTGGTTGCTTACCAAAATACACAAAATATTCTAAGCTATACAATAAGTATTATCATGGGGTACATATAGAACCCCAGCTCTATGCTACTTAAAGATATCATAGTTAATCAAAAGGAGATTTAAAAATAAGTTTTCTAGTCTCAAAATACATTACAAATCATAGGAAACTTAAAAGTAACCGAAATAAAACTAAAGCAAGCATTTCAATATCTTCAGGGGAGTTACACTGCCATTCACATGCGATGTACGGCTGTGCCACAGTCGAACACTTCAAAATTGGTTGTGCACGGCCAGCTTGCATAGTCATTCACAATAGCACGACTTGGTGCACGGCCATGCATCTGGTCGTGCACCCAAATGCTAGGAGTAATTTCTTCTGCTATTTGCATGGTCTAGGGCATGCTCATACTTCTGGTCGTGTTTTTCCTATTCCCTGCACTACAAACTTAATCTTCTTCATCTATTTTGATTTGTATTAGATGTCCTTGACCCTCTACATGAATTATGGCTTACTTTGAGCTCCTTTTGGTCCTCCATTTGTCATCTATTGCTACACCACCTTTTTTTATCATTGGCTTGTTGAATTCATTAGCTTAATATCCTCCTCGAAGCCTTTTGAAAATGAGCCTCACTCAAGGAGCTATGACTTGTAACTAAAATCTCTCTCCCATTGTTTAATGTAGCCTTCATGCCTTGGACAATTCCTATCATACTTGTTCCTTTTCAAATCCTAAACCTCAGTGACCTAGGCTTAAGTGACTTAGATAGGCCACCTATGTTTCTTCCACTTTGGTCTTTTTGCTTTGATTTTTAACACTTTTCACCATTGTTCTTCCTCAAGTGATTTTCCAACAATTCCTACACAAAATAAGATGAAAAAGGTAGGGTAAGTAGTCATCTAAACAAGATTTTTCAAAAAAAAAAAAAAAAGAAAAGGCACAAATGACATAAAAAATGTAAACATAATAAGCACTCAACACCAGACATATCCTAGGGTATGCCTATTCTCTCAAATGGAAGAAGCTCTTATGGTCCAGAATTGGTTAGAAAGACGAAAATGAACTCCCAATGTCTTGAGGTGAGATTCCATCCATTGTCCTCACAGAATTTAGTGCATACATTCAACATCGCACGTCGTTGAAGTCTTTTTGCCAATAGGTTGTTCTTCTTCTAGTATCGGTCAAGTGCGAACTCATGATCTACAAGCCTGTTAATAGCATGGAGAGGGCTGTCAGTGGTAGAATGAGTTCCCTCATCAACTCAAATTCTACGAGCAATTGCTTTTGTTCAACCTTTTTCTATTCAAGCTCTTATCCAATGAAGATAAGATACATGAATTATGTAACGCAGGTCTTTGTGGTCATTACACTGACGCATCACAGTTACTGAGTGATGGTCCCGACCTCCGCTCTCGAGATTGGTAACAAGTTCCATTGATTCCGTTTGTTTTGCAATTTTTTTTTTCCTTAACACCTTTGCTTTTGATGGTTCTATCAACTAGAAATTGTCTTGTGCAAACCCAAATAGGATTTTGATATTTATAGCAGTGGATAACAATATCTGGGGATCTCCAAAGGTTGGAGAATTTTTTTTTTTTTTTTTTTGGCATAATTCACAGGTTTCTGGCCATTATAACACATAAAAACCCCAGTATTAATGCTATTACCTCTCATACACAATGGGGAGATGTGGACGATCCCCATCCATAAGTCATATACTAAAAATTGGATGAATTCAACATCAAACCTCCAAACACCAAATATTTATGGCACTATAATTGATGGAATGCCAGGCTGGTGAGAGTTGTACCTCGATCGAAGGAGATGCCCATAGCATTATGCAATAGATTCATTCTTCATTTCCATCAACGCATAGTTGTCTCAACTTCACATTCCATAAACTTCCTTTGTTGAATGACTTGCAAAGGGTAGAAAAATCCTACACCTCCTATATAGACCAAGCATTCAGGGGGATGAAGAAATTCATTTGCACGCTGGATTTTGGAATGGCAAACAAGATGGTAGAAGAATCACAGACGAGATTACAATTCTCACTAAATGACATAAGGTTCATTTATTTGTTGAAAATGTTCATTAGTTCGTTTGTATTGTAAGTGTAAAATTTGGACATACAATGATTTTTTTTTTTCTTCATGGTTGCTAATACTTTCATATACGTGGTGTCTAAACACCTTTAACATTTTATTCAAGTTGTTTCCTAAGACCAACTTGCTTCGTCGTGATCTCCCACTAATATTTTTACAAGAATACAACCCCCACATTATATATTAATGGATGGGGAAGCATCGAACATTGGAGACAATTGGTGAACTTTGGTATAATATGCAGCCTTTCATGTTCGAAATTGAACAAAATTATGCCACAATGATGGGTGAATGGGACTACCACGTAAATGAATCGGTGAATCTTCATAGCTAACTAAAAGCCATAAATCATCGTGCCCTAAAGAAAAAAAAAACTGAACATATGTTGTGTGGTGACATCCAATCAATGTCAAGACGCTAAATATGATTTGAGAGGAAAACAACGTAATAACAAAGTGCTTTATCAAGTGGAAACACATGACATAGCAAAAAAGTGCGGCATCTACAACCATGTTTGGACACAACACAGCCAAATTAATCTACATCTCTGACATGATCACACATATATGCCAAGAAAACCTACTCAATTCTAACGTGTGTATTGGATGAGGAAAGCAGCAATAGGGGAAAGTGATTGATTTGTGGCTCGGCCAGGCCATAGAATGACATGTAATGGGGACTTTCTTGTGATCATTTTGGGTGTTTTTATTTCTGTATTTACGGGTAGAACAGACTGAGTCTCTGTAGCTTAGTATCAACTTTTTATTTTTTTTGGCATGTTACTTCTCCAAAAAACAACCTTATCCCTAATTATCTTTTATGCATATTACTGTCTCTTTATTGATGTTTTTTATCTTTTTCATATGGTATGTTCCCCTGTTGTTGATATTTTGGTAACAGATTTAGGTTGACTTTCATGCCAGAACAATTATCACCATATTAAGCACTACAACTCTGAAGTATAATATAGTGAACTCCACACACAACTAGATTTGCACATTGTAAAAGAACCCATTAACATAATAAAATAATAGATGCATATATTATTGAATTGAAAGTAAATACGTTAAGTTTGTAACAGCAAATAGAATAATATATATTAGAAGAATTGCCTTATCAACAAACAAATAATTTACTACAAAAATAAATTATTAGACAAGGTTGGAGGTTGCAAATTTGATATCTTTTCGGGTGACATTTAATAGAAACACCAGAATGTTAACATAGCATGGATAACATGTAAATTACCACAGAATTGGTATACACAACTGAGAAAATACCATTGGAATGTTGTGCAAAGTCCTGATGAGCACAATTAGCCTTTACATACTATCTGCTATTATTTATAACGGCAAGTCTTTGACTTGATTCATCAAAAGAGGACTGCTTTGCTGTACAAAATAAGAAATGGAGAGGTGCGGTATCTATTCACAATACCAGAATAGGTTAGGGTATGTCATAACAATGGCCCTCAGGGCTTAAACAAAATTAAGAAAAAAGTTGAAGTTGCAAAACTAACCATTTTCAAGAGTGAAAAATCTGATAGACTAACTGCTAGAAAGCTAGTCATACTGCACTGCATAGGCACAAATGTCATAATGCATAACGAGGTTTGCTATACAAGGAAAAAATCACCATAGTATATATGCGAATATAAATCCAAATTTACATCATATTCAAGGGATACACAAAGATATTACCCACTAATTGTTGCGATGCATGAGAGGTTTCAATTGTGTGGTAACTATTTTCCTCGGCAGTTTTATCCATGTGTCTAGTACATTGCTTACCCTGCTACTCCCCTCATTTCACAAGATGCAAACTTTTTCATGTTAGAGTATGAATGTATAATATATTACACTTAAAAGAGAGGATTTAACAATGTTATAGTAAGATTGGTGTACAACACATACCTGATGCATTGTCATGCCTTTCATTTTACAGGTCCTAAGTGGTCTCCATTTGTCAAGAAAGTTTTTCAATCATTTTCTTATCTTGCAGGTGTCACACTTCTTTATACCTTTTGCAGTTGGAAATTATAATGCTACTACTTTGAGAAAGGTTTCATAGTTGCCACATCGTTTTGCCCAAACTCTGTTTCCGATAACTTCCATTTTCCTATCTCGCATGTTGACAATACATCATATTTATCTTCAACCTTGCAACTTATCTCGGCAACCATAGACATGATATCATTAGTTTCACTTTGAGTCGTGAGCAGCTATGCGTATCAACAACGAACCCATCATCTTGTGCCTCTCTGAAATGCCAAAGTTAAGATAAACAAATATAATGCCCTTGTTAATCTTCGTAACAGAGCCATCCATAGCCTTTCATGTCCATCGCCTAGTGATGTACTGATCTGGAATTATTTTTACATTAAAGTGATTTAACACTTTCAGAGAATATGAACATAATATTCCAACACTCTCGAACAGCAAACAACTGCATGTTACAATTTTTGTCGGTGTATCAAAGGTAACGATGCTCTCCTTTAATGATCCGTCATGCTGTCTAACAATGCACTTAACTAGAGAACAAAGTGCGACACTCGTTCCCTATATAACTAGCCCAAGGATTCAACGAACTAGGCATGAAACTTGTTGAAAAACGGGGGCATGTACCTTCGCTACGCAGTTTAGCATTGGTGAATTTCTTAGTGCCATTAATAGTAATTTTTGCCTACTTTCGAACTCAAAAATCATCTATTTGTATCGTTTCGAGAAAATAACACAACCAAAATAAGTAAACCATTGCTAAATATTATGGTCTAGCTTTAGATGGTCCTTTAAGTTTGCACTAAAACTATCATTTAATTATGTGTTGTGCATTCCAGCTGTTCGATTGCCCCTCAGATAGCGTCGTATCTACTTTACTCAGGCTGCAAAGATACTTTTGATCTATTCATTTTTCTCCAACTCATGGACTAGCACAAGTTCTTGTTAAGTCTCAAGAAACTCTGCCTCATCTTCAATATAGAACATACAATTTTGAAACATATTCAAGAGCGACAATCTCTTCCTACAAAGGTGCCCAAAGTGTTTTATGAAATTTCTCCAAATATAGAAAGTATATAGTGTTGGAATGTATGCCTACTAAGAATGTATTTCTGATGTAATTTCGATTAAATTAATAAAAGTTTTATTCTCATTAATTATTTGTATTTTTGCATTTTATTCTATGCACGATTTTGCTGGAAAAGACTCATTTTATTTAAGTAAGTGATTCTTGTGAATTGAAGTCTTTCACAGTAAGGTATGGATCATGGGTTACTTAACACATAAATTGTTGTTCTTAACTGGATGATACGAATGCGAATCTGATCATAATAAGGTTATTATGTTATGAATTCCAAATGAAGAATGGCTTACCTTTAGCTAGTAAGTAGTCCTCTCACTTTATAACATAAATGTATTTCGAATACATACAACTGGATCTATAGTAGTGGTTTCTAAAAATATTATATAGTAAAAACCCAGACTACTACTGCTACAGCATGGACTTATACCCTACCGCTTGAATATAGATTAGTAGTTTGGTGAAACTGAAAATGTATACTTTGATATACTATAGTTAAGGTTTTATCGTAGGACCAATATACTTGTATGTTAGGTATATGTGACTAGTTAGTTAAAATAGACTTGTACAAGATAGTTTCTACGTTATATTACCCTTTGTGATTGTTTAAATGATCTAATAATTCAGAACCCTGAGAAATATGATTTGGATATTTGCTTTAGGGTAACTCCTTTGGAGAGCGAAAATATTCTAAGAAGTTGTGAATCATTAGATTAGAAGTCTAAGGGTGGTAGAAATCATTTAGAAAAATATTAGTATGTTGTTCCTCCCTAAATGTACGGTGTTACGTAGAGGGGTATATTTGTCGTAACACCTGTAAGTCGGAGACTTTGCTAACGCAGTTTTATTCTTAGGGTCAATATTTTTTTATAATGATATTAAAAATATTTAAAATATAAAATACAACTATTTCTATAGTAGGGATATTTTGGTCATTTTAGTAGTCAATGCGATATGTCTTTTGGTTCCCAGAATAATCTGTAAGTCCTAATTAACTTTGGGCTAAGGAAATGGTCTTAAATAAGTATGAGTTTTATTTTCTTCAAAAAGTCAAAATTTAATTATTGGATTGGAATAAAATAAATGGCTCAAAGAGAGAATAAAATTATTTATTTAGTTTAGTTGGTTAATTAATTAATTATTCAGAGCTTGAGCCCAGATTGAATAATAAGAATTAACCTAGACCTAAACTAAAGAATAAGGCTTAAGCATTTTCCTTGGTCTATTTGGGCAGTTAATTATTTATTTGTAGGATTTTATTAGTTTGGGATTAAATAAATAATTTTTGACTAAGCCCAATAGCCTGGACTAAGGGTACACGAAGTTTAATCTGAGCCCAACTCAGCTATGTCTTCTGGCTTGAATAGGGTACCACTTCTGAAGATATACTTGTGTATATGGATATCCGAAGGTTGATTATTCAACTATGGTGAGATAAGTTAATTTCACAGATTCGTAGAGACCTATCCTATTTTTCAAAAGGAAAAAGCTTTCGTTTGCTCTTAGTGGTTCTCTTCTTCTGGTTTTCTATACTCATAGAAACAAGAACAGAGGTAAAGGTTTTTTTCTTCTTGATACTACTCTATAGCATACTAACAAGAAATAGAGGCCTATCCTTAGCCCTAAGAGCTCGATTTTTAGAAAACGCAAATGTATTAACTTTTTTTTGCTGCTGCATTTTTGTTGCTTCTGCATATATGTTTGTTGTATTTAACCTTCAATTGGTATAAGAGCGAGGTTGGTTTTATAACAAACATAGGAAGCATGTTAGTTAAGTAAAACTGGCCAGATTTGGCTAATATGTATTATGAGATCCTTCGTGTTTCTGGTACGGGTAGAGTTCTCTGTATGTCTCAACTCTGTATTTACTGGTTTTCTTAGATCAACCATGTAAGCCCAGTGATTAAAAGGCATAGGTGCTTATTGTATTTCTATTTTGGTTGATTTCTTGATTGAAATCTGCAAACCTAATGTGTCTGTAAATGCCGCTGGGAAAAACCAAAAGAAAATCAAAAGAAGATCGTAAAAAAAATGGAGAAGAAAGGAGAAGCTGGGCCCAAATTCCATGAAGTTGGTTGTGGCTTCACACCATTTTTAGTCGAAGCTATGGCTGGCCGCTTAGCAGCAATCAGCAGCTAGCGCTATTTTGGAGCGGGCTGCTAGCCGGGTCGAGTAGGTCCATGGATCATCCACTTCATAGGCAATGATCTGGTGTGGTGGGTGCATAAAGACTATGGGAAACTTTTTGCTTTTTCCTCGTAATTTCATGCAAATTTTTTTTTCGTTTTGGGTTTCATACCAGGCAAAGTTATTATTATTTTTGCATAGTTAATATTCTTAGAATATTTTGTATGAAAAATAATAGTAAAGAATTTAGGATTAAACAAGACCACTAATTAATTCATTAATGTATTTAATTCTATTTTTAGATGTCTAAGTTAAAAGAATAGAAAAGTATAAAAACGTTTACAATTTTCTAGCATTTTTTTTTATGAACATATGTGCGCGTTTCTTCAAAGACCAAAGTCTTTGAAATTTTTTGACAAGGAAAGATATTTTTCTTTAATTAAATGGTTATTTTAGCTTAAAAGAAAAAACTAATCCTTTGTTGTTCTCTTAAAAGATTTTATCCTTGACATTGAGAATATTTTGGATTTAGATATTTTTGTAAGTTAAAAAGGACAACCATTTTCATTTATTTTACAAGAAAAATTATTTTTGTCAAATAAAATTTGAGGCCAAAGTCTATTAAAAGTTTTAAAAGGAAATTTTTGAGATCATTGAGTTCTTAACTAGATAAAATTAATCTATAGAAAATCCCTTAAAGGATTTTACCTTGACATAGAGAGTTATGAGTTTAGATATTTTACAAGAATTAAGAGATACTTAATAGGATATTTTCAAAAGGATATTTTCTTAAAAACCCTTATTTTAAAAGACTAAGTGGGAGAGAAGTTCCAATAGTCCCACGACTTCCATCACGGTTCTTATTAGAGATCGTGGATTTTCTCGCATCACTGTGAGAGTGAACCCGTATAGGATGAGAATTCCACAATAATCTAGACCTAATAAATAGACATAATTGATGCCTGGGACACGTACTGTAATCGACCAGCCCATGTTGGAGGTCATAGAGCAAGGATTGTCCATAGGAAATAAGAAGAAACGGTCATCTCCTTGATGGAGTAATCTTCTAGATCATTACCTATAAGGGTAGTCAATTTGTGGTAGTCAACACACTTAGCTTAGAAAACTGTTAATCTTCCCAAAAAACTATGTTAGTTTTCCTAAGAGCCAAATTGATCATATTAAAGATAATAGCGATAGGGTTAACTATTATCAAACTTAATATGAGGATAAAGTGTACAAATTATTTATTTTTCACAAATTAAGATTTTTCTTTTATTTTCGATTTTCAGAAATAGTTGGTGGAGGTTCTTTCAGTTCTTTGGTCATTATTCTCCGTGAGAATAAGCTAACAGGACCAAATTATGTTAAGTAGAAAAAGAACTTGGACATAATACTCACTGTAGAGGAGTATAAGTATGTCTATTACAAAATATGTCCTGTTATTAGGGAGGGTTCTACCGAGAAAGAGCAAGAGGCTAAGAAGGCCGACGAGATAGCTCATTGCTACATGTTGGCCTTCATATCTCATGTGCTCCAGTTAAAATACGAGCACATAGCCACTGCTTATGATATTAGTACGTCATTGGCCACAATGTTCACTGATAAGAGTTGGCCCGCAAAGCAGGAGGTTCTTAAAACGATCATTAATACCAAGATGGTTGAGGGAGGAGCACTAGTTAGGGAATTTATACTCAAAATTATTGCTGTTTTCGAGGAAGCAAAAGTCTTGGGGATTGTGATTGACTCCGAGCCAAGTGGATATGATTCTCGAATTTCTGCCGAACTCTCACTACAATAAAATATAACATTGGCGACAATTTTTTTCCTAACTAAAGTTTTGTCGCCAAATGTACCCTTTAGCAAGGAATTTTTTTTTTCAGCAACAGAAACTGTTGGTCGCTACTGATTAAGACCTTTGGTGACAACATATTTATTTCCTAGCTAAAAGTAATGGCTATAGTTAGGAAATAAGTGTATTAACGAGAAAAATTTAAGTTTCCTTACTAATAATGTATCATCAGCGACGAAAATTCATTTCCTAGCTAAACTTTCCTTTCTAATTATGCATATCAGTGACATAAATTCATTTCCTAACTAAAAATATTTAGTTTTATCACTATTAATTACACTTTTAGCGATAAAATATATATTTCCTAGCTAATACCTATCTTTAAATTTATATATATATAACATGTCCCCAAAAATTTTTAAATTAATCTCTGAATTTTAAAATATTTATAATGTAACCCTAAAAATTTTATAAATTGGTCCCTAAATTTTTAAATATAGAAAAACATGACCCCCAAATTTTATAAATCGCTCATTAAATTTTGTAAATTATAAATGATAATCAAAAATTTATAAATTGGTCATTAAATTTTAGAATATTTAAAATATAATCCCAAAAATTTTACAAATTAGTCCCTAAATTTTTAAATATTTATAAATTCATTATATTTTTTGACTGATTTATATAAATTACGCTAGATTATGTGGCAAAACATATCTAATTACTTTCAAATTTGGTCATAATACATTTTTAGTAAATTCAATAAATTTAACAGTTGGATTGTTAATTTGATATGTCTATCCTTGTAAATGCACTAAGTTTTAGGTATTTTTATAATGATTATGAAATATTAGGTGGTAAAACATATCCGATTACCTTTAAATTTGGTTGTAATATGTTTTTTTAGTAATTTTAATAAATCTGACGGTTGGATCATTAATTTGATATGTCAATCTTTGTCAATGGATTAGGTTTCGAGCATTTTTATAGAGATTATGCTAGATTAAATGGTAAAACATATCAAATTACCTTTAAATCTAGTATTAATACTTTTTTTAGTAATTTTATAAAATCTAATGGATGGATCATTAATTTGATATGTCTATTTTCCTAAATGTATAAAGTTTTTGGTATTTTTATAGAGATTATACTAGATTCTATAGCAAAACATATCCGATTATCTTTAAATTTGGTCATAAAATATTTTTTAGCGATTTTATCAAATCTAGTGGTTGCATCATTAATTTGATATACCTATCTTTATAAATGTATTAGGTCTTGGGCATTTAAATAGAAATTGTGCAAGATTAGGCAGTAAAATATATCCGATAGAGTTTATGCTAGATTAAGTCGTAAAACATATCCTATTACCTTTAAATTTGGTTATAATACTTTTTTTTTAGTGATTTCATCAAATCTAACGGTTGGATTGTTAATTTGATATACTTATCTTTCTATATGTATTAGGTTTTCTGTATTTTTATAGAGATTATACTAGATTCTATTCCAAAATATATCCGATTACCTTCAAATTTGATCATAATATATTTTTTAGTAATTTTAAAAAATATAATAGTTGGATCATTAATTTGATATGTCTATCTTTGTAAATGGGTTAGCTTTCGAGTATTTTTATAGAGTTTCTACTAGATTAAGTGGCAAAACGTATCCAATTACCTTTAAATTTGGTCATAATACTTTTTTTTAGTGATTTTATCAAATCTAATGGTTGGATTGTTAATTTTATATGCCTATCTTTCTAAATATATTAGGTTTTCTATATTTTTATAGAAATTGTACTAGATTCTGTGCCAAAATATATCCAATTGCCTTCAAATTTGGTCATAATGTATTTTTTTAGTAATTTTAATAAATCTAATGGTTCTATCATTAATTTAATATGCCTATCTTTGTAAATGGGTTAGGTTTTGGGCATTTGAATAGTAATTGTTCTAGATTATATGACAAAACATATCCAATTATATTTAACTTTGGCCATAATACTTTTTTAGTGATTTTATCAAATCTAACGGTTGGATTGTTAATTTGATATGCCTATCTTTCTAAATGTGTTAGGTTTTCTGCGTTTTTATAGAGATTATGCTAAATTTTGTGTCAAAATATATACGATTGCCTTTAAATTTGGTCATAATATATTTTTTAGCAATTTTAATAAATCTAATGGGTAGATCATTAATTTGATATGCTTTATCTTTGTAAATAGGTTAGGTTTTAGGCATTTTAATAGTAATAGTGCTAGATTATGTGACAAAATATATCCGATTATATTTAAATTTGGCCATAACAATTTCAATAAATCTAACAGTTGGATCGTTAATTTGACGTGCCTATATTTGTATATGTGTTAGGTTTTATGCATTTTTACAAAAATTATGCAAGATTAAATGGCAAAACATATCCAATTACCTTTAAATCTAGTCCTAATACATTTTTTAGTGATATTATCAAATCTAACGGTTGGATCATTAATTTAATATGCTTATCTTTCTAAATGTGTTAGATTTTGAGTTTTTTTATAGAAATTATACTAGATTCTAT
This sequence comes from Voacanga thouarsii, assembly GCA_026120185.1. NCBI lineage: Eukaryota > Viridiplantae > Streptophyta > Magnoliopsida > Gentianales > Apocynaceae > Voacanga > Voacanga thouarsii. The sequence goes on along the minus strand of JANUWF010002187.1, from coordinate 726,067 downwards.
AGCAAAACATATTTGATATATACATACATACATATATATATATATATATGTATACACACACACACACACATATAAATATATATACATACTCAATACATATATATAGATATGAATATATCTATATATCTATATAGATAGATATATAGATATATCTATACACATATATATAAATATGCATATAGATATATAGCTATGCACATATAGATATATAGATATATATATACACACTCAATACATATATATGGATATGCATATATCTACATATCTATGTAGATATATGCATATCCATATATATGTATTGAGTGTGTATATATATTTATATATGTATATATATATACATATATATATATTTGTATTGGAAATATATATATGTATGTTTAAGTTTTTTTTTTTCTTATTGAACTATTTGTATTTTTCTATATATATGTGTGTGTATATTTGTGAATTTGTTGTGTATATATGTGTATGTATTATGTGTGTGTGTGTGTGTGTGTTGGAAATATGTATATGTATGTTTAAGTTTTCCTTTCTAATCGAACTATTTGTATTTTTCTATGTGTGTGTGTGTGTGTGTGTGTATTTGTGTATTTGTTGTGTATATATTTGTATATATTATGTATATATCTATATATATATATATATATATATGTATTGGAATTGTATATATGTTTAAATTTTTTTTCCTAATCGAATTATTTGTACAGAATCATTTAGTAAATAAAATGATATAAATAACAGGATATAAACTTATAAAATTATATACATATATAAAATAATTTATTATATTGAATAATGTAGTTTCATTGTAAATTTAATATATTATTATATTTTGTTATTACACTAATGTTTATAAAAAAATTTCAGGAGTAGTTTAAATTAAAAAAAAAAAAAGGATATGACCATAAGTTGCTTTAGCCCAATGGTTGAGAACAACAAATGGTTTCTCGCGGTCACGGGTTCGAATCTCGTCTTCACGGATTCTCGGTAATTGTCGGCTCCAATCTGGTGCAGCTAGTTCACGTGGTCTGCGGCTTAACGGCTTCATAATGGCTCCAATCAGGCGTGCTCGGTCCATGAAGGGTTTTGTGGTCCAAAAAAATTAAATAATTTTTATTTTTTAAAAATTTTAATATCTTTAGCGACAAAATATATTTGTTGCTAATGACAAATTTTTTGTCGCCATTGACATTTTTGGCGACCAAAAAATTTTACATTAGCAAGGAAAATTTTTTTGTCATGAAAAATAAATAAAGTTTTTTCTCAAATTTGTATTTAATTTCTCAAAAAAAATATTTTTTGCGAGGAAATTTCAGCGACGAAACATATTTTGTCGCTAAAAATATCATTGGCGACAAAATTGTAACTTTCCATGACAAAATATTTTAGGAGGAAATTTTTTCTAGCTAAAAGCAAAACCTTCCGTGAGGAAAATGAAAATTTTGTCACCAAATAGCTTTGGCGACAGCGATTCTCCCAGGAGGTGAGGAAGCAAATTTCCTAGCTAAAGGGTTTTAGCTAGGAATTTTTTTGTCACTAAAGGATATTTTTTTTGTAGTGTCTTTTGCTCAGTTCAAGTTGAATTACAACATGAAAAAGTTAAATATGGGTTTAATAGAGTTGATGAAGGGGCTCCAGATGACAAAGAAGGTCATAAAACTACAGTCTAAGAGAATGATTGCTAAGGCTGCTTCTTTAAGAATTGGGCCCAAGTCCAGAAAGTTTAAGAAGAATAAAGGAAATGCAGCGGCTCAACCCAAGTCCCAGCCCAACGAATCTAAAGGTAAGTGTTTCAAATGTGGGGAGAAGGGATACTGGAAAAAGAGTGTCCAAACCTTCAGGCCAAGAAAAATCCCACAAGTGTTGTTTACTATCTAAAGTCTATATCAATGGTTGGATCAACTTCTACTTGGATTATTGATTCTAGAGCCACTGATCATATCTGCAACTCTTTGTAGAGGTTTAGGAAGATAAGAAGGCTCCAGAAGGGCAAACATGGACTACGCATGGGAAATAGAGCACAAGTGTGGGCCCAAGTAGTAGGAGAGATGGAACTTCTTTTTTATCGTAATAAGATAATTATTTTGAAGGATATTCTATATGTACCTAGTTTTAGACAAAATTTAAATCCAGTTGCAAAATTAATAAATCATATTCTGTTTTCTTCGATTTTGGTATAACTATCAGTAGAAATTGAGAAGTTTTGTGTACAGGCATATGTATGGAAATCTATTCTTTACAAATCCTATTAATAATCAATTAAATAACGCTTAGAGTGAATCTTTAGGTAAGAAGAAATAGATCAATATCAATGACTCATATATTTGGCATATAAGATTGAGTCATATTAACTCAACCAAGATTTAAAGGTTAATCCATAATGGGTCTTTAAACTTATTGAGATTAGAAAGTTAGCCTCAGTGTGAATCCTCCCTTATGGGAAAGATAACCAAAAAGTCTTTTACCCCAAAGGCGAATAGAACCAAGGAGATATTGAACCTTGTTCACACAGATATGTGTGATCTATTGTCTACACCAATAAGAGGAGGGTTTGAGTACTTCATCACTTTCACGGATAATTGTATGAGGTACAGTTATGTTTATCTGATAAGGCACAAGTCTGACTCATTTGACAAGTTCAAAGAGTTTAATACTGAAGTGGAGTATCGAATAGGTAAACTAATGAAAACCTTACGATCGGATCGTGGTGAAGAGTACCTTCTCGGTGAATTTAAGGATTACACAGTACATCATGAGATAGTATCCCAACTCTTTGCGTCAGGGATACCCTAGCAGAATGGAATAGCTGGGAGAAGGAATAGGACATTGATGGAAATGGTCTGAAACATGATATCTCATGCTACTCTTCCAATTTCTTTCTGGGGATATGCCCTGGAAATGGCGACACCTATTCTGAATTTAATGCCTTCTAAGTCAATACCTATAACGCCCTATGAGATGTGGACTGGGCATAAGCCAAATTTGAATTATCTCAGGATATGGGACTGTCCAACTTATGTACTGATAAAGGGAAAATAAGTTAGAACCAAGATCAAAATTATACTATTTTGTTGGGTATCCAAAAGGAACAAATGGTGATTACTTTTATCATCTCAATGAATAGAAAGTACTAGTAAGTACCAATGCTAGATATTTGGAAGATAATCAAAGTACATCCACAAAAGGTTTAACTAGGTTAGAACTTGAAGAGAAGTTATCTTTTGAATTAACTTCTTTTGGCTTGATTATAGAACAAGAAAAGGCACAATCTTAGGAACCTATACAAAGGGAGCCTCGTCATAGTAGGAGGATATCTAGGGTTACAAAAAGATGGACTGAAGTGGTTTTTTACCTAGTCTTCGACCATCAGGAATAGGATCCTACTAGATACGAGGAGCTATTACTGATGCCAATGTAGACCTATGGTATGAAGTAACGAGAGCCGAGATTGAGTCTATGTACTTCAATCAGATTTAGAATCTTATAGCTTCACCTGAAGAGATAAAATCCATTGGGTGTAAGTGGATATACAAGAGGAAGAAAGGTGTAGATAGGAACGTGGAAACCTTCAAAGCTAAGTTTGTTGCAAAAAAGGTATACTCAGAAAGAGGGAATCGACTAAGAAGAAATATTTTCCTCGGTAGTCATGCTTAAATCCATCCATATCCTCCTTGCTAACGCATGTCACTTTGACTACGAGATATGAAAAATAGAAGCCAAGACGGCCTTTTTTAATGGCCATCTTAGCAATGACATCTATATGTCCCAACCGAAGGGCTTTATTGCTAAAGGCCAAGAACATATGGTTTGTAAGAGTAAAAAATCTATTTCTATATTTAAGCAGGCATTAAGAATATGGAACATTCGTTTTGATGAGATTGTAAAGTCTTATAGTTTCCCTCAAAACGAGGATAAACCATATGTGTAAAGGAAACTGAAAAGCATTAATGTGGTTTTTCTTATGCTTTATGTGGATGACATTCTACTCATTGGGATTGATGTAGGGACATTATTATCTACTATGGTTTGGCTGTTTAATCAATTCAGTATTAAAGACTTGGGAGAAACCAGTTATATTTTCGGCATTAAGCTTCTTATAAATAAGAAATAGAGAATGTTAGGTTTATCCCTAACCACATACATTGACAAGATGTTGGCTAAGTTCAGTATAGACTCATGCAATGGAGTACTAATCCCTTACAGACATGAGTTATCTTTTTCTTCAAATGACTATCCTAAGTCTCAAGAAGAAAAAAATAGAATGAGTAGGATTCTCTATACTTCACCTGTGGGAAGTCTCATGTACACCATATTATGTACTAGGCTAGATATCTATTTTACTCTAGGCTTAGTCAACAGATATCAGTCAAATCTCTAGAATGTTCATTGGCAAACTGTAAAGTATATTCTTAAGTACCTTAAGGGAACGAGAGATTATATGTGATAAGGGTTAAAATCACTATTATTTTTCTAGTTATTTGAGGTTATCTTGAGATACTTTTGTTGTAATAACTAGGCATATTCCTTCCTATTTGACATTTTTCTTATAAAAAGTATTTTGACAAATTTGTGTATATTTGAATTAAATTCGAGCAAAAAGTGAACAATTTCAGAATGCACCTAACACCAGGGCTAGCCAAGGGACCAGGCACCAGGTTCATTCTGGTCAAGTAGAGGAAACCGAGCAACTTTCAAGAAGAAAATAGAACAGGCCTGGCACCATGTCTGGCAAGTGGACCAAGCGCCAGGTCCATTCTATCTGGCCAATGAAAACAGAGCAAAAATTCAAGGGAAGAACAGATTGCACTTGGCGCCAGGTGGGTCAAAGGTAGCCGGCGCCAGGCCCGCTTTGGAAGGCAAAAATTCTATGCACAAATTTGGAAATTTTCCAAAGATTGCGGTATTTTTTAATTTTTACTCGGTCAAGATTCCTCAAGCAACGAATTTAGCATAAAAAAGGCCTATAAAAGCAAGAGAAAATACAAGAGAATAGATATAGAGAGGTGGATCAAAAAGTATAAATTTCAATCACTCATTGAAGGAGGAATTCGCCCAATCAAGGATGAGTATTCAAGAGAGTCTTCAAGGGTGAAGAAAGAGGCTTGTCTATAAATGTTTTCTTTTATCTTTGTTTTCTTTTTCTTAAACAATGATGTATTCAATATTTTTATTATAATTTAATATTATTTTAGATTTATAGTTTTGTGTTGATTTAGTTATTTGATCAATTCTTTATCATATTTGGTATTTGATTACTTGTTATCATTGGTTATTGATGTGAGTTCTTCTAAATGACTTGGGAAAACGATGTTAGGAGTTTCAATGCATTAATTTCGGACTTGTTAAATCTTAATGGATTTGAACGACGAAGTTAGGATTTTAGGACTAATGCAATAAAAAATTAGTTGATTTCACTTCCGACAAAGGGTCATTAGCTAATTTCATACTTAATAAAGAATTGAACTTAATGCATATTTTGGTTATGTTAGCTTGATTGGCAAATCTATTAATATTAATCAAAAGATAATTTCATGGATTGAAAAATGAAGTGGAATTTATCTAAGTAGATTCATGATTTGGGAGACGATTGAATTTTACTTTATATTCCTTCATTATGCCAAGATGATAATTAATTGAAAGAATTGCTAGTTGATTTATTATCATATTTTCTAAAATAATTGTCTAAATTGTATATTCCTATATCCATGAGTTGTATATATTTCTTTATTCTTCTTTTTATTATTTTCTCACTTTATTTGGGTCGGTTAAACAATGATTGAAAAGTAATTAGTGTGCACTTATTCCTTTGAGGATCGATACTCGTCAATTCCCCAAGCTATGCTTGTGATGAGTATACTTGCTCGTATGTGTATTTTGGAATTAATGTTTTAATTAAAACTTAACTAAGGGATGGATTTAAATTTGATAATTTTTATACACCTAAAATTTACGCATCAAATTTTTTGCGCTATTGCCGGAGAACAATATCATGAAAGTTTGGATTTTGTTGATTTAACTATGTTTATATATCCATATGTCTATATGTATATATATTCTTTGTATAAATCGGTGTTCTACCTTATTATTTATAACATTGTGTGACTTAATTGACTAGCTTACTTCATGTTGTACTATATACCACTAACTTTTATATTTAGATAGTTTGTGAATGCGTGTGTTTTTCTTTTTTTCTTTATTTATTATTATTTTCTATTTGATTTTTATTTTTCTTTGAGTGCGAGATTGGCATCATCATGGACAATTACTTTTGGGCACAAGATCAAATGAGCTATAATGATGAGAATTTGGCAAATTTACAAGCTTGGATTGATGCTTTTTGTGAGACGTCACTTGAAACCTTAATGCATTTGATAAGAATCAAATTAGGCATGAAGGCCATTTTCAAGAAGGAGGAAGAAGGATAGAATCACACGTCATAGCTCTATGGGTAAGAATAATATTCAAGATGATTCAAGAGAATTTTCAAGGCAACAAATTCAACGAACTCAGGTCTAAGAAGATTGTGAAGAGATGGATAATGAAGGAAGGGCCAAATGAAACACAACACATGCAACAATCCTTGTGAATGATCAAATCAATCTTTAAACAAGGATTGAAGGCCAAAGAAGTATCAAGAAGAGCTCAAATTGACCAACGTTTCATTTGGAAGATCAAGGAAATACAGAGAACTGGAATGGAAGGTCCAAGAAGTAAGTTTTGAAGTGCAACAAAACGGAGGTTGGTGACCAGAACACACCTAGCGCCAGGTCCACTAACACACCAGGCGCCAGGTCCTCACTGAAGCCAAGTTTTGTTTTCTAGAACAGACCTGGCACCAGGTCTACCCAAGCACCTGGTGCCAGGTCTGTTCGGGCCATGCCTTGTTTTACCAAATTTTCTTGTTTTGTTCTGTTTTATTAAATTTTCATGACTTTTATTATATTTTAACTTATTTTTTAAGACATGTAATAGGGCCTCAAAGCTTGTATTAAGGTCATTTAATAGTTAGGATTAATTTGTTAATTAGTTTAAGGTAAGGCATCTATATATATGCCATTAACTCTTGTAAACATAACTTTTAATATTTTGAATAGAGAAATCTTTTGTTCTTACTAGAGAGAGTTTTTGAAAGTGTTCCTCTTGGGTGATTCCCAAATCAATCAATACTACGCTTAGGCTTTAGTCCAACCTAAGAATCTAGTCTTTAATCTTCCTAGGATAGATCATTGTTCTTTCTAAAGTGGGTCTTAGATTCCTAACTGATCTAGAGTTCTTTTAGGAGTTCAATTAGTTGCCTAAATCTTCTCATCCCATTTGTTCTTGATCCTTCTTGGGTTAGGGTTGTTTGGGTGTTGATTTAGTTAGCTTAGTTCATTAGATTTTGGGTCTTAGGAAGCTAGTTTACCTAGGATTCTAGTCTTAAATTAGGTCTCTTAGTTTTGAGCTTCAAATATCAAATTGATGCTTCTCAAGATCATATCAGCATTCTTTTGTCGCCAATAAAAATTTCTCCATTAAGTGACGTATGACTTATCAAAGAACATAACTAGCCAAGTTGGTTGAGGATGCCATAAAGGCCCACACGCTTGAATAAGAAAATCCTCAAGGGGAAAAAAGAGGATATGAGGAACAATTATCCATTGTGAAAATGGAGGTATTCAATTCTCCTCATGTACTAATAATTCTAATCTCTCTTTATCACATGATTTTTTAGGTTCTTTTCAATTCTTGAAAAACAAGGGTCCAAATGATGATGTGTTGAATCTATCATACCTCAAGAAGTTGGATCTTTCAACGATACATCGTAAGAAGTCCTTGGAGGATAGTGGTAATTTCTACCCTTCATCCATTTCAAAGAAAGGTAACTTAGTTTTTGTATATGTGTTGAAAAGCACTGATTTCTTAATCCTATCTTTAAGAATTCAATTGCTAATTCTTAAGGAAAATTTTAATTGTGACAAATATTTTGAAGGGATAAGTGGTGATTCTAATATTTATACACTTTTTAGACATAATTTACAATTTTGTATTAGGAACATGATTTGTATGTCTAAAAAGGTGCTACGAACAGGGGCCATGTATTTACATTCATTGCAGTTAATAATTTCCATGAACCCTCCATTTTTCAAAATCCTCTCTTATTTCTAAATTCATGATGCATACCTTTTTTATTGAGCATTAATTTCTTTTACAAATGTTTGATAAGGAAGCATGATAAGTGGAAATAGTGTTTTTTTTTTTTTATGTGTTTTAGGTTTGTTTTGAACTTAGGTTTCTTTAGATCTTTTGGTCATTCTTTTATTTTATCTAAGTTCCATTTTTAGCTGTTAGGTGTTATTTCCCCTAAATAAGAAAAATATTTTTTATCTTAAGTGTGGGGGAGTAAGTCGTGTCTTTATTTGCTTTCTTAGAATTTTTTTTAGTATTTTTCTTTAGTTTGCTTTCTTTTATTTAGGTGTGTTTTTTTTTTTTTTTTTGGTTATTATTTTCCTTATACTTTTATTTGTGTATTGTTTTATAGGTAGGAATAAAGTCCTCTTAAACAAGCTTTTATCTCTATTTCCAGCTTTGATATCTATTGGCACTTGGGAAGTATTGCTTAAACTTTCTACCCCTTGATTATTTTTGGTCCCTTTAGAGATACTTTCTTATGTTTATTTTTTTCCAATGACGACATTGTCTAATTTAAGTATGGGGGAGTGATTTGGTGATATTCTTTGTCTAAATTTTTATCAATTATCTTGGTGTTTTCTTGGTATTAAGCTATTTTGGAAAATTTTGGTTTAAAAAATTTTGATTGAAAAACAACTTTGTTGCAAGTTCCTTAAAAGTTTTGAACAGTTAAAGATTTAAAAGTTTGAAACTTTTGAAGCTAGTTCGCAATGAAAGTATTTTCTTTTCTCTATTCTTCCACTTTATTGATTTTGGTCTTCTTGGTTGTACTTTTGTTGTTATATATTTGGCCATTGAAGACAATGTCCAGTTTAAATTTGGGGGGGAGAATGAGGTTGAAGAAATATTTTCCATATCAATATTTTTTGTGAAAATTTTTCAAAATTTCAGTGGTTTTCATTGTTTCACAAGTTTATAATTATTTTTCTTACTTGGATATGATTCTTTGTCATTCATTTGGTGGATTTTTATGAAATTGGTTTATTGGATAGGATATTTGTCAAGACTTGAGAATTTTTATTAATTTTTTTTATGCATTAGTGTTTGAATATTATTTGACTCATCTAGTTTGAATATGGAGGATATGATGAATATGGAGAGAGTTTATTGGCTAATTCTTGTATTATGAGTTTAAATTTTTCTTAGCTTTGAGTTTTGATGAGGAATGTGAGTTGATAAAAAGATCTTTGAGAGGAAAGATTGTGGAAAGCAATTGTGAAAAATTCTAGTGAGTTGAAGAATTGGAAAAAAATGAGTTGTTGCTTCCTCTTTGAAGATAAGAAAAAAAATTATTTTTGCTTGTTATGGGGGCCAATACGGATAGTAAAGAGAAATCCACTTTTTTGAGGATATAAATTCCCTAAAGTAAAAGAAATGAATATTGTTGAAAAATGATTAGTGATGACTATAAGGGGGCCAATACGGTGTGTAAAGAGAAATCCATGCACTTGAGGCTATCAATTCCTTAAGTCATTAGGAAAAATTGAGAGGAAAAAAAAAATTAAAGTTCTTTCCTTACATCATAACTTGAGTTGTGCAATTTTTTAATTTATAATACTTAAATTGGTAGATGGCTTGACTTAAGTGATTCATGTTATCTATATTTTAACTTGAAGAGTGAAATCATTTTCTTAAACTAAAGTATAAACTTGATTAATTTGACTTCAAGAGTTTTGTGATGTCTTGTCAAATATTTCAAATTTTGAATTGTTTTCAAATGGTGTGAATGACAAAAGTTGTATCTAAAGTTTGAAGCGAAGTTATAATCCTTAGTATGTTGTAAAAAAAATTTGGAATGAGTAAAGACTTATGTTTTCTTGATAATTTTCTTGGATTAAAGTGTTTTGCTTGAGGACAAGCAAAAGTTCAAGTGTGGGGATATGTGATAGGGGTTCAAATCACCATTATTTTCCTAATTATTTGATGTTATTTTGAGATATTTTTATTGTAACAATTAAGTATATTCCTTCCTATTTGACATTTTGCTTGTAAAAAGTATTTTTGACAAATTTGTGCAAATTTGAGTTAAATTCGATCAAAAAGTGAACAATTCCAAATGCACTTGGTGCCAGGCCCAACCAAGAGACCAGGTGCCAAGTCCATTCTGGTCAAGCAAAGAAAATTGAGCTACTTTCAGGAAGAAAACAAAACAGACCTGGCACCAAGTCTGATAAATGGACCAGATGTTGGGTCCATTCTATCCGGCCAGTGAAAACAGAGCAAAAACCATGGGAAAGAACAGATTGCACCTGGTACTAGGTGGGTCGAAGGTACCCAGCGCCAGGCCGGCTTTGGAAAGCAAAAATCCTTTGCACAAATTTGAGAATTTTCTAAAGATTTCAGTATTTTCTAATTCTTACTCAGCCAAGATTCCTCAAGTAACAAATTTAGCATAAAAAAGGCCTATAAAAGTAAGAGAAAACACAAGAAAATAGATATAGAGAGGTGGATCAAAGAGCATAAATTTCAATCACTCAATGAAGGAGGAATTCACCCAATCAAGGAGAATTATTGAAAAGAGTCTTCAAATGTGAAGAAAGAGGCTTGTCTATGAGTGCTTTTTTTTTTCTTTTCCTTAAACAATGATGTATTCAATATTTTTATTGTAATTTAACTTTATTTTGGATTTATGATTTTATTTTGATTTAGTTATTTGATCAATTCTTTATCATCTTTAATATTTGATTACTTATTATCATTGGTTATTGATGTGAGTTCTTTTAAATGACTTGGAAAAACAATGTTAGGAGTTTCATTGCATTGATTTTAGACTTGTTAAATTTTAATGGATTTGGACGACGAAGTTAAGATTTAAGGACTAAAATAATCAAAGATTGGTTGATTTCACCTCGGACAAAGGGTCATTAGCTAATTTCATGCTTAATAAGGAATTGAGCTTAATGTATGTTTTGATTATATTAGCTTGATTGGCAAATCTGTTAATATTAATCAAAAGATAGTAATTCCATGGATTGAAAAACAAAGTGGAATTTATCTAAATAGATTCATGACTTGAGAGAAGATTGAATTTTACTTTATATTCCTTCATGATGCCAAAATGATAATTAATTGAGAGAATTGCTAGTTGGTTCATTATCATATTTTTTAGGATAATTGTCTAAATTGCATATTCCTACATCCATGAGTTGTATATATTTCTTTATTCTTCTTTTTGTTTTTTCTCACTTTATTTGGGTCAGTTAAATAATGAATTAAAAGTGATTAGTATGTACTTGTTCTTTTGAGGATCGATACTCGTTAATTTCCTATAATATGCTTGCGATGAATATACTTGCTCATATGTGTATTTTGGGATTAATGTTTTAATTAAAAATTGACTAAGGAATGAATTTAAATTTGATGATTTTTATACACCCAAAATTTACACATCAATATACTGGTTTATAAGGCTAATGACTTGGTTCCTACAAGATACACAGACTCAGATTTCCAAGCGGATAAGGATGAGAGAAAATCTACTAGTAGATATATCTTCACCTTGTCTGTAGGAACTATTTCATGGAGGAATATTAAGCAATCTTACATTGCTGACTCAACCATGGAAGTTGAATATGTGACAACTTCGGAGGCATTCAAGAAAGCAGTCTGGCTCCGGAAGTTTTTTATAGAACTAGGAGTCGTGCCGCAAATGGATAAGCCGATTGTGTTGTCTTGTGACAACACAAGCACAGTCTCGCAATCCAAAGAACCCAAGAACTACAAAAATGGGGAAGCATATATAAAGGAAGTACCACCTAATTCGAAAATTTATTCAGAAACGGGAAGTCATAGTGGAACAGATAGCCTCAAAGAACAATTTAGCTTATCCATTTATCAAGCCTTTGATTGAGAGAGTCTTCAGAAGACACTTAAACGTCATAGGGGTAGGCACCTATAGACTTACATAGTCTTAAAGTGGAAGTGGGAGATTGTTGCTCACTAAAAATGTATTTCTTATGTAATTTTGATTAAATTAATAAAAGTTTTATTCTCATTAATTCTTTATATTTTTCTCATTTTATTTTATGCACGATTTCGCTAGAAAAGACTCATTGTATTTAAGTAAATTATCCATGTGAATAGAGGTATTTCACAGTAAGGTATGGATCATGAGTTACTTAACACATAAACTCCTATTATTCTTAATAGGATGATGAGAATAGGAATCTCATTATGATAAAGTTATTATGTTATGAATTTCAAATGGGGATTGGCTTACTTTTAACCAGTGACTAGTCGTCTCACTTCATCACATAAGCATATTTTGAATATGTAGAATTGGACCTGTAGTAGTAGTTATTGAAAGCATTATATGGTAGAAATCTAGACTACTACTGCTACAGCGTGGACTTATACCCTACGGCTTGAGTATAGGTTGATGGTTTGGATAAGTTAGAAGAGTATACTTTGATATACTATAGTTGAGGTTCTATTATAGGACCAATATACTTGTATGTTGGGTATATGTGACTAGTTAGTTAAGAAAGACTTGTACAAAATAGCTTTTATGCTATATCATCCATTATGATAGTTCAAATGATCTAATAATTCAGGGTTCTAAGGAATATAACTTGGATGTTTGTTTTAAGGTAGCTCTCTTTGAAAGCGAAAACATTCTAAGAAGTTGTGGATCATGGACTGAGGTCTAAAGATGGTAGATGTCATTTAGAGAAGTGTCAGTACGTTGTTCCTCTCTGAATGTACGGCGTTACGTAGAAGGATATATTTGACATATCACCTGTAGGTTGGAGACTTTGCTAATGCAGTATTGTCCTTGGAGTCAATATTTTCTTATACTGATATTAGAAAATATTTAAAATACAAAATATAGTTATTTTTATAGTAGAGGTATTTTGGTCATTTTAGAAGCCAAGACGATATGTCTTTTAATCCTCGGAATAGTCCGTAAGTCCTAATTAACTTTGGGCTAAGGAAATAGTCTTAAACAAATATGAGTTTTATTTTATTCAAGAAGTTAGAATTTAATTATTGGATTGGAATAAAATAAAAGGCTCAAAGAAAGAATAAATTTATTTATTTATTTTAGTTGGTTAATTAATTAATTATTTAGGATTTGAGCCCAAATTAAATAATAAGAATTAACCTAGACCTAAACTAAAGAATAAGGCTTAAGCATTTCCCTTGGTCTAATTAGGCAGTTAATTGTTTATTTGTGGGATTTTATTAGTTTAGGATTAAATAAATAATTTTTAGCTATGCCCACTAGCCTAGACCAAGGGTCCATGAAGATTAACGTGAGCCCAACTTAGCTATATCTTCTAGTTTGCAAAGGGTACGACTTCCGGAGATATACTTGTGTATATGGATATCCGAAGGTTGATTATTCAACTATGGTCAGATAAGTTAATCTCACGGATTCGTGGAGGGCTATCCTATTTTTCAAAAGGAAAAAACTTTCATTCTCTCTTAGTGGTTCTCTTCTTTTGGTTTTCTATACTCCTAGAAACAAGAATGGAGGTAGAGGTTTTTTTCTCCTTGATACTGCTCTATAGCATACTATCAAGAAAAAAACAGAGACCAATCCTTAGCCCTCTAAGTTTTCACTGGCTGACTTAGGCAAAATCATATTTCGGAAGACTAACTGCAGTAGCACTGATACCCAGGAGAAGTCAGAGATTAGCAGGCCATTCACCGAATATTATAGCTAACCCGATTTCAGTGGTTCATCCAGAGGCTTCCACGAGTGGTTTAGTGCCAGTTCAATCATATTCAACAGTGAAGGTTTAAAATGGCAAAAATCATCAAAACGAAAGCATGTTAGAAAAATAAAAATTTTACATTTGTGATTAAGTGGCCATCTTCGCACTGGTATAGATGTTTGTACAAGGATATTTGAGGCTAGTGGCTCACGTCCTTACAAATGTCTACTGCGTCTCATCCATGCGAAGTTTTCGATCTTCCGAAATGGTGCCCATAGCACAACCAGTGAAGGCTTAAAGATTGGGTTTTAATCAACTTTGATCTTTGTTCGAAAATGGATTTAGCTTTTGTGTATGCAAAAATGAAATACGCAGAGATGTTTTCTTTGCCTTGCTTCTGTGAATTGGAAGCTCTCTCTATCCCAAAGACCTTCACTCCACTTCAATTCATATTACATTTACACACCCTGAGAGAGAATAAATCATCTACTTGAAAACAAAAAGCACCCATGCTTTCTATTATCCTTCACACAGAACAATACGGGATCCATTCTGTGTTATTTTTTTATTTAATTAATTAAATTAATAATTAATTTATTTTTTTAATATAAATTTTATTTTACCTTGGTCTTATTCATTGAGCTATTTATTCTTGGGCTTAAACACCCATAAATAATAAATCTCAATTATTTATTATCTAGGCTTTATTAAACAATCCAATAAATAATTAACAAGTCCAAATAGACCAAATAAAATTTCATACATTTTATCTAGTTCTAGATTAATTTTCTAATTATTTAATCTGGGCCTTGGGCTCTGAAAAATTAATTAACCATTTAAACTAGATAAAATAAATACTCTCTCTCGAACCTTGTATTTTATTCTAATCCAATAATAAACTAGACTAATAAAATAAAAACTCATGATTATCAAGGCCAATTTCTTAACCCAAATCCTTCATGACTTAAGGGCCATTCCGGGAATCAAAAGACACATTGCCTTAGCTACAAAAATGACCAAAATACATTTGTTATATAAATAGCTATATTTTGCATTTTAAATATTTTCTAATGTCACCATAAGGAAATATTGACCCCAATGACAATGTTACGTTAGCAAAGTCTTCGATTTACAGGTGTAATAGCTAAAATACCCTTCTATGCATCGCCGTGCAATTAGAGAAGAAGAATGTACTAACACCTCTCTAATAGACATCTATTATCCTTAAACCTCTAGTCCAATGATCCACGACTCTTGGAATGTTTTCACTTTTCAAGGGAGCTATCCTAAAGTAAACATCCAACTCATATTCTCCAAGGCCTTGGATAATTAAATCATTCGAACAGTCACAAGGGACGATATAGCGTAGAAGCTATCTTGTACAAGTTTGTCTTAACTAACTAATCACATATATCCAACATACAAGTATATTGGTTCTACGAAAGAATCTCAACTACAGTATATCAAAGTATATGCTTCTAACTTCATCAGACTACCAACTTATACTCACTGGCTAAAGGTAAGTCATTCCCTATTTAGAATTCATAACACAATAACCTATATATGATGAGATTCTCATTCTCATCAATCAGTTAAGAATTAACATTTATGTGTTTAGTAACATGTGATCTATACCTTACTATGAAAGACCACCATTCACATGGATCAATTACTTAAACACAATGGGTCCTTTCCAAACAAAAAAATTGTGCACAAATAAAATGTAAATTTACAAACAAATTTTGAGAATGAATTCTTTTATTAATAAATTCGATAATTACATCCGATAATCTAGTCTAGATGATATATATTCCAACAAACAGAGCCTAAGTGATTAGTTTTTAGAAAACGCAAAGGTATTAACTTCTTCCGCTGCTACGTTTTTACTGCTTCTGCATGTATATTTGCTGTATTTAACCTTCACATAGGCCATGAAAGGTCTGGGGGAGAACTATAGAAATCGATGCAACCATTGTAGGATCTTGATCAGTGAAGATAGTTTTAGAGTAGTTGCCCATCATGGCTTCAATGAACATCGTGAAAATCCAATTAAAGGAATCAATAGTTTAATCGTACAATAGAGTAAACCACCAATTGCTTATATTGGTTGAACCTAACAAATATTCCAAAAGGCTAATACTGCTTGTTCATCTTATACTTAGTGTCAAATGTGACCACGTCTCCAAATAAGGAGTATCCCATGGTCATATACACATTGGCCCAAAAAATATTTGTGATTAGTTCATCACAGTCAAGTTACACTATATGGAAAAAAGAAGGATTCACATAAGCTTGCTCTTTGAAATATTTCAATTTTGCCCCAGCCTCATCGTACTGTAAGTTTCTTTGTCTTCTATTATGGAGGTAGCGCTTTAGGTCTTCTTTGGTACACCCTAAATTTTCTTTACTACCTACTTGTGTTGATATCAATTTATTAGATTGTTTTAGAGATAACCCTATAGCTTTGGCTAAGAATGCATCGATGCCTTGAGTATTGCCACTTTCCTCTATGATGGCTTGAGGTGAACACAAGCGGGAATATGAAGGTCATGGTTGTAGCTTGATTCAAATTCAGTGGCCTTATATTTTTTTTTCTCCCTATCTAGTACAATGACCATCCAAGCAAGACAACCTATATTTGTTTTTGTGCGAGGACACTTAATTTCTCTTTCTTGTTTTTCGATCCTTTGAAAAATGTAAATATGAAGTTTATGGTTGTAGCTTGATTCAAACTTAGTGACCTTCCATTTTTCTTTCTCCTTATCTAGTACAATGACCATCCGAGCAGGACAACCTATCTTTGTTTCTGTGCGAGGATGCTTAATTTCTCTTTCACATTTATCAATCCTTCGAAACCCTACTTTGCAGCATGTAAACCTCCTAGACATCAATACACTGGCTCTGTTCTTATTCCCATACTCTCTACGTATTCAAAGCCCATAGTTATACCAAAACAATTATAAAAATTATATGCATGTTATTCAAATCAAGTGACTATCTGACAACAGGTACAAAGCAAACATTCGCATTTGTGCTATCCTCCATTAAAAGAAACCTACACACTTCAATTAAAAAAACAAATAAATTAAAACACATGAGCACCATTACAAACAAATTTTGTAATAGGGACCTAAACAGTTCAATAATTCCAACTAAGAAATATTTTATGTAGGTGAAAAAAGAAATATTACTGTTTTAGTCCAATTTAAAGAATTACAAAGATAAGAAGAATAAAATATTGAATTTCTTATGGAGTGGCACATATAAATGTATTCGCAAATGAAAGCCTCAATTATATATACATCATAATAGGTTAATATTAACATGGCCTACCAACACATGTACATAGGCTAACATGAAAGCATTTTAGTGAAATATCTTTATTGACGTAATAATGTATGAAAAAATTAACCTATATTAATTTAATCTCAGAAATACAAAAGTGAAAGTAATAAACAAGTAAATGTGGACAGATAGTGCGTTGAGTGCTATGTTTTTTATACAATCAATGAGGCCAATAAGATGTGTATTAACATGAAAAACAACCCCATGAACATGGCCTATACATTGTGTAACTCGTTTTTACAAAGATATAAATACGAATATTAATATAAAAATCCAGATTACATTGGAAATATTTTTTTCATATGAATATACTTAGTTGCTACTGTGACAGGAAAATTTTAAAGAAAGAATCATGCAACTCTTCAAAGAAAAAAAATGCCTTTAGTATACTGATAGCCTCGTATGTGTGCATCAAGAAAGTTTCCATTTATCAATGCATATGATGCTTCAAAAAATTCCATCTTTTTTCTGATTTTTTTTTTTTTACTCATTTTGTAGCAACAATACTATATTCCTTCAGATTTCACGAGATTTCACTTAACCTATCATTTTCGGTATCATGAGAAAAACTCCCTTGTAAAAAAAAAAAACAAGAGAAAAAAAGAGTGGAAATGTTTGCATTTGTTGAATTAATCTTGTAGGAAAATTTTGAGCAGGATTTAAAATTTTAAAAAACTAAAGAAGTTAAGAGTCATTGGGAGACGTGTCACAACTACGAACTATTTTCCAAATTAATTTTGGACAAAACGACATCGTTTTACTGCTTTTTGAAAGTGAAAAATGTGACCGATCCCTCGTCACAAGATCAAAAGCTTCTATAATTATGGCCGTGAAATTGCCACAAAATTATAATTTCCATACTGAAATTACTTGGCCTGAATGCTTCTTTGAGACCGTCTACAATTCAAGATGTAATTTTTTATGCATTAGATTCATTTTTTTATGTTCAAGATTTAAAAATCACTGTTTCAAATACATAAAGAAGTTTTATTATAAGGTCTGCTGAAATATATAAATACCTATAGTACACTGCAACTTCGTGTACTTTTTAGTAAAATAAGCTCCTCGACACACTATTAACATTTTCTCATCCTTTTATTATTTTTTTAAAACTTTTTTATGAAGTAAAATTGTCACTTTTGAAAAAAAAAAATTACCTAAAAGAATATATTCATCAAAACTCAACCTAATTAACATAATTCTCCAAAATCCAAACATGTTTACCAGATTTCACATTGACCATCCAAGGTGAATAAAGGAATCTAAGCATCCATGCATTTGAATAGAAGTACATGTTACCTTGTTGAATATATATAAGCTTACTAGCGTAAAAAATAAAATAAAATAGAAATCATCGCAACAAGTGTAGAAGGTTATTTCTCGGCTTCATGAAATCCTAAGAATTGTAGATCAAGGTGATTACTTGAGCTGTCATTAATGCCTCGATACAACTTAACTCCTATTAATAAAGAGCTATCTTAATTAAAAAGAAAACAATATAAAGGGAGTGAAAGAAGAAGATTCCTCGCTTGTGGATAGAAAGGGCAAGGAAAGAAAGAATCCCTTTCAGTTTCAGAGCAGTAGACGCCCATAAAACAAAGAATCATATCAAAACAATCACACAACAAAATTTTCTAATCCAACGACACAGCATATCAGAACTTAGCAAAAAGGAAGCCAAAGTGCTGGTCATCCTCTAAGAACAAGATTCTGATTTATTACGTGCGGTGATCCCAGTCAGTCCAGAAAATCTCCATGCCCAATCTAAATTGCAAAGAAACGCATTGTCCAGACAAAACTCCGTCAGAAATTTTTACTTTAGAGTCAGCTACAAATCATGTGATGGTTAGGCACAAACTCCTTGCAACATAAATTTGCATCCATACATTGAAATGAACACCATGTAGTCCCACTTTCTCCTTCAAAACAAGCAGGTCCTAGCCCTCTGTACAACATAATGATGTGAAGAGCAATATTTCTCCCTTCGAAGAAGGCTTTTACAATCTCCATAAAATATCAGCATGACGGCATCCGTGAAATTAAACACCCCAAAAAATGAAAGTCATGAAAAGAATGACAGCTGGCATCAAACTGGGTCTGGCTTGTTCTTTGTTAGAGCCCCCTGATAATATTAGCTCCAAGTGATTTTCTTCTCATGACTCATACCTTTAATCGCCTAAATGCAAACCAAATCTCATAGTGATTAAAAAGTAAACTATCATGTGTGTACTTTCCAAGATACTCAAGTCCTAACTTACTAAGCCTTTTTGTACATTCTTCTCCTCCCAATCGTGAACAGAACTTTATATTATGTGACACAAAAATTCGACCATTTAGAGGTTTCAACCTACTTGCTAACCTTTCTAATCCAACCCAGACAAGCTTGTCAGGCATATGGAGAAAAACGGCACTTGCATATATCAAGTCATACATAAATCCAGAGTCAAACTTACTGAAATCCATATCTTCACCTTTTACAATCTGAGGGCGCTTATGTAACAAACCTTGAGAGGGAAGCTCATACCTAAATGCAGCCATTAAAGAAAGCTCATCCCTCTCTAGACAATGAAAATGCTCAGGGTTCAAGTACCGGATAAAGTGCAAGCCAACACGGAGTGTTCCACAACCTATCTCCAGAACTCGAGAATCAGGAGTTAAATGGGATGACTCTGCAAGGAATTCAAATACATCTCGGCCACCAGCCCATGGCTCCCCGTAATTGCTGTGATGGTCTTCCACAAGCAGCTCACCAGGACATGGCAGAGCAGTATGGTTTCTTGCTTCTTCTCCTTCATAGTGAGAAATGCCCTTAAACCTGTAAATACATTTAAAAAAAAAAAAAAAGATCAATATCATTCTCATAATTTACCCGAATAAGCAAGTTAAAAGGCTAAATATACAAAAAGATCTACAGGCTTCACCTTATTATTGGAAGGAACATCAAAATTGCAACAAGACAGGAAAATGGGGGGTTGGGGGGGTTGGGAACCATTATAAAGTTAAAACAATAAAAGGTCCCCAAAAGGAAAAAAAAATTCAAAGGGTAAGAAAGATTAAAAAGAATTCAATTCATTAAAGAATCACGTATTCTCTCTCGTCATGAACTTCAACAAATATCCTAACCACGTTTACCCAAGTTTCTCAATAGTTACAAAAACACTATTCTTCCACACTATCTTCATTTCTTTCTTCAAACTCTTAGTTTCTTTAATTTTCTAGCATATTACTATCAAAGCACTCATCTTTTTTTTCATATGTCTCAAACTAAGTAATGAGACCAACAAAGGAATCAATCTACTCAACAAAAACCAATGGCACAAGAAACTCAAGATCTAGAGTAAGTTACGATGTAAGCCAATAGAAATTCCAGCGAAACAAATTCAACATCAACTACTAACTTATGCTAGCTGGTATACCGATGCCCTTACCAATTCACTGATTTTATACTTACAGAAGCATATTACTAGAATTGCACCCACAAAGCCTAATTTTTCACTCCAACCATCTCCATAGAAGATTCTTAGAATACTTGCAAAAAACAAAGAGAATAAACCCACAAAATTTACAGGTTAAACTAAGATTAGAAAGTAGAAAAGATTAAACAAGTCCTGCACAAATGGTAATAAAAACAAAAATCACCAAGACACAACAAGTCATTAAGAAAGGTTCCATAACATATGCACGTGCAGAGCAACATAGTGTAACTGAGAGTGAGTGAGAGAGACAAAAGTAAGGTAAAGAGATCATACTGAAGGAGATCTTGGAGCTGTTGTTGGCGAGTACGGGGATTAATGCCTTTGCGGAGCACATTTTCTGCCATGTGAAGTCCGTTCGCCTCGATCTGAGATTTTACCCACTCAATATCCTCTAGAGTAGCCGAGATCCGCTCTCTTTTATAGGTTTCCCCAGGGGAGTCACCACTGGAACCGCCGGCGGTCGTTACACTACTGGCGGCGGGAGTAGTGGGGCAGGTGCAGGGAGGAGGGGAGTAAGAAAGAGAGGATAGAAGAAAAAAAAGGAAGATAGCGGCGCCGGCGGCAGAGAGAACCAGAACAGGGACTGAGATCACCACTCCCTGCAGTGATGACAGAGCCATGTGATTCTCTGCGAGCAATTCTTGTGCGTGAGTAGTTAGACGATCGAGGAAGAAGAAGAGAGGGGTTCAGTATTTTTCGTTCCTTTTGACCAAAATAGGTCCTTTTGAAATCCCACCCCGAAACTGAATTCGGATTTAGGTGTAACCCCTGCGGGGGGACTTCAGTGCTGCCCGACCAATTTCGGGCACTTTTTTCCCGCCTCTCTCTTTTGCCGCTTCTTTGTCACTGCCTAGGTAAGGGAAAGAGCTGCAGTGGGGTTTTTGACCAATTTATGAATGTTTTGAAATTGAAGTCCAAAAATAAAAATTGATTTAGGATCACTCACCTAGAGGAAGGATCTCTCATTTGCAAAACGCAAGGTTTATCGGTACCTCACGTCTCACAGACGTAAGATCATGCGCTCCCCGAGATAATCCTATCACAGTCAAAAGTTAATTATCTGTAAAAAAAAGTACCATTAAAGCTAGCTACCAAATTCAAGGCAGCTCGTGTCTAGCAAATACGAGACAGTCCGCTTTTTCATAGATTCCATCAATATTCACGTGAAGGCTGTAAAAGTTGGTTCACGGGGTCGGCTTCACCAGCTTCTTCTCCTCTATATAAATCGAGGCGAGCTTTCTTTCGTCTTTGAATTCCAAATTCTCTCTGTTTTCTTTCATTTTTGCATTCCAAATTCTATCTGTTTCTTTTCTTTTTTCCGTTCTTATAATTCCAACGATGCATCTTTCTTCTTTACCTTATTTTGATTTTTCGTCTTGTATTTATTTTAAATAATTTTTTATGTTACTGTCGAATTCTAATAGTTGGTGACTTGTTGTCCAAGTAATACCGTTCATGAACAATTGCTGTCAGAATTTCTACTCACCAAAAGTATTGTCAAAGTTCTCCATATATAAGAACATTTTATTTTATTATTATTATTTTTTTTTTGTCAGAGCACTGCTAGACTACTTAAATTATGCATTTTTTAAAATTTTAAATTATTACAATATTTAGATGTTATATCGAAATTATAGTAGAATGTTGCATTTGAGACTTTTTTGAATTATTTACTAATACGTATATTATATATAAATAGTTTGAATTTGTGTATAAAATCAAAATTTTACTGTATTGTTAGTTTTGGTTTGTATTGTATTGTGTTGTGTTGTGATGAATATTTATAAATGGATTTAGTCTGTGATAAATGGGTATATATGAATATTTTTAATCTGTGAATAGTGGGTATAAAATAAAATAAAGTAATCTCGTAGTGAATCTTTTGGTATTTTTGTGCACAAAATTCTTAACGTTTTATGGATTATACACAATCCTCGAATTTTGGATTTTTCTTACTTCATAATTTAATTTATTTGTAATTTTTAGTATATATTCAAATAAAAGTGAAAAGACAAGAGAAATAGAGCCACTACTAAAAATTAAGGAGTGTTAGTCAAGTAATACATATGTTAATCCATAATTTTAATTTTTATTAAAGATTTATAACTTTATAAATTAATATTTTAATCTATTTAGAACATATAATATAATTATTAATATTTCATATTTAAATTTTATTTTACTTTAAAATTTTTTTGTTAAAAAAAATATAGTTTTTTTCTGAAAAAAAAAACTCCAATCTAAGTATGTCCTCGATTTTTTCCAAAATACAAAATAAAAAATAAAATTTCAATAAAAATAAAATTTTCTATTGCTTAAAATTAAAAAAACTCAAGGTCAAATTTTTTTCAAATACAAATTAAATTTGAAATATAAATATTACATGAATAAATTTTTATCTTTTCTAAATTTTTGGAATTTAAATCTATATAAATAACAAATCTATATTTTGAATGATGTTCTATTTTTGGTAATTTGGACCGATTAATTGATTTATTTAATATTGGATTGTACAGTTCATTGTAATATTTTTGGGTTGATTTGTGCTGAAGAATGATGATATTGGTTTTATATAGTAATTCAAGATTGTAACATACTTTATTTTTCTTTAATAGAAAAAATCTTCCGAATTTATTTAGGCGCAATGTCACTAAAACAACTTGTTAGATTACGATTGTATTGGGATTGCGAGATTATGCGCACCCCAAACGGTGATTTTTTTAACGGTCCCTATCGCAAGGCAATGGTTGTTAAAATTCGAATTATTTACCTTGATTTAGTTAACAAAATATGTACACTTTGTGGATTTAACATGTCTACTGTTCAATTGCAAATAATGATGAGGGAATATATTGTTATTGGTATTGCAATAAGGTTTATAACAACTTCCATAACGAATGATGAAGATATGGAAAGCTTGTGGTACTATACATTCACTGTGAAGGGACAACCAATTAATCTGCATGTTCATCATGAGATCGTACAGATTCAAAATGCAACAACTACAAATCTTCCAGATCATAACAGTCCCATTCTTATTACTAAGTCCTTCACTAAATTAATGAATTCAACTACTCTAGTGAACATGCCTAATATTGATTTAAATGTACATACACCTATTTACGCCAATAATCCTGCACATCTCACAACCAACAATTTTCAACACCTTTATATTACATTGGTTCCAGATATCTCAGTTATTGGACCAAACAATCAATACCTATCAAAGTCAATAGGGTTTGTTACACCTCCACTTCATGTCGATATTCAGCCTAGCTAAACATAGCCTAACCTATTGTTGTTTTCAACTGCAAAAATAAGTGTTTCATTAGATATAATCCCAATCGATGAATGGGTTGCTTGAGAGCCCAATTGGATAGGTGCTCTAGAGGCGACTGTAGACGGTTTAGGACCAATATCGGATATTGATGGACGTGATAAAGAAGATACCCCTGAAGAGAACGAGGGGGATGGTGATGCTGGAGAACAGATTCCTGATCCTTCGGTAATGCAACAACCTGCCAATACACTCGCTGCACCAGACCGATTGTATAATCCACTGTATTCAATCTATCTTAACAGATTGGGTACTTCTCAAGAAATAGAAAATGAAGTGAATGGAATGGCGATAGGTAGTAGTGGGATGGATTTATGGTCAAAATCCAACAATAACTTGAGGGTTGACATGTGGTTCAAAAATAAGGATGAGTTACTTTGGGCCATTTGATCGTGGTCTGTCAGATTGGGTCATAAGTTTATGATACAAGAAAGCAAAGCCGTATCATGGGTTGTCGAGTGTAAAAATTCAACTCCTTAATATCCCTGTTATTGGCGAATCCGTGAGCAAAAGAAAAAAGGTTGTGGTCTGTGGCAAATTACTTGATGGTATAGAGAGTATATTTATCTAGTCCAGCCAATAGATGACAATCATCACAACATGAGCGCAAAATTTATGGCGAAGTATATTTTGTCAATGATTTACAATAATTCAAAAATTAAGGTCAGTGAGATAAACAACCATATCCATAACATATTGCATTTCATTCCGTCTTACAAGAAAGGATGGAACGCGTGCAGGCATGCTATTGAGATGATCTATGGAGACTGTTCTTCTTCATTTGCACAACTGTCACGGTAAATGCAAGCCCTGCAAGATACCAGCTCAAGTACTGTCATGGCATGGCACTTCTTACTTATGAAAAACAATGGCATAAAAACATTTGGATATGTTTTTTGGGCATTAAAATCATGTATTGATGCATTTGTTCACATAAAACCGGTGGTTAGTATCGACGGGACATTTCTTAGGGGCATACATAAGGGAAAACTCTTAACAATAGTGGGTCAAGATGCCAACAATCATATATTACCCATTACATTTGCAGTCGTTGACGAAGAAACTAATGACAGTTGGAGTTAGTTTTTGTCATTACTCAAAGCGCATGTACTAAAGGATTGAAAATTTTGTTTAATATCCGACAGATGCATTGGAATAGTGAATGCCCTTCATTGACTACCCGAATGGCAAGAACCAATGATAGTGCACAGATTTTATCTTAGACACATTCGAAGCAACCTCAATACAAAGTTCAGGAATCATCAATTGAAGAAGTTGATGTATGCAACCATGGATCAAAGTAAGAAGTGAAAATTTTTGCAGATTATGGAAGAAATTAGTCTGCTAAACCCCCAAGCGAAGGCCGCTCTTCCTATTCTGGACCATTGTGCACTATACTCATCTCCTCCCCTTCTTTCTATAAGAGAAAGAAGTTATCTTGGTATTGGATCCGCTTACTTATATAGGTGGGCATAGGTGGGGTAATATGACAATTAATTTGGTAGAGTTATTCAATAGTGTCATCAAAGGCATACGTGCCCCTCCTATCAAGGTTATTGTTGAGTTTTCCTTCAAAACAAGGGTAAAATATTTCAACGATCATAGACAAGAGGCTAATCACGGCAGGTATCACTTTCTTTCGACGATATGAGCAAAGTTTGCGAAGAATGAGATGAAATGAAGGAGACACTGTGTGCTGGCTTTTAATCAGGATCAGGATATTTTTAGTATTGTGTCAACACATCGTGAGTATGAAAAGAAAAATAATTCTTATGAGATTAATGTTTGTACTAGGACATATAGTTGTTGCAAATGGAAAATATATGGAATTCCTTATTCGCACGCATTTGCAGCATATCAGCAAATGGAGTTGAACCCTGGAGATCTCGTGTTATCGAAAAACATAACAATGTCCTACAAATTGACGTATACGGTACAATTCAGACCTATTCTGCACCAGGATTATTGGTGCAACCCTGACTTTAGTTTGACACCGTTCACTCACTGTTTCAAGAATCGTCGAGCCGGTTAAAGGCGGACGTCGCGTATTTGGAATGAAATAAATGAACGTAATCTTGATCCACTTTCTCGACGTGGCTTATGCCATCATATCGGATATAATAGTAGGAATTGCACCTACGGTGCCATAGATTGATGTTAACATAATTTACATGTAATATCTTTTTATTTCATATGACTGATGTAATATTTCCTCTTTGATATGTTGTATCAAAGCGTATTTATGTATGTAATAACTTTCTTCACATTTGTTTATAAATTTTGTAATATTATGCACTTTGTTGACACGCATTTAGTTACATCACTTTATGTATTTTGTTATGCCTTATGCTAATATTTTCACTTTGTTTTGTTTAATAATAAATTACAATCGTACTGTCTTATTTTAGGACACCATGTGCGAGTTTATATCAGACAAAGTTGATCCTAACTCTATTATTCCGGACTTGTTGACCTTGTAGCGTAGACATAGATCTACACATATTTGGGCAGGACAGTTGGAAGACACTATCCTTACTGAAAGCGCAATGACAGGGCTAGCTTTTTGGGTTGCTCAACCATTCGATCCCCAGGTCAAGCAACTTATGGATGTAGGTGGGTTCGGTGAGATTATTCATTTGCCTTCCATGAAGATTGATCACCCCATGATTATAGCATTGGTGGAAAGATGACACCAGGAGACACACTCTTTCTACATTACAGTTGGAGAGGCCACTATCATATTACAAGATGTAGAGATTCTTTTTTAATTACGGGTGGATGGTGATCCAATTATTGGCCACGGGTTCAACTGTTCGCAGACAGAGCTGCTGACCTATGCGCACGCTCCTTAGTTTTCGCCCCACGAGTACAGGCCTAGACAGATCTCAATTGAAGTTAAGCTCACTCAAGAAAGCCCTGTCTCAACCTCTCCCACCATACGTGACTTCAGATATAGTTGCATAGTATGTAAGGTATCGCATTATGCAGCTTCTTGGTGGATTTTTGTTCTCAGACAAATTCGAGAATTGAGTTTATTTGCACTTTCTTAGATATATACATAATCTAGAGTTGGATAGCATACTAAGTTGGAGAAGTGCAGCATTAGCGTATTTGTATCATTGTATGTGCAACGTTGCTACTTATACGGCGCATCAGATCAGTAGTCCACTTTTGTTGATTCAAGTACAAAATGAAATCTAAAATTAAATTAACTATTTTAAATCATGAAATATTTTTCTTATATTATTATTTCTTTTAATATTTTTCTTATAGTAGGAAGTACATTCCTACTATTAAATCGGATAGAGTACGCCTGGTAAAAGACATTAACCCAGATGTGCCTAGAGGATCAATATGATAGAGTCTATTAGAACTCTCCCGCACCCCAACATATGTGCTGATTGCGTATAGAGATCAGTTGGATCGGATGCAACATAATCACGTATGTATTACTATGATAAATTAGCAATCGAATGTCTAATAAAATTACTATTATTTATTGTTTATTGCTGAATTCATTTATTTCTGCAGTTTATTTGGCAACCTTATGATGAGAACATGTTGGCATATCTACCTCTGCATTGTACGCATGGGCTTTAAATCTAGATGCCTATCACATCTCTATTGTGTTGTGAGACGATTGAGTTATATTGCTCCGATCGAGTAATGCTACAATTTAGATTATTGCAAACGATTCCTGATGTTGTTGACACGAGATCGAATTTGCATCAACGTGACCAATGGACTACTAGTGTTAGGTGAGATGAGGTTGATGCGCTGCACCGTACTAACTGGATAAACTAACATGCATATATTCTGACAGGACAATCCACTTTTAGACAAGCTATGGTTTCGGTTAGACTTGCACACGGCGATTAATTAGCAATCCGACTATACAATATGTGAAACCCCACCTAAAACCAACCCTAGAGTAAGGGGGTCGGGAATGCATATCATATTATTTTACATGAATATATATGTTTTTGAATGATTTTATGCGCTTTAGAATCGTGGATTATAGGTTTAAATGCTTAGTTATGCTTATTGAATAGGAGGGGTAAAATGGTAATTTTGCTTGAGGTCAGAACAAGGAGATAACTTGAGGAGTAGATAAGAAAAATATGTGGGTGAGGAAATAAGAACAAGAGTTGTTGTGGTTTAGTGGTTAGAGCTTGGTGAATTAATTTCTAAGGTCATGAATTCAAACCCCATCATTTAAGTTTTATCATGATTATTTTCATTAAGTTTAAAATTTTGTTTTCTTGCATTCCATAAAAATAGGAATGTTGTCTTAGGGGAGACATGAAGAGAATGTCCTAATCTTATCCTCATGTCCTAAAAAGAATTCTAGAGGAATTCTTGTCCTATTTATTACCTCTAGCTTGTCCTAACATCTTTATAATTTAAATCCATTAAATCTCTTCTCTTGAATTCCAAAAAAATTCTGGGATAATTTCCCCTCCTTGAATTTCGAAAATCAGCTTTGGGGGGGATAGGGAGTTGGCCGAAAATAGGAGGGTAAATAGGAAGGGTTCCAATAGAAAATCAATCACCATGAAAGGACCTTCAAATCTACCTTCATGTTGTTCATACTTTAGTGGAAAGAAATCTGGAAATTTTCCAGAATTGTTGCAGACCCTTTCTTCGAAAATTCAGGCCATAATCCCATTCATTTGCTGCCAAGAAAATTGTCATTTTATGTGGCTTGGAAGCTGAAAAAACTGTGCAAATTTCGGACTGCACAAAACAGCACCAAACCAGAAAAAAATTCTGGGCATTTCGCAGCTTGCAATCAAGGAAATGAAGCTGTTTTTAGTTCATCTTCAAGCCAGCAAATCTCTTCTGTATTTGTCCAGAAATAAGGCTGAAAAACCAACCTTGGAAGACCCTCAAACACCCCAGAAGAACCTCTGAAAATTGAGCTAAAGGTGTGCAAAATTCTGCACCAAAAATTCTGCAATCTTCGAAAATCCTGAACAACTTGAAACCAGAATTTTCCAGCCTTGCTTCCTTCTAGCCTAAGGCCGAAAATCATCTTCAACCTCTGTAAAAATTGAACTTTCTCAGTTGTAGACTGAATACCATAAACCCCACTCTTACCTTGAGCATAAGGACTCCATAGCTGCACCACAAAACACTCCTAAGATCACTCCATTCAAACTCTTTTGAACTTCAAATAATTTCAGCATTTTACACCATTAAAATCACTCTTGCATTAGGCTAATTAACCAGAATTTCCTCTGCCTTCATGGACTGAATTTCGGCCAGCCTTGAGCAACATTAACCTTCAATCATTTCAGGAAAAAACTCCATATTCATCTGGCACCAGTGAAGACCATAGAAACCTCTCTTGATCAAACACCATACCTAACCTCTTTCCTTAAACATCTCCACCATTTCCTCCATTTAAAATTCAAACAAAATCTGATCACTCTCTCTCCTTCTTGCTGAAAACCGAAACTCTCATTCATTCCATACCATTCGGCTAGCCTTCTACCAAAATTCGTGCAGCATTCTTCCAAATTCTCTCCATTTTCACCTAGAACACCAAGAACACCAAGAACGCACACTAACATTCTTCAAGCATAAGCCTACTCTAAACACCTCCAATCACTCTCAAATACTCCAGATCATCTCTACTTAATCCCTAGACTCCATTTCTGGTATTTATAACACAAAACCTCGCAAACAAAAATTTTCAAGCGGATCGAAATTAACCTTTTTTCTTGAAGGTCTCAAGAACATCAACAAGGTAAGTCAAGAACACCCTTCTTGTTCATCTTCTTCCATTCGATTATATCATTCTAATGATCTCTCTCTCTCTCTCTCTCTCTCTCTCTCTCTCTCTTCTAACCGAAATGGTTGATCAATCATCAACCATGATCGTTTGTTTCGTTGCACCATTCAAGACACTCCATCGCGCGTGGACCTTCTTTTGTCTTCTTCAAAGTACTCGACAATCAAGTATTCATTCTTAAATCTCTCTTATTAAATTCTGAAATCATGTTTCTTAGGTGTTGATAGGGAGATGGATTATGATTGGGAGATTGAGTATATGCATAAAGGGAAGGGGTTAGGACATGATGATTGTTGTATATGACTAGGATATATGTATTTTCCTTTCGAATCAATGTATATTCTCCATGCTTAATGAATTTTATGGATATTTAAAGCATGATTAGGTATTATGACACCAAAGGTGATTAGGCTTTTATGTTCTTATTTTTCCATGGAAACCATGATTGATGATTATGCTTAGTGGGATTTTGGCCATGTGATGGTATGAGATAGTTCAAGTGTATGTTCATGAATGGATTAATTTATTGTTTGATGATGGAGAATGTGATCATGAATCTTTTCTAGCAATAGGAAAACCATGATGTAAGATTATTTTCTTGTTAATTCTAGGCTATATTCGTTAATAAATTTTATTACATAAATTAGAATTACTACTATATTTTTCTTTATAAAATTCGAAACTCTAGGAGGATTTGGATTGGTTTATTAATTAAAATATTAATATTTTCTTTATCAAATAAATGAGATCTTTTATTAAAAATAATATATATAGTAATAAATCTTTTGCAATAAATAAAATATTAGGACTAATGACTTTGTAGACCTTAGTTCAAATTTTTACCTCTATTCCTAAATGTTATTTATATTAAAATCTATTTGTTATTTATTAATTAAAAATTTTAAATAATTCGTTTATTATTAATTTTATTTATTACTAAGTATTTATTATCTATAAAAAATTAATTAAAAATTATTTGTAATTTATTATTTATTTATAATAAAGCTATTTTTAAATTACCATAAATTAATATTAATTAGGACTTAGCATTGTTTAAAATTCAAACCTTGGTTTATTTATTAATAATAACACTCAAGAATTATTATTTGAGTCTATAATTTATTAACGATTATTTTAGAACCCCTAGTTATTTTAACTTATCAAACTAGACTTATTAATAATAACGATTATTTTAGAACCCCTAGTTATTTTAACTTATCAAACTAGACTTATTTTATAAAATTCTTTAGCATCTAGCCTTAAAGCTTAGGACATTAAGGTCATGGTTAATCATGGTTGTAACTAGTTGAGCTAAGAATTATTTATGTAAGGCAGGTATAGCTTGAATGTGACCTTATGTTTTGTGTTTACCCCAGGCGGGGTTAGGTCAGCCTTGGAAGACTTTTGAGTTGAGCAAGCAAAGAATCAGGTAAACTCCTGCATGGAGTTTTGTGAAGACCAAAAAGTTATGGTGGCAAGCCAAATGTGATGTATATGGACTTTTATTTTGTAAAGGAAATTAAGGATTGTTTTCCTTTTTATTTCCGCCAAGCAAATCATTTAAAAGTTAAACAAGCAGTTTTACACAAAATGCTAAACTTTTTCTAAAACCCAACTTTGACAAGACTTTTTGAAACCCTTAATTGCTATTTTCAAATAAAGTGGATTATGATCAATTTTCTCCCAAGTGGAACAACCAACGTTGAGTACCCAATAAGGGTAGACCACTAGGACTAGTCTTTGAAGGGTTAGGGTAAGTCTCTCAGTAGGTGGCCACCTCTGAGGGGTGAGTCCTTCCTGGATAGGATGCCAGTCCGGTAGGTCATACCAGTCCGAGCTAGCAAGTTTCAGTCATGTGGACTGTGTGTTCCGGAATAGACAACCGGTAAGTTTGGGTGTAGAGATGGAGGAGTATCTCACCCGGTAGGCTGTACACCTACCTTTTGTCAGCTTGCTCAAAGTGTGGCATTCTGACTGTTATTTAGTCTTGGGGCCCAACGTGTGGTAACCCATGACTACCCATTTGAGTGGTTATATTTATTGTGCACATGTATGGTTTGAAAAGCGAAACACCACTCTTTATTTTCAGCACTTATTTATTGCTTGCCAGCACCTTTTCCTTATGAAACTTTTACAACTTGCATACATGAGTTATTTTACCTGAAACACTCAAAACACACACGGGCTTACTGAGATTTTTATCTCACCACCTTTTATACCATGTTTTCAGGAAGATCCTGCTGTGGAGGTCATTAGCTAGATGTTGCCTATGCTTTGAAGACTCATGTTATTTACTTTATGTGATGTTTTGGAGAGATTATTGCAAACAGTTTATTTAGATTTGTTCCAGTACTTATCTTTTGGGTTGTAATAAGTTTTATTTTGAAGTCTTTATTTTATTTTATTTTTATGTAACCTAGTTATAAAGACCACTTGTCCTCTGGACGGGGCGACATCCTCGGCCTTGATGGGCCTAGGTAGTAGGGTGTTACACAATAATCGAACCTCGTGGGCTACCAATCTAATAGTTCAGTAGTTGAAGTATATGTAAGTAAATTTTTTCTCATTCATGTAAGCATATACAGAATTCTGATTTATTTAAATTTTTAGTGATATTCCTGAAAATGCATATGCAAGCCGACGTACTGCACTGGATCTTGTACATAGGCAATGAAGCGTTTTAACATGATGATACATCGTACACTTAACAAGTAGTTGGAAGAATGTTGAATATTGCTAGGCGTTTATTAATTGTTGGTGGTGAAGTAAATCGTCTAAATTGCATGTCGTACGAGTCATCCAGACGATCGTTTACTTCTGATTCAATACCGTCGATTCCACAAGAAGTTTCTCGATAAGTACCACAAATCTGGCGAGGCGGTAGATAAGAACGTTGGCGTGCTGCAGCTCAAGAAGTTCCTCAGTAACAGAACTACTCACATGCGCATAAAGATAAAGATGTTTATGTGATAGATGCTCATACAGTGGTTGATGATGACTATGTCCTAGTTATAGCGGTTGCAGATGATTATGTCCCAAGTGCAGCGGTTGAAGATAGGTACGATGATTTTTTAACTCTGCAGCACCTAATTTCAATCTTAGGTACGTATCTTCGACTGGCCAGTTTGCTGTTGATCCATCCACTAGACTGTCTCAGAAATAGTATAGTCAGTTTGAGGAGGATGTAGGTCCGTCTAAACTACAGAAGAATAAGATGAGAGACAACCCGAAGCACAACCTCTGAGGAACCGTCGAGAATTTCATTGTGAGACTAATTTTCATATTTGGTTTTGACAATTTTAGGTGTATATAATTGAGATTTAAAATTAATTGCAATTAAATATTATAGTAGTCTTAAATCAAAATTAATATTTTATTTTCAAATTATTTTTAAAATAAAAAATCTCAAAATATACATGAAATATTTAATTATTATTTACTGAAATATTTATTAATTAAATTCATATTTAATTCTTCAACTATTATTCAAATTTAATGGGGTTCGAAAATATATATTTAATTGTTAAAGATAAAATTAATGACAAAAATTTAGATTTTTTACCAATTATTCAATTCAGTTAAAATATAGATTACTCGAATTAAAACATAAGGGAATTATAAATTTAGATACTGAAAATTTTATATTATTTGCAAATAATTATTATTTATAATTAATTATAATTAATTATTATAAATTATACTTTAACTAATAATTAAACTCAAAAAGTGTTATAATTTAAATATGACTGAATTATAGGTAATATTTTTAAGTTTTATATAGAATTTTTAATTACTTAAAAAACTAATTATGCATGGGCATCCACTAGGCGTGTTCCTCAAGGTTATTTCATAATATTTTTAAGTTATATTTTTAATTATTAAAAATCTAAATAATTCTAGCTCTAAGTTGTATATGGAAATGATATTATAATAAATAAAATTATAGTCAATTAAATTATAGTATTCAAAATAAATAATTAAAACTGTAAAAGCTAGAATTAAATTTAAATAAATTACAAAAATATTTTTAATTTCTATATAAAAATGATAATCATGATCGTAATAGTTACAATTATATTCAAATGATGAATTAAAAATTTGAAATTAAAATAAAAATAATAAATTATTGTTTCAAAAACATTATGTTTAAAAAATTAAAGATAAATTAAAAATTATTGTCAGTCTTTGAAAATAAAAATAAATTAGGATTTAATTTTATAAATAATTGAAATTTAAAATTATTAAAAATTTTAATAAAAATAAATTGTAATTTTTTGTATTGGAGGACCTCGTATCTAGTAAATACAAGATAACGCAAAATACAATACCTTGTGTCTACCGACACGAGGTAACACAATTACAATGCACAAAATTGGAAGAATTGGAGGCTTGGTTGCACAGAATTAGAGGAATTAGGAGTGCCAGTGGACCTTGCGTCCTCCTCCAAGTAGGTGTCTCAAAATCAATTCCTACTTTTGTACATCAGTTTCAAAACAGGAATTGCGCGGCCCTTTTGCGGCTAGGATTCAGGGTTCACAGATCCTACAACACAGAAGAGGCCACGTCTTTTAGCTCAAAAGTAGGGCAAAACGACATTGTTTTGCCCTAATCCAGCTTTGGCTCTACACGGCTGAAGCCAAGCCAAATTCTTTCTCCCTCCTGAAAAAAAAGGGTAGATGAGACGTTTGGCAGTGTGAGTTGATGTTTTCCCTATTACAAATTTGAACTGTTTGAGTTTCTTCACGCCACCATCTTGCCTTGCTCTTTCATCTCCTTCAACAAAAAAACCATTGCCATTGTTGAATTTTTTGTTGCCCATTCACCTCCCTCGTCACCAAAAAACCATCGTGCTTTTCCTCTCCGAGTTGCTTGTTCGCTCCATCATTATCAGTCTCTTTCTCCTTCTGTCCCTTCACCATTTGTGGATACTCTCAGTCAATGTCGAGTACCGTATTTTGCCTCTCTTTGATCACTCTAAAGAACACCTTACCTTTCCTGTCGAAGTTGCCCGTTTACTCCCTCACT
Organism: Voacanga thouarsii; assembly: GCA_026120185.1. Taxonomy (NCBI): domain Eukaryota; kingdom Viridiplantae; phylum Streptophyta; class Magnoliopsida; order Gentianales; family Apocynaceae; genus Voacanga; species Voacanga thouarsii. Next base: position 691,258 of record JANUWF010002187.1, on the reverse strand, counting down.
GTCAACCTCTTTTGAACCTTGGGATAAAAAAAAAAGAAGTGGCAAGAGAGCGAGAACGAAGAAGAAGAAGGGAGTTCTGCAACTTTTGAACCTTGGAATAGCTTCAAAGCTCAGGTAAGATCATTTCCCTTAGAACAAAAAAGTATTCTAGGCATCACAAGGTTTCATTTAATACAAGCGTTGTTTGTAGGAATTGCAAAACAAAAGTTAAAGTCCTTGGAAAAAATTTTCTATTTACATATTGTTTGGAGTTGGGATGTTAACCATTTTGCTTAAAGATGTCTTGGTGAAATTTTTTTGTTCATTTTATGTGAATGAAATGCAGTGAACGGAAGGGCAAAAATAGGTCACACAAAGGTTATGTAAAGTAGCACATATATGTTGAAAATGGAATGAAAGAAATACTGGAAACAATTTTTGTTCATTAGTTATAGCTATGGAATTGTTGTGATTGCAGGGTATTAAACTCAAATGGCTGAACCAAAGCATGCCATGATATATTATAAGAGTTGTGAAGCTGATTTTGGGTGGTTTTGAATGCAAACAAAGCTACAGAAATTAAATGAACTAAAGCTGGCTGCATAATGCTCCTGAAAATATGATTTTGTTATGTTCAATACCATGAACTATTTGAACGGTTTTAAGGGAGCTAGGTTGAAGGGGTGAATGAAACTCTTTTACTGAAATACTGTCTAAGAAAGCTTAGAGTTTACAAGTTACATAGAAAAAGCCATAGAAATTTCCTAGATAAATTTTGTTCTAAAACTAGAATACTGTTTGAGCAGTTTGTGTATGCTGTTTGTTTGCTAATTTAACCATATGGAATGGACTTAATTCTGGAACCTTGTGAGTTGAAATTTGTAGATAATTGTGTTAGGAACATTTTGAGGTAAATTTGACTTGATTTGGATAAGTGGATAAAACATTATAGAGTATATAATGAAGGTTGTCATAGTATGATTGCTGAGAATGGTGTTTTTTCTCAATTGAAGAAGGTTGGTTGTTTTACCTTATTTTAACCTAAGGGATTGTTATAACCCTTGAGAGATTGAATATACCTGAAGCCTTTGATGTGAAAAGAAAATGGCAAAGGATTTGTAGGATATTTGATGCTTGCTTTGTCTCACCAAAGCAAAATATCTATATAGCCTAAAGTAACCATATAGAAATGGAATTGTGGTTATATTTTCATTTTTTTTCTACTTAGTTGAGTTAGATGCTTTGTTTCACCATGGAATATTGTAACACTTTGTTGTAGGTGATCTTAACTGGAAGGAACGATAAACCTTGGGAAGTATTGAATCCAAAAACTTCCAAATATAAGGTGAGTTCTTGTTAGCTGAAAAACATGTTCTGCAAGTGGTTTTTTAAAAAAATCATGGCCACAATATCACAATGTATAATATTTCCTTTTTGTTAACCTGTCCTGTGTAGTGTGTGAATGATTTTTGAACTAACTCCATAAATTTTTCCTTTACAATAGTCTAACAACTCATAGATAATTGTAAGTTCATTCATTTTATATATGCTTTGTTAAAGCATTATTTTACAATGTTTAAATATGAACATGATTTACACTTTGGCATTATTTTCCTTATAAAATAATGCTTATAAAATACTCGGTTTGGCATTATTACTAGTAAATTCTCTATCTATCTATCTATTATCATCATCACCATCATCATCATCATCATCTAAATATGATGTATGCCAGTGCCTGGGTGGTAGTTTCCAGTAGACCTGGGCGGTGGTCTATTGTGTATTTTTTTAATCAGTAATTATTATGCATTTTTTTTTTAAAATTCATATTATGTTTCCATTAGTCTTGGATTTTAAATGAAATTTTTATTTGTTTCAGTGGTCATAAAGTGCATAAACATAGCATAGAAATACATAAACATATAGCAAGAGTATATTCACACTTTCATTAAGGTAGCTATATGGCAGCATAGGTATATTGTAATGTGTTATAGAAATGTATGAACACAATATAGAAGTACAATAAAGATATAGCGAGATCATATTAACATTTTCACTAGACACCTTAACATACATTTTGTAAAATTTTATATTGTTATTACAGCAAAAGGTAATACGCGGTAATGCTTCAACTTGTAACTAGGGATAAATTATGATGCTTGAGAACAAGTTTCTAACACCAATAAACAATTAGGTTGCAGAACACCAAGAGTCAAGAGTTACCTCTATATATACATAAATATGAATTCCAGCCTAAGATGTACAAATTTTGATGCCTTAGAAAAAACAGCAAATATGATGCAACTTGCTTTCAATAGAATAATGTTGACACTCGGAATTAAACTTTCATCTTGTGTGATTGCTTCTTACAATGTTAAGAGGGATCCGGGGCCACGCAATTCCTGATGCCAGTAAATTTTATTTTTTGCACTTCCTAACTTCTATGTTTCCATGTATAGCCTTCATTGCTAGTAAAGAATCTTAATGATGATTATTGAGTAAATATGCTGTGATTGACTAGCAGAAAACATGAGTAGCTAGTCTTCAATAAAATAATAATTGTAGTAGAAAACAGATTAACCAGTGAGCTGCTATCATATTCTTGGGGCTTGTGTTCATGTAAATGTGTGAGGTGATCATACAATTGTGTCAGGTGTGCATGTGTTTGTGTGGCAATAGCCTATGTAATAAGTATGATGATATGGAGTGTGGTTCGTGTTAATACGGTTGTATAAGGTGTTCATCTATTTATGTGACGTGTGTATGTGTTTGTGTAGTTTGTTCATGTAGTAACTAGTACAAATTGACTTAGGGCTTGTATCTTCATTGTATAAAGTGTTCATGTACTCGTGGTATGTAATTCATGTGTTTGTGTGGCAATATCCATGTAGTTCATGTGTTTGTGTGGCTATTGCAATGCATTGTGGTTCTTGATCCATCGTAGCAAGCTTTGCACATTGCCAACAATACCAAGAAGAGTACTGCTAGATTGATAATTTTTGGATAGAAGGATGTACAGTGACATGTGTTTGTGCCCCTTCTCCCACTGTATTCTTTTATCATTCGAAATTTGATTAGATAGGGTATTGATCTCCTGTCTGGTACACCCTCAATAGAGAGAGACAGGAGTGGAGAAGGGAATATAATAGGTTCCTTAGTATTCTGCAATATTCTACAATGAAATTTTGATGCAACAATTTTTTTATGTTCTGCTATCTTCTCCAATATTGTACAATGAACTATGATAGGGTAATGAAATTTTGATACAAAAAACATGTAACAAGTACAAAAAGATAATCCTATCTCACTCAGCTTTTTTTTCCTTCTCAAACTTCCATTTCTAGTACACCTACTATTTTTTTTTTCTTTTCCTTTTCCCCTCAGCACTATTCACATCCCCTTCAGCACAATTTCTGTCTTTTACTTTTTGATATGCTATATCATTGATTATGCCTTAATCCTTCATTGTTGTTTTTCTCTTTGCAATCTTCTTCCATTATTTATATGTTACATATAGAAAATACATGCTTAGAGCTTATGTTCATGTGATTGTGTAAGGTGTTGATGTATTTGTGTCAGTTGTTCATGTGTTTCTGTGTCTAGTTCATATGATTGCATAAGTTGTTCATGTATTTATATCTTGTGTTCATGTGTTTGTGTGACTTGTTCCTATAGTAAGTAGTGCAGATTGAGATTTTGTAAGGTGTTCATGTAGTTATGTCAGGTGTTCATGTGTTTATGTGCTAATGTCCATGTAGTAACTGACGATATGCAGGTTCATGCTAAAATAGTTTCATAAGTTATTCATGTGTTTGTATGGCTAGTTCATGTAGCAACTAGTACATATTGACCAAAGCATGTTTTGGTATGTGGTTGTGTAAAGTATTCATGTATTTGTGAATATATTTATATATTTGTCTGGCATGTTTATGTAATAACCAGTAGAGTTTTACGATATATTTAGGGAATATGTTCATGTTATTATGTATTTCGTTCATGTGTTTGTGTTGTGTGTTCATGCATTAACTAGTGTACATTGACTTAGGGCTAGTCTCAGGTGTTCATTTGACAATTTATATTCTAAGAAATGTAAGGTTTAGAGTACTCATTATTTCAGTAAAACAATAACTAAATTGATAAAAGTGCTTGTCGCATTAGAAGATCAAGAAGTATAGACTCAAAGTTTGTGCTCCGCATGCGCTACCTTTTCTTAATCCCCACTAACACTTGGTATTTTATTTGATGTTTGTACTGTAGCACCATAACAAAGAAAAGAAGAACTGAATCACAACAAGCTTCTTGGCGCCGTCCACAAGCGCTCAAGAAGCTGGACTATCAAGAAGGGACCAGAAACCCAAAGAGGCGCATGTCTTACCGAAGAGGCCACCGGGGGCATACTTTATATTTTTGTAAGTAGATATCTGAAGGACTTATTATAGTTATTTATCTTTCTGTGAGCTTTATTTGCAATAAAAAATTAGGTCCTTTTGGGAAGGCCTTATGAGGACATTTGACATTTCAAGAGAGACTATATGGATAGACAGCAAGCATCCAGCAGCCAATGTGGTAGAGGTTAGCACGCACGAGTAAGAATTTGGCTACCTCCACACTGTGCTTACCTTTCTTAGGCTTAGTTGACAATACTATTATTAATGTTCATAGTTTATGTGCTTTTGTGGTTACTAAAAAGATAATGTGGTTCGGCAGGCCCGCATAGAAGCCAGAGCTATTTGGCAGGGTATGGGGACTAGTTAGAGATGGGAATAGGAAGAGAGGCGGAAAGCTGCCTTCCAGTAGTACAGGGAAGCTTCGGCTAGTTCAAGTACTCATAGGAGACCTAGCGCACACCAGGTAAGACGCATGTTAATGTGACTTGAGATGTACGATAATTATTTTTTGTTGGACATTATCACAGTATTAATGCTTCCAAATCATAACAAATAATTTTTATTATTTTCACAGCAGCAGGCCACGATTCGATGCTCGGCCACGATGTTGAAAGCCTTGGTAGCAAACATAAATGATGCTAAGCGCCGAGCTGTCGAAGAGATTGGATTTGGAGGCCTGCTGCAGCTGAATTGCAGCAAGACTCGGTACGACTTGTGCTTCTGGCTAATTGACAACTTCAAGCCAAATGCTTCCGCGATTGAATTAGAGGGAGGGCGACGACTTGTCATTACAACCAGAGATATACAAGTCTGCCTTGGCATTCCAGGCAATGGCAAAGTGCCAGGGATTGTTGCATCTGATGAGAATCAAGAAGCCATCGTTCTAGAGCTGTCAGACAACTGCACGATACTTCTTGTTGAGTTGATTACTATGGAGGCCGGGGACGACTTTAAAATAAAGTTTATCGTACTCGTGGTTTCCACATTTCTCATACCAAAAGGACGGTCCCAACTGAACAAGGAGGTTGTTCATTATTTTCATGATGCAGCAAGCATCAGGACCTTGAATTGGGCTGAGTATGTACGCCAGCGATTGTGCACTAAAATTCATTTAGTCCAAGCAACCAAGAAGAGATGTGTAAAGGGATGCCTCTATTTTTTAATGGTAATTATTTTAGTTTTCTTTTTTTGACATAAATAAATTCGTGGTTATTAAATTTGCTTAAATTTGCTTAACTGACTATTATGGTTATTGTTCGATTTGTAGCTGCATTATCTTAACCGGGTGAGGGTAATCTACCATCACCTGCCGAAGACTAATCCTAGGGCTGCAACATGATCCGACGCAAAAGTGCGGACTAGAATCGAAAGAGAACTAACACAAGGTGGGGGATTTGGGAGAGGAGAGGTAAAAGATAATTAATATGCATGAATTTTGTATTTCGTTGGTAATGTTCATGTGATTTCTTTATGTTAGTAGTTTTTTATTCTATTGTATACTGTCATTTTTTATAGATCGACTTCGGGGGTATGTTTGAGGCCCAGACACATGATCACATGCATCTAGATGCTGGCCATATTTTTTAGGAGGTCGCAAATGTTGTTGGCCCCTCTGCAGCTGTAAGTTTTACTATTTAATATTTCTTATTTTGTTTACACACAAACTGATTATCTTTTCAATTTTTGCAAAAATAGTTCGAAACCCTGTACAAGCAGTGCTTGGCCGGGGCAGATAGTGTCTTACAGACTATGCGAAGTCTGTGCAGTATGACCACTACCCCTGTAGTGAATACCCCTTCTAGTATGGTACCCTGAGTAGACGTTCCTGTGTAGTTTGATAGGGTTGGGGCAGATGCAGGAGGGGGAGGATCCCCCCAGGCTGGGACAGAAACAGCAGGCCCCTCCAATAGGTCCAGTGGTGTGCCATCCGATTCAATCATTAGGGCCAATGCGAGAGGGGAGGGATCCTCCCAGGATTTGATAGAGATGGTAGACCAGGAGGAGTCGGAGGAGGAGGAGGAGGAAGAAGAAGATAAGAATGAGGGGGAGAATAATGATGATGACAGCCCCCAGAGGAGGGGGAGGATGATGATGATTATGACAGCCACCGCAAGAACAGCAAAGCTCCCGAGGAGCAGCGACATCTAGAAGGCCCCGAGAAAGGCATGCATGGCCTTCGACCTCTCTCCGTAGAAGTAATAGGATCAGAGGTCGGTTTGGCAGAGGAAGAGCAGCAGGCCAGACGAGCGCAGCAGCTCCAATAGTCATTGATGCTCCAATGACTTCGGAGGATAAGCATACGATTTTCACCCCCTCTGTCCGAAAGAGTACTCGGAGTAAAGATGGCACTTAAGATGTTCCATATAGCTCCCCAATGCCTCCTATCGTTACCAGGCAGTTTGTATAGCAACATTGACAATGCCTCCACCACTTAGAAGGACAACAAGGAGCAAAATTTTAGATTCAAATGAATTTGTTAAGGCTGTTGGTGGAAAGTTACTTGACATTGAAAAAAAACTGGCAAAGTACGCTTGGGATCCAAGCCATGAGCCGAGGTTGTTTTTAATTCAAATATTGTAATTGTTGTTAACACTGTATTTCACTCCTTCGTGTCAACCCAAAAGAATGGACTGGCATAATTTCCTGTTTCATTTTTAAGCGAGGTCCTTGTTCGTATGTATGGCCACGTGCTAAATCGCAGTGATCTTGCTTATCTATACAAGGCAGAGCACGTGACGAGAAAGGTACTTCGTATGATATTCAATGTGTTTCTTTCCACTTGTGTTTTATTACTAAAGACTTATACTAGTTTTATTTTTTATTTATAGCCAGCTAATGGGCTGCTGTGTGGACATGCTTAATCAAACTTCATGGCATGGGATGCACCTGAGATACATCTTTAGCTGTGTGACTGCGGTAAGAAAATAATCTATTTTGTAATATATTTTTACATTTTAACCATACACAATAATATTGATTCGTTCATTGTATACCATTAAATGTTATACAATCAGGATAAGTTGATGTCGACATTAACTAAGAAGATGGCAACATTAGCCTTGTCAAGGAATTCAGAGAGTGCTTTGATTCTGCTAAGTTGGGGTTTGATTTCACTCGACGTGATTTGGTATATCCGTTGTCTATTCTTGTTTTTTTGTCATATTTCATTGGCGTAAAACATTATTAGTATGCGGTTGAATTTCGTGTTCAAGAGGCATGATTTGATTCCAAATCTTAACATGCAGTTTTTAATTCCGTTCGAGGTGAATACTATGTGGTTTGTTCTATCAATTGATGTTACCCAGAGGCATATCGATATTCTTGACCCTAGCCCTGGGACTTCACCAGCGCTTATTTCATCACTGGCAGAATATGTGGTTGGTTCTCCCTGTTTCACTTCAATCATTAAATTATATCATTTTATAATTGATCATTTGTTATATAAACAACAATTAAAGAAGATTTAAAAAGATGTTATTTTTCTTATTTAAATTGTAGGGATACGTCTTTGACACAGTTTCGAAACTGGTATACCCCTTCGCTTATCCGTTGTCTATGCCATTTAAGATTTATACAGCCAGTGTATCCCAATGCGGTAAAAACATGGAGTAAGCTTTCAATTAAGTTATCCACAGTTGCCAAAGAATTTAATTTGATGCATTTGTCTAGAAATCTTAACATGCTATTTGTTGTTACTCATTATTAGGTGTGATACGTGGATTATGACTATATAATTCTTAGAGCGGTGGTGGGGTCAAATAGATCCATTTGTGACCAAGGTAATCCAAGAGGAAAGCATTAATCCCAGATTTCAATTTTATCTCTTTTACATACATAGATCTAACTATGTATGCTGTTGAAACGCAACTTGACAGGTTAATGCCAATCAGTACCGTGTGCAATCCTGCGGGGCATTAATGAGAGCCAATGCAAATGAGGAGCGAGAACGGATATGCCATGAGCTAAAGTTGCCTAGCTAGGTTGCTAAGCACTGGAAATGCTGGTGGAAGCAAACATGAGGTGTGGGAGATGCTCGAACACGGAGAACTAAATTTAGTGGGAGGAAGGCTTGTGTTTGAGTGGTGCCAGAGGTTTCTAAATCAATCTAGCGTACTGTAACTGAGGAGCAACAACACAAAAGACTATCCGAGCTAACATAAGAAAGCTTGCCAATTTTTTGAATTCTACTGAGCCCCTCTATAGACTATATTTTCATGTTGGATGTTTAATGGATATTAAACAAGGATGAACAATTGTTTATCGAGTATATGTTACATAGTATTATTATTGGTATATGGGAGTAATGGTGATACATTGTCATTTATGTTTGATGGATAGCATATAATCTTCATCAAACTTGTGGTGTTTGTGCTTCAACCTTAATGTATGATATATAAATTGTGAAGATTTAAGATTTTATGTTTTAGTGGTTAGTTCCTGAGATAACATAGTGCAGGTTTGTCTGTGTTCATGTAGTTGTGAAAGGTCTGGAATATATTGAGGATTGTGGTTATGTAGTTATATAGGATGATCATATTTTTTGCCAGGAGGTTGTTCATGTGTTTGTGTGGGGTGTCTTGTAAAAGGTTGGCTATGGCAGGTGTTTATGTATTTCATCGAGGATGTTCATGTATTTGTGGCAGGTGTTTGTGTTTTTTGTGGCTGTGTTAAGTTGATTGTGAAAGGTTGGCTATGTTGAGGATTGTGTTCATGTTGTTATGTAGGATATTCATGTATTTATGGTAAGTATTCATGTGTTTGTGTGGCTGTGTTAGTGTGGTCATGAAAGGTGCTATATGGTTGACTAGTGTTCATGTGGTTATGTAGGATGTTGGCAGGTGTTTGTGTGGCTGTGTTAATGTGGATGTGCAAGGTTGGCTATATGGTAGGCAGGTGTTTGTGTGGCTAAATGGTAGGCAGGTGTTATATAGGATATTTATGTATTTATGGCATGTGTTTATGTGTTTGTGTAGCTGTGTTCATGTGGTTATGAAAGGTTACCTTTGTGGTTGGCAGGTGTTCATGTAGTTATATAGGATGTTCATGTATTTGTGATAGGTGTTCATGTGTTTGTGTGGCTGTGTTCATGTGATTGTGAAACTTGATGCTCATGTAGTTATATAGGATGTTCATGTATTTGTGGCAGGTGTTTATGTGGTTATGTAGGATGGTCATGTGTTTGTGTGGATGTGTGCATGTGTTTGTGTGGCTGTGTTAGTGTGGTTGTGAAAGATGCTATATGGTTGACTGGTGTTCATGTGGCTATGTAGGATGTTGGCAGGTGTTTGTGTGGCTGTGTTAATGTGGTTGTGCAAGGTTGGCTATATGGTAGGCAGGTGTTTGTGTGGCTATATGGTATTCAAGATGTTATATAGGATGTTTATGTATTTCTGGCCCGTGTTTATATATTTGTGGTATGTGTTTATGTGTTTGTGTGGCTGTGTTCATGTTGTTATGAAAGGTTGCTTATATGGTTGGCAGGTGTTCATGTAGTTATAAAGGATGTTCATGTATCTGTGATAGGTGTTCATGTATTTATGTAGCTATGTTCATGTGATTGTGAAACTTGATGCTCAAATTGACTTAGGATGTTCATGTATTTGTGGCAGGTGTTCCTGTAGTTATGTAGGATGTTCATGTGTTTGTGGTAGGTGTTCATGTGTGAGTGTGGCTGTGTTGGTGTGGTTGTGAAAGGTGCTATATGGTTGGCAGGTGTGAATGTAGTTATATAGGATGTTCATGTATTTGTGTCAGACGTTCATGTGTTTGTGTGGCTGTATTCATGTGATTGTGAAACTTGATGCTCATGTAGTTATATAAGATGTTCATGTATTTGTGGCAGGTGTTTATGTAGTTATGTAGGATGTTCATGTGTTTGTGGTAGGTGTTCATGTGTGAGTATGGCTATGTTGATGTGGTTGTGAAAGGTGCTATATGGTTGGCAGGTATTCATGTAGTTATATAGGATGTTTATGTATTTGTGACAGGTGTTCATGTGTTTGTGTGGCTGTGTTTATGTGATTGTGAAACTCGATGCTCAATACAGAGGGCTATATCTGTGTTCATGTGATTGATTTTAGTGCTCATTAAAAGATAAGCAGGATGGAAACTAGGGGTTAAAAAACACAAAAGGATTCAAACCATGCTCAATACAGAGGGCTACATCTGTTCTAACCTTGGAGGGCAAAATCAATTGTGATACATTGTCAGGTTAGGAGCGTACAAGAAATTGCGTACACAACAGCAGAAGAAAACACCCTAAGCAAATGCTAAGGGATAAAAAATTTGGATTTATCCCATTTAATCAGCTACCAAAACAATCCTCCATGCTATAATGAGCACTTCTTGTGTATCAAATGGAGAGAAATAAATATTTAGAAAATAACTATAAAATTCATTGCCAAGTTAAAAATGTGGTTGATATATCTCAATCTTAAATTAGCCAAATTGGGAAATGAATTTATATCAAGCAAACGGATTTGAGGGTGCAAAAAAAATTTTTAAGAAAAAAACAATAACAGCAAGGCTTATCTCCCACTCTTGCTAACTATGAATTCCTTCATGCATGAGGGCCAGCTTTCATCTTCTCAATGGCATCACAAAGAGGAATGGGAGGCGATTAACATTAGTAAATATCAGTGAGCATAAAACTTTACAAATGAATAGGACAGAAGTACAGATTGCTAGAAGCCGGGAATTATTAGAACGGTGGTTGTGTAAGGTGTTCGGCTATTGGTTTGCATGCTGCTGGTAACAATATATTTTTAACTTTTTGTTAGTTCACCAGGCTGTAAAACTTAGGATTACCATTAATATTCAAATCATAAAGTTTGTCATTGTATAGTCAATGTCGAGGACCATTCTAGATAAGGAATGTATTGAAAGAAAAAAAAACAGGGACAGAAAGATTATGATAAAACTAAACAAGCCAAGCATGAGAACAGAGAAAATAAAAAGGGTAATAAGTGGCCTTCAAGAGGAAGATTTCGTCTAGGAAACAACCCATCTAAGGAATGGACGCCTATCATCCAGACATGTTCATCTGTGTGCCTATTCTCTTAGATGGGAGAGGCTCCTCTGGTCCCGCATAGGTTGGAAAAGTAAAAATGAACTCTCTTTGTTTTGCGGTAAGAGTCCATCCATTGTCGTCACAGAAATTAGCACATATATTTAGCATCGCACGACGTTGTAGCTTTTTTGCCAGGAGGTTATTCTCTTCTCAATATCGACTAAGTGCAAACTCATGATCGGCAAGACTATGGAGGGGCAACAAAGGAGCGGTCAGATATGAGATGACTTCCCGCATCAAGTCAATTTTAGTTAGGAGTTGCTTCTGTTCAACAATCTTCTGTTCGATGTCTTGGCATAGGAAGCTAAGGTACATTGTTAGATTGGCACACCGTGCACGTTCATGGTCCTTACAAGGATGTATGAGCAGAAGTGGGGTCACAAACCTGGGATAATAGATACCGGCACTCTCAAGACTTGTCACAGGCTCCATTAGATCTAAGTGATCGATTTTGCAAATAATCAATGTTCTCCAATAGTATTTGCGGCATTTGTTGTCCAGAAAATACAGCAATTCTTATAGCAGTCGAAGATGATCTGCCAACAAGCAAATGTTAATGTTGTCAGTATGATAGTCAATTCAATTCAATTCAACTACCAAATATTAACCACCAAATATTTGGCGGTACAACAAATCTCCCAACCACCAAATATTTACTGCTTGATCATTGATGGAGTGTCAGGCAGTATAAATCATAACTGCATTTAGATTTGCTCTGGATTTGGCGGCACGATAAGAAAAAGGCTTGGCACCCTCCTGCTAGTAGCTGTCACTGTAGGGTGTTCATGCATATATTGCCAACAGTTTAACATTTTTCACAGCTGTATTCATGATTCATTTCTGCCGCCAAGAAGAGTCGTTTTAAATTCAACTCCCAATCAGTTCAAGATTAACCTCTAGTTTTAATAGTTGTGAGTGGGCAACTAAGTGCTGAAACCTCTATATATGTATCGGTGGGTTGAAGAAATCTAAGGAATTGAGTTTGGCACATACTCCATCGGTCGCTAATGCAAAGGAGTTCTTACTAAAATCCTGTGTTTAGGTATTCAGTAAAAATAATCAGTTTATCTGATTGCATATATTGTTAATGTACTTGTTGTGTGTGTTCATTACTTTATTAGATGACAGTTTATATAGTAACTGGTTGTTCACATAACTCTCAGGTTCATGGCTTCCTCAAGCTCCTTTTCCCGTGAAAATCCGCTTGCCTTTCTGCCATAATATACACCCCGTATGATATATCAATGGATGGGAAGGCGCTGGGCATTGGAGACAATGGGAGAATTTTGGTATGACATGCAGCCGTCATTGTTCCAAAGCCAAAAAAATTATTCTACAATGCAGCTGGAGTGGCAATACCACGTGGACAAATCCATGAATCTTCGTCACCAATTAGCGGTAATGGACTTTCGTGCTCCAAAGAAAAAAGCAGAACAACTCGAGCGTGGTGACTTCAAATCATTTTCTAAGGCCCTGAACAGGATTCGTGAAGAGAATAACGTAATGGCAAAGCACATTCTCAGATGGGAGCACATGACACGCCTGGAGTGTACGCGGTCTACAACTGTGCATAACAATCCACTACTGAGTGAATCCACATCTCTGATATGCTCACCCACATATGCCGGGAGGACTAGCTTTAGTCCAATGCATGGGTTTCAGAAGAGGACAACAGTAGGGGGGAAAGCGACTGATTCAGCGGATTTGTGGCCGGTGAAAGAACAGTATGCAGTAGGTGCAAGACAAAGTGGATGAATGGGATTTTTTTTTTTTTTTTTTGCTTCTGTATTTTGAAACTTCATGCTTTTAGGCAGTATGTTACTTTCAATGTTTTATGTTGTCACATCATTTCCAGTTGTTAGATCAACATTTTGTTATTGTGTGATGAAAGTCTGTTTTTTAATCATGTGATTAAATGCTTTTCATCGCTGTTTGTCTAGACTGGTTGAAGTAATTATATCATATGCTATTTTTCAAAATTTTTCATCTCTACTTGTTAAAGAAAAAAACATGGAGTAAGCATTACATCTGACTTAAATATAACCAATCCAACAAGAACACAAGACTTGAGCATTTTGACTAATATCAACATGTAGAAAGTTACTACATGAACATGCCCTGCAAACACAGGAACATATTAGACAATCACTTGAATATAATCGCAGGGATATGTTAACATCCACTCGTTAACTCCAACATGTCACAAGAGTTGGCATTTCAGCATAAGTACCAGTGTACCGGCTTTCATTTTTTTCCATTGAGACTAATACCTATTCAAGACTCGTTTCCTCTACATGATCATAAATTGTACCATACACTTTGCTCACGACATGGGAGATCCAGTTCATTCAAACTGCTTTACAAAATTTAGTTTACTCCTACAGAGAAAACAAACTTTATAAAATGTCTCTAACATAAAAAATGTGACAATTAGCATGATATTAAACCCTATAACTCCAAACTATCATAAGAATGAACTCCACACACATGGACAAGCTACACAAAGACATGACCACCTGAAACAAATACATGAACACGCTGCACAACCACATCAACAGCAATGTTCTACAATGTGGCCAACCTGCGCTAATTACTTCTTAAATATGTCAGGCAGATATATGATCAGATTGCACAAATACATGAACATGTTACACAAACACATGAATGCAATCCCCAAGCATGTCATCCACATAAACCTGCACTAGCTACTACTCTAAGCAAAAGCTGGATTTGAGGTTCTCTAGCGTGCCAATCCAATACCGCATGCCAATGTCGAATGTTTCCTTGTGAGAGGAGCCAATACAAGTTTGTATGGAATACGAGAAAAATTAGTGCCACAATTACATTTCAAAGTGTTACAACTATCAGTGCCACAATTGCATTTTAAAATGCTACTACTATTATAAGATATATTACCTTCAAATGTGTTTATTTAACTTGAAAATCATATTATTATCTAGAATAAGAAGATAGAGACAAAAGTAATATTAGACAATTTCGATCAATTTGTATTCGCAATAATGCACTCCATTCAGTAGATATTAACATAAAAGCTAATGAAAGTAACTCCACAAAATTCACTTAAACTGCAGCAGTTAGTATCCATTTTCATCACAAGGTATACACTTTTCTTTTAGGAGTCTTCTAGTTTCTGGGTAGCAAGCTTGAAAATGCCACATTGTTTATCAAGATCTTAAACGATAACTTCAGCATAGGCGCGGCTCTACTCAAAATTCTCCTTGTAACGGTATCTGCTAAAACACACTTGGAAATCCAACTTGATGGTATGTTGAGCCTAAATTAGTATCTACAAGCATGGTATTTAAGAGGAGAATTACTCATTAATGCTTCTAAAGCACAACCATAGAAATCAAGAAAGTGCCCATCAAGCAGCAAACTAACCTAAAACATGTGAATATATAGAAAATAGATTACGATCTCTATTGATTTATACAAGCATTTCTCTAAGCACATTGATCTCCGGATTATCATCCATAGATATACACACAGGAGGTTATTCTTTTTTTTTTTTCCAGAAAAACAAAATAAGAAAGAAAACATAAGAAGACTCCTAAAAACTTCAAGAAGTAGCTTTTTTATCGAAAACCCTGAAAAAAGAAAGGGATTTAAGACATCATGATCTGGTACAGATTAAAGCATTCGTTTGGTGAGTATCAAAAGTCATACAGAGTACTTATGAGAAAATTGGAACAAAGAGGTGCGCACAAAGTTTGTTTACGTACCACCTTTTCTTATCTATAGCTGCAAGTCTTCGACTTGGTTCATCAAAAGAGGACCGTTCTGCTGTATGAAATGGGGAACAGAGAGGTGCGGCATCTATCCAAAACACTATTGTATGTTAGGGTATCTCATAATTATGGCCATTATAGCTTAAAGAAAATCAAGAAGTAAATTCAAACTGTGAAATGTACCATTTCCATGAGCGAAAAATTTGTTAGAGAAGCTGGTGGAATGCTAGTCGTGCTGCACTGTATAAGTACAGATGTCACATTGCTTAACAATGTTTGCTACATGAGAAGAAAAAAAAATTCACCTAAATATATTTTCTAGGTGCCTTTCAAATTTATATCATATTTAAGGGATTTACAAGGATGATACCCACCGATTGCTGTAAGGCTTGACAAGTTTCAGTTGTGCAGAAATTATTTTTCTCAGTAGCCTTTTCTGTGTGTCGAGTACATTGCTGGCTTTGCTGCTCCCCTGGCTATTTCAACAAGTAAACTTTTTCACTTAATAGTACAGATGTAAATAAAATTCATGCTAACAAATAGGGAATACAATAGCACTGCAGTAACATTGTTGTACACCGCATACCTCGTGCATTGGTGTGCCTTTCATTTTGCGTGCCTTTCCTAGTCTCCATTTATCAAGAAAACTCTTCAATTGTTTTCTTGTTTTGTTGGTCTCACGCTTCTTTATACCTTTTGGGTTTGGAAACTATGATTCAGCTACTCGGGATGAAGGTTTCATGGTTGCCACATCATCTTGACCCAAATCTCTTTCAAACGACTTCCCCTCTCTCATCTCACGTGCTGACAATACATCATATTTGTCTCTAATCTTGCGACTCATTTTGGTTGCCATAGAAATGACATCTTCGGTTACACTTTGAGACTCGGCAGCTCGGGCAGCTAAGCGTATCAACAATGTAGCCATCATCTTGTACCTCTCTGCAATGTCAAGATTGGGATCGATAGATACAGTACCTCTGTCAACCTGAATAACTGAGGCATCCATAAACTTGTGTGCCCATTGCCTAATGATGTATTGATCTAGAACTGTTTTTACATTAAAGTGATCTAACATTTTCAGAGAATGCGAACATAACATTCCAACACTCTAGAAAAGCAAACAATTGCATGTTATAGTTTTCATCGATGCATCAAATGTAATGGTACGCTGTTTTGATAATCCATCATGTTGTCCAATAATGCACTCAACTAGAGAATTAGGTGCGACACTTGTTCTCTGTATGAGTAGCCCTAAGGATTCATTGAACTGGGCATGAAACTCATTGAACAATGGAGGAGTGTATACTTTCGCTACGCAATTTAGCATTGGTGAGTTTCTCAATGCCATTATTAGTAATTTTTTCCTATTTTTGTATTCTGAGATCACCTCTTTGTATCACTTCGAGGCAACAACACGACCAAAATGTGTGAAGAATTGCAGAATATCATGATCTAACTTCAAATGGTCCTTTAAATCTGCATTAAAGCTTTCACTCAATTGTGTACTACGCATCCCAGCCGTCCAAGTACCCATCAGGTAGCATCGTGCCCACTTCACTCTAGCTGCAAATATGCTTTTGATCCATTCATTTGTCTCGACTAGCATGAGTTCCTGCCAAGTCTCAAGAAACTTCTTCTCGTCTTCAATATGGAACATACAATTACGAAACATGTCCGAAAGTGACAATCCCTTCCTACAAAGATATCCCAAGTGTTTTATAAAATTTCTCCAAATATGAAAATTACATAAACTATGAAAGAGGTCTGTGGGAGAACTATAGAAATTGCTGCAACCATTACTGCATCTTGGTCAGTGAAGATTGTTCTAGGATGCTTGCCTCCGATAGCTTCGATGAACGTTGTGAATAGCCAATTAAAAGAATCAATTGTTTCATCGTAAAGCAAAGCAACCCCAAAAACTACTAATTGCCTATATTGGTTGAACCCAACAAATACTCCAAGAGGCCGGCACTATTTGTTTGTTTTGTATGTGGTGTCAAATGTGACAACATCCCCAAAGTAGGAGTATTCCATGATCATGCGTGCATCAGCCCAAAAAATATTTGTGATTACTCATCACAATCAAGTTGTACTGCATGGAAGAAAGAAGGATTCATAGAAAATTGCTCTTCAAAATATCTCATTATTGCCGCAGCCTCACCATACTGTAAGTTTCTTTGTCTTCTACTACGGAGGTATCGCTTCAAGTCTTCTTTGGTGCACCCTAAATTTTCTTTACCACCTACTTGCACTGACATTAGCTCATGAGATTGCTTTAAAGATAATCCTGCAACTTCGGCTAAGGAAGCGTTGATGCCCTGCGCATTGCTCACATTCCTTTGTGACGGCATGAGATGAACACAAGCAGTAGTATGAAGGTCATGGTTGTGGCTTGATTCAAACTCAGTCACCTTATATTTTTTTTTTCCCTATCTAGGATAATGACCATCCGAGCAGCACAACCGGTCTTTGTTTTTGCACGAGGACGCTTAATTTCTCTGTAATACCCCGCCCAAAACCACCTTTTACCTATGGGGGAAAAGTCATGTATTGCATAGTATTTTGCATTTCATGTGATATTTTAAAATTAATTTTGCATGGGTGCATGTGATTTTCAAGGTTGCTCTTGCATTAATTTATTTGATGAGAAATAGATGTGTTGTTTGCATTAATTGAGAATCGTTTTAAGTGAAATTTAGGAGAGGAGATAGAGGGATGAGAGTTAGGGGGTAAGGAATTTCTTAGAGATACATTAACACTGGAGTTGATTTGGATGAATGGTTAGGTCTGGTAATTATCCCTTGGTGACTTGAATTCGAATCTTACCTCTTGCGAATCTTAGCTTCCTTTTGAATTCTTTTTCTAGAGTTTCCTCATGCTTTGGCCGAAAACCCTAGCTACTCTCTTGGAAATTTAGCCGCCATTTTCTTAGGAGATAAATCTCCATATTTATCTTCTAAACTCAAGGATTTTTTTATAAGGATAAAGACTAATTTTATTCTAGCTTTTATCCTTTTAATTTTCGAAAATCTTAGCTAAGAACAATTAAATTCCAACTTGTATTTAATTAATCAGATTTTATGTTAGTTAGCTTGAATTAAATCTATTATTTTCCTAGCAAAATATTTTGTTGATTTTGAGAATAAAACCCTAGCTAAAAATCTGAAAATTTTCCAGCCTTGTTACCGCCACCCTTGGAGCAATCCTAGCTCAACTCAAACTCTTCCAAGCTAGGGAAGCTTATCTTAAATCCTTTAGCAAATCAAATTTTATTTTATCTCCAAACAAATCAGATTTTTGTTTCCTCTTTTTCCAGAATTTCAGCCAGCTTTGCACACACCATACTACACGAAAATCTGCACTTCAAAGAACACCAAAACTCTTTGTTGATTTAGCCAAATTACAGCTCCTAGAACTCTCCCTTTTTCTCTTAGATTTGCGTCAAAACAGTAGCCAAAAATCAGTCCAGAATTTCTCTCTTTTGCTTACAGTTTTCGCACAGCAAACACATCCACCTTGCACAGAATTTTTGGTTGTCAAAACCCGCGCAAACTCCTTCTTATTTTGGTCAAAACTGAACACACATACAACCTATCCTTGTGCACTATTTTCGGCCAGCCTAGGAGAGAAAATTCAAATTTCTTTTCTTCTCTTACCTCTTAATTTTGGCTAGTAAAAGGGTACAGCAAGCTGCCTGTTTTTTGCCATTGCTGCCAAAGAAGTTTAGAACCATTAGGAGTCCTTCATAACATCATCTTCTACCCTAAATCAAACTCTTCTAACCCTAAACTAGAATAGCCATCTATCCCAACCTTGCTGCACGAAAATATCTAGCAAACTCTCCTCTGCAATTTTCGAAAAATACAAGAGCAATCTCTAGGCAAAAATCAAACACTCCCTAAGGTAAGCAAAAGTCCTCTCAACCTCTTGATTTCTTTCCTCCATTGATTCTTCTCTTCTTCTTCCCTTGAACCGTACCATATAGGAACTGATTTCATCTTTCTTTCTTAACTCTCGATCAAGAGGAATTAAAGAAGGCAGCTTTCCCTTCTTCGCAAGTGAGCTTGTGGTGATCATCATAGGGGCATCTTGATCTTGTTAATCCGGGTATTGTAAGGTAAAAGAATTCTTATTCTTGGTGACGAAATTAAGGTTTAATGTGATTGAGGATGTCTATGGAAGTATAATAGCATGATGAATATGTTTAGTTGGGATAGATGAATATTTTGAGATGAGTATTATGTTAAGCATGGATAGCGATGTTATGTTTTGTCGTGATAATGATGGATGTGAATTTTGATGGTTAAGTCGAGACATTTTTGATATATTGCTCATGTCTTTGATAGGTATATGTTCATGGTATATTTATTTCAAGGAATAGGTGATTTATTTGAAGATAGATGATGGGTCATGATTTGTTTATGGGAATAAGTGAGTTTATATGCATGCTTGACTGAAATCTTGATCATGATATTATGTGATTCTAGATCAGGAGGTTATTTGAAGGAAGCAAGCAGTTGATTTTTGTCTTGTTTATCTGAGGCGTACCATGTAAGTCCTTGTATAAACTCTTTTGTTGAATGCTTATGGTGGCAAGTCAAATGTTGTAAAGCTTTGTGAAGCTATTATTGAACTATGATTATTTGGGTTGTAAACATGGATGTTTAATCTTTAAATGGTTTTGTCAAACTAATGCCGTTACCAAGAACTGTTCTTTCTCTTAAACATTTTAGAAAACTCTTTTCAAAGAAAATCACGTTTTACAAAGTCAAGGTATGGAATCATTGTGAATCAGGAATTGACGGATATATTCGTTGAGTACTCAATAAGGGTAGGCTAACAATACTAGTCTTGGAGGGCTTGAGTGGGTCTTCTGGCAGGCGGCCATGTGAAACCCCAATCAAAACCAACCTTAGAATAAGGGGGTTGGGATGCATAGCATATTTATTTGCATGTTTAAATATATTTTTGTATGATTTTATGTGTTTTGGATTTGTATTTTATAGTCTAGAGGGCTTGATTATGATTATTGAGTGAGAAGGGCAAAATGGTAATTTTTGCTTGAGGTGGAAAAAGGGAGATTGCTTGAGGATTGAATAGGAAAATATTTTTAGAGAGGAAATAAGAACAAGAGTTGTTGTGGTGTAGTGGTTAGAGCCTTAGAATTAGTTCTTGAGGTCTTGGTTTCAAATTCCATCATAGGAGCTTTAGCTTGGTTAAATTTTATTTTTACTTGGGAAGTATCATTTTCGGCCTTAGTGGTGTTTGGAGTAGGGTAGAGATGTTGTCCTATGAGAGACATGATAGAGATCTTCAAATCCTACTCTTTTGCTCTACACAAAATTCCTAAGGGGAATTCATTTCCTCTTGATCCTTAATTTTTCCTATTTCTCAATTCATTAGTTTGTTCATTTTGTTCAAGCCAATTTTATTCTAGAAAAATTCTAGCAATGTGTGGTGGCTTTGAAGGTTCGAAATGTCTTAGTAAAAGACATCATATGGACCGAAACAATGGAAGAGGGGGAAAGATTTCAAGTGAATTAAATTCCTTAGTGAACTTTCTAAAAATTCACTCTAGCTAGTTCATCTTCCTTCTTGGAATGAACTGAAATTTTCCAGCTTATTGTGCCTTCAAAGTGTCGAGTTTCTTAGCTAATATTCCCTCCCAAATGCTGCCAGAAAAATGGTCTTTAGAATCAGTTTTCAATCTGAATTTCTTGGCCATTTTTGGACTACTCAAAGCTGGAGCAAAAACAGGAAAAATTCCTGTACAAATCGCCACTTTGAGAGTCCAAAACCAAGCTATTTTCTTCCAGATTTTGTTCAGTACATTAGCCATGTTTTTCCTCCATGAAGAAGGCTGGGAACTAGCCTTGAAAGTCCCTGAAATTCCCCTTCAAACTCTCTGCAAGATGGCTGGAAATGGCAGCCGAAAATCTGTCCAGAAAATTCTGCCCAACGAAAATTCTGTACAGGAAAATTTTCCAGCTTTGTTCCCTATTTCTCTTCCAGCCGAAACACCAAACTTATTCTGCATAAACCTTCCTTAAACCTTTAGTAACAGAGCTCCATTGTTCCCCTTAAGTTTCTACACGAAAATCCGGCCATGGCTGCCAAAAAGTTTTCCAAAAAAATTTTGCAATCATGCCTTGATTTGGATACTAAAATTCCAACCACCATGATTTAACAACTTTCCATAAAATATACCTCAAACAACCAGACATTCCCTTCACCATTAGAATCCTTAATTTCGGCCACCATTAGCCTCCTTCAATCAGCTTTAATCCCACCGAAATTCTGCTCAAATCAGTCAGCTATGGCAGACTTCCAAAGCTTTTCAATAATCAAGATATTCTAGGTTATTTAGTTTCCAAAATTGCTTTCTAAAAATATTCTTCAAGGATTTTAACAACTAACCTTTCATTTTCCCTTCCAAATCAGAGAATCATCTTCCTAAACCCTACAGAAATTCGGCCAGCCCTAGTTCTCACAGAATTTCGGCAGCTGCAAACTACAATCTCACAAATTCCTTCAACCTTCAAGAACACACACACTACACCAAGAACACCTACTTCTTCCTTTCACCTAATACCCCTCCAAACCACTTCAAACCTTCTCTAAAATCTCTAGATTTGACCTACTCACTGTCGTGAGTATCAAAACCAGAAAATTCTATGAAAGTTCAAGAACACCTTCAAGGTAAAGTTTGTTCTAACAACTTCATCTTCTCCAATCTTGATCTCTAGTGAGAACATATGTGAATAAACATGCTAATGGTCTCTCTCTCTCTCTCTCTCTCTCTCTCTCTCTCTCTCTCTCTCTCTCTCTCATGGCCGAACCTCCCTTCTCTTGGCCGGATAGCTTCTCCTCTCATAATCATGTTTTCGCCATCTCCTTTGGACAAAGTTAGACATTTAGGAGTTGAGATCCATTCTAAACTCCTTCAAGGCATTCATCAACCAAGTAAGTGCCTTCCATCTTTCTTTTAAATCGTAGATTCATGTCTTTAGGGTGATGTTGTTAGAAGGTGGATGGAGATAGGATTTGTGTATGTATTGTTGGGGTTGAAGCATGAATATATGTATGATTGTGAAGAAAATGGGATGTATGCATAGAAGGATTGTCTTGGTTGATAGTATGATGATTTGAGGCCTGATGCATGTCATAGGTAGTGTTTATGATAAAATATGCTAGAGATTATGCCACCTTTGGTGAATAGGATTTATATGCGTGTTGGATTATTGAAACCATGATCATATTTATGCTAGAAAAGGTTAGATCATGTCTTGATATCGTTAGATCTATGCATATATGCATGACTTGGATGATTTGATGAATTGAAGGATTCTACATGTTCATGATTGTGGTTAGCCATAGAAATATGATCATGATCTAGTTGTCCCTAAGCTAATTTTTATTTCATGAATAAAATATTTAATAATATGATTTTGCTAAGTAATTTCGAAAAAACCCTAAGAAGGGTAGATTTGGATTATTATATATATAAAGGATATTTTAGTCAAATAAATAATAGTTTTTGCTAGAAAAATAAAATATATAGATATTATAATATCAAATAAAGCCTTTTATGAAAATAATCATAATAGGTAAAATATTTATTATTAAAATTTAATTATTATCTTTTAATCAAACCTATTAAAATTTATGTATTATTTTTCAAGCAAGACTCATTAAAATTTATTTTCAACTAATTTTAACTATCAATTATTTTCTAGCAATTAATTATTAATAAATTATTATTTTATCTAGTATCACCTAGGACTTTTCATTAAATAAACTCTAAATTATTTTAGCAAGATTTAAACCTTCAACATATTGTACCTATTTTCCAAACTCTAGTAATTTTAATATCAAACTAGATTTATTTTATAAACCCTTTTATTTATTATCGAGCCTTAAAGTTTGGGATATTAGGAACATAATTGTAGTAAGTTGAGTTAGTTTTATTTGTGAAAGTGAATCTTGGCTTGAGTTTGATTGTTGTTTGTATTTACCCCATGCGGGGTTAGGTCAGCTGTTGGACACATTTGTTGTGAGCAAGGATCAGGTAAGCTCCTGCATAAAACTTGTTTGATGAAAAATGATTTTTTTTATGGAAAGCCAAATGTAGAGTGCATGGTCACTCATTTCTGTAAAGGCAATTAAGGAATATTTCCATTCTCATTTCAGACAAATAAATTATTTGCAAATCAATGGGCGGTTTTACTCAAAACCTAAAATTCTTTCTAAAACCAGTTTTGCCCCAAACTTTGGAAAACCTTAATTGCCATTTTCAAGTGGAACTACGTTTTGTTCATTTTTCCCAAGTGGGATACGTTACGTTGAGTACTCAACAGGGGTAGACTGGTAGTACTAATTTTGAAGAGCAAGAGTGAGTCTTCTGGCAGGAGGCCACCTCCAGAAAATAAGCTCCACTTAGGGAAGCGTCAGTACTACTTAGTCATGCCGGTCCGAGCTAGCAGTGTTCTTTTCAATCAAGTGACTGTGTTTTGCCGGAATGGACACCCGGTTGTTGCTTGGGTATAGAGAAAGAGGAGTATCTTGCCCGGCAGGCCGATCACCTACCTTTTGTCAGTCTGCACAAAGTGTGGCATTCTGATTGGCAGTACGCACAAAGTGTGGCATACTGACCATGTGGACATGGGGCTCAACGTGTGGTAACCCATGACCACCCTTTTTGAGTGGTTGATTTTATTGTACATGTATGGTTTGAAAGCCAAAATGCCACTCTTGTTTTTGAACATCATTCATTGCTTGCCAGTATTTCTTTTGTCAGTCTGCACAAAGTGTGGCATTTTGACCGTTGTATAGTCATGGGGCCCAACGTGTGGTAACCCATGACCACCTTTATGAGTGGTTGATTTTATTGTGTACTTGTATGGTTTCAAAAAGAGGAAAACACCACTCTTGCTTTTGACTAATGTTTATTGCTTGCCAATATTTCTCTTATAAAGATTTCACACTTTGTATCCATGAACTGTTTTCACTGAACACCTAAAGCACACACGGACTTACTGAGATTTCTATCTCATCACCTTTTTACCATAATTTCAGGTCGATTCTGCTGTGGGGTTGAGTAGCTAGTGTTATCTACCTTGGAAGAGAATATTGTCTTTTATTTTTATATATTGCTTTGAGGAGTTGAGAGTGGATGATTTTATTTATGGATTTGTTTTTCTTTTGGGAATTCTTGGATTCATTCTGGGTTTTAATAAATTTTAAGTTAAAGTATTATTTTTATTCCACTATTTTATTTGTGTGACCTAGTTATAAAGACCTCTTGTCCTTTGGATGAGACGACATCCCCGGCCCTGGCGGGCCTAGGTAGCGGGGTGTTACAGGCCACTTCCAGAAGATAATCTCTGCTTGAAAAGGTGACAGTATTGATTGGTCAGGCCGGTCTGAGCTAGCATTTGTACCTGGTAAGGTATTATTTCCCGGCATGGACACCCGGATGGTTTTGTTGGGTGTGGAGATAGAGGAGTATCTCACCCGGTGGGCCGTATACCCACCTTTGATCAGAATGCCCAAAGTGTGGTAATCTGATCCCGTTAAGGTGCACAAAGTGTGGTGCCTCGACCGTTTTCTTATCATGGGCCCAATGTGTGGTGCCATGACTATTTCTTTGAGTGGATGATTTATTTTGTACAAAGTGTGACAATGAGGAAACTCCACTCCCTGCAAAGAGGAATTATTTATGACTTGCCAAATATTTCTACGAATGTTTTCAGCTATGCATACTCGAACTATTCAAAGTACCATGTGCACACACAGGACTTACTGAGATGTCAATCTCACACTGTTTTTATATCATGTTTTCAAGAGAATGACACTGCTGAGCAAGTGGGATGTCTAGTAGTTGGAGCTTTTGTTACCTTATTTATGTTTGAGAGACAGATGTTCATTTATATTTTTTTTGAACCGATGTATGCATATGGTTAGACTTACTCAAGTTTGATTCTGATGTAATAAGAGTTTCCCTTTATTTATCTAAGTTTTGACATCTTTGGTTCGACTTTTTTCAATGTACCTCGTTTTAAAGACCCTTTGTCCTCGGGACAGAGTGACATCCCCGTCCTTTGTGGGTACGTAGTAGTGAGGTGTTACATTCTCTATCACATTTATTGATCCTTCGGAACCCTGCTTTGCATCATGTAAACCTCCCAGATGTCAACACACCGAGGCATTCTTGTTCCCATACTCTCTACGCATACCAAAGCCCATAGTTGCACCATAACAATTGTAAAAGTTGTACGCTTCTTCTTCAGAATCAAGTAACTGTCCAACAACAGGTAAA
Source organism: Voacanga thouarsii (assembly GCA_026120185.1). Taxonomy (NCBI): domain Eukaryota; kingdom Viridiplantae; phylum Streptophyta; class Magnoliopsida; order Gentianales; family Apocynaceae; genus Voacanga; species Voacanga thouarsii. Next base: position 665,752 of record JANUWF010002187.1, on the reverse strand, counting down.
AAACAAACATTCGCACTTGTACGGTTCTCCATTAAAAGGAACCTATGCACATCATTAAAAAAAAAGGGAATAAAGAAATATATTAAAATACTTGAGTGCGCTTACAAGTTAAATTCGTAGGATATTCCTAAACAGGTCACTAATTCGAACCAATAAGTGCAATATGTAGGTAAAAAAGAAATATTACTATCTTGGTCAAATTTAAAGAACTACAAAGACATCAGTAATAAGCAGTTGGAAAATTTTTTCAAGTGGAACATGTAAATATATAGGCAAGCGAATACATTGCAGGAAAAATTCTTAATTTAACCACGAGATAATCAAAGAGAATGTTATAAATAAGTAAACGTGTGGTCATATGCTGTGCTATGCTCTGCTGTGTTCTATATACAATCAATGCTGCCAAACAAACATGTATTAACAAGTGAAGTAGTCACATGAACATGGATGTGTACATTACTAACTCATTCTCACAGATACATGAACACAAATATTAACCTAAAAACCCGGATTATATTGAATGCAATTTTTCAAATGCACATACTTAGCTGCCGAAAGACAACTTGGGTGACTGAATGAGAAAAATCCCCTTTAGCATTGCATGCCCATTGCCTCGTTTGTGTATCAGTAGCGCTTCAATTTTGTCAGATTACACTAACCCTATCGACACCATTCGAAATAATCTCAGTATTTGAAGGAATGAGAGAAGAAAGAGAATGGAAATATTAACATTCGAGGAAAGCTTTTGTTTATATTTACATAGCAGGTGGTTTAAGTGGGATTTTTAATTTTTTTTATGAACAGTTCAAAGTACATATACAGTACAATTTGTAGAGGCTTGTGGAAGCTGGCTAACAATGTAAGCTGTGATTTTCGATCGACTGAGGGCAAAACGACATCGTTTTGCCCTTTTTTTGGGACCAACGACGTGGATGTTTCCTAATCGGACGATTGTTAGGTTCTTGAATCACGACCGCAAAAAGGCCACGCAATTCCCGTATCAAAACTCCCCTAATTTGATCAAAAACCCGATAACAGTGCATTCTAACTTCGATATTTTGTGGTGCTGTGAAGATATGACGTGTTTCGCCCATGTATTCAACTCACTAGTAATGACTTTGGCTAGCTTTGTAATCGCATGACATCATAATAAGCATATTTTTTTAAAGAAAATTTTCTATTACTAAACAATAAAACTTGATTAGCTTATTAATCTCATCATTAATATCTTTAATTATTAAAAAATATATAAGACAATACAAATTTGATAAGATCTTTTTAAATTTTCATCTTTCCTTAATTTTTAAATAAATGTTATTCTATATAATTCACACATATTTAAAAAATTATAATATTCATATAATTAAAGGAATAAATACTAAATGAATTATATTAGAAATTGTAAAATTATTTTAAATATTTAAAAAGTAATTCCTGTTATGATTAAATAAATAATACAATACAATCGAAGTGAGGGTGCACTACCACCTCGGCTCACAACCTTAGCCAGGCAGTGACAAAGAGGCAGCGAAAAAAAGAGAGGCGAAAAAAAGTCACAGCCTTTGTCTCAGTGCTGCCTCTTCTCCGTGCGCTGATGTCCGTCGCTGCTCGTTGCTGTTACGCTCTCTTCTGATCGGCTCTAACCTCTGCGACTTGTATTTGCACTGGTTAGTTGTGTTGGTGGTGTGTTTTGGTGTTCGTTCTGCGTGTGCACTGTTCTTCGCTTTCTTCTGGTAGTGCATTGGCCGACTGTGCTCTATGCGTATTGTGGTGGTGCCGGCTGGCACTGGCGCAGCTCTAGCACCTTCTTGTTTCCTCCTTGTTTCCTTTATCCTGCCAGCGGTCTCTGTTTGTCTCTCGTTTGCGCTGTATGCGTGGGTTAGCCAGCGTCCGCTGCAGCGAGGTGCTCTGGTTTTCTGGTTTTCGCTTCGCGTGGGACCTTGGTGCTCTCTTCCCTTCTCTTGTCTTTGGTGTTTGGGGGAGTTGGAGGCTGTTGGGCTTTGGCCGGGGTTTCCAGTTGAGTTTCCAGTCGTCGGTTCTTTCTTCTTGGACTTAGGTGTTATTGGTATCGTGCATTTCGGTTTTTATTGTGTTGATTCTTACGTTTTTGTTCTGATCCTGGATCATTGACGGGGGCTGCGTTTGTGAGAGGTTCGTCTGGCTGGAGTTATTTTCTATTTTGGCCCTGTCCCTGTTGCTGCTTCCCGTGTTTGTTCGGTTGATGTTCTTATTCGTTCTTGATTTGGACGGAGTACAGTTCTTCGTTCAATCCGTGCGCCCCTGACTGTTTACCGGGCATAGTGTTTTATTTTGGATTCCTTGTTTGAATTTGAATTCTGAGCGTTGGTGCTTTCCCCCGCTCCAGTTACCCCGAGCCCGTCTCCTTCTGGTCGCTTGAACGTTTCGGTGCGTGTTGGGCCGTTTCTGCTTGATCCAGCCGGTGCCTGCCTGGGCCAGCCTACTGTGCTCAGGGGCCCAGGCACAGTTGGCCTGGCTCGTTTACTTCTCTTGTCATGGCTAAAAAGCATAACAATAATCCGAAGAGGGCTATCTTGGCTAAGCCCACAGTTTGCATCAGCAGCTTCCCTGTAGCGGACCCTGGGCTGGATTTATTTCCCCAGTTGGCCTCCCCGAATGGCCCGATGCAATGCCCATCTTCTTCGTTCAGCTTTGGGCAAGAGTCTTGCACCCTTCCTGCCTAACCGGGTTCTCCGTCTAACTTAGCTCCCTCTGAAAAGTCATGGGCAAGATTGTTCAAGAAGGACTCCTTTTCTGCAGACGTCGGTTTAAAGCTCATGGAAATTCCGGTTGCTGGGGATATGGTCGTCTTGGATTGCATAGATGTTCTTGACCTCGAATCTCGGCTTGGTTATTGCCTCCTTGGGTTCGTTGCTGGTCGTTTCCCTGGTAGCAAAGCCATTCAGGAGCTTGCGTCTTCTTGGGGTGTCCAATGTCAGTGGTACACTCACAATACCGGATGGCTGGTTTTCAAATTTCATTCAGCTGAGGATAGACAATTGGTCTTGGATGGTGGCCCTTACTCGGTTTCTGGCCGATTTCTTCTGCTCAAGCTCATGCCCCCGGAGTTCAATTTTTCTATGGATTAAGTGAACATAGTTCCTATTTGGATCACCCTCCCTTGTCTCCCGCTAGTCTGTTGGAACAAACTCGCCCTTAGCAAGATTGTGTCCGCTGTGGGTAAGCCGATTATGTCCGATACCTGTACTGCCCGGATGGAGCGGCTCTCATTTGCCCGTGTTCTTGTGGAGGTATATACATCGAAGGCCCTCACTCGGGAAATTCGCATTCAGATGCCGTCTGGGGACATCCTAGTGCAGCCGGTCAAGTTTGATGTTGAACCTTCTTTTTGTGCAACCTGTAAACTGTTTGGCCACTCTGAAGCTAACTGTCTATCGCGTACCGTGGCTGATCGTCGGGCTCTCCAGCAGCGGCATGCGCAGGCTAGGGAACACCAGCGCGGTCCTCGCCGGGCACGTAAGCGAGCAGCAGGAGGGACGGACCCTACGCCTGCTCATGGCCCCAAGCCCCTTTTGGAGGCGGTCCTTCCCCCCGGGCGTACAAACCTCCCTCCCATCCCATCTGCAGCTGGTTCCTCGGGTATTCTGCCCACCCCTGGGGGTATCCGTCCGTCTGGGCCTCTGGCTACTGATCAAGTCCGGCCTGCCCCCTCTCTAGCCGGTGCATCTTCATCGGCCCCTGGCCCCTCAGTCCCCCCCTCCCTCGGATGCTCTGCCCGTGTCACCACCTGGTGCAGCTCGGGCTGCTCCCATTCGGTCGCTCCTTTCCCTTCGGCCCCAGGCCCCTACGCCTAAGGGGGCCTCCCTTCCTCCAATATCCCGGCCTGTGCGGCCAGGGGATGAGGTTCCCAAGCCTGGGCTGCGTGCACCCAAGGCGGCTAAGAAGACATTGTTGGATAGGCAGAAGGCGCCTGGTGCCCCTGGCTATCCTCTATGAAGATTGCTTGTTGGAATATTCGAGGGCTCAATAAAGCCCTCAAGCAACACACGGTGCGCAGTTTTATTCACCAGCATCGTGTGGATGTAATGGGTATCCTTGAGACTAAACTATCGGATTCTTCTCTTAATTGGTTTCTTCGGACTAAGTTTCCAGGTTGGGATCATTGTTCTAACTTTAGTGATGACCCGGGTGGTCGGATTTTGGTGCTTTGGAACCCATGTGCTGTGTCTCTGGATGGGGTTTCAACATCGGCTCAACTTCTATCGTGTAGGCTCACTTGCAAGCTTACTAACCTCTCCATCCGTTGTAGCTTTGCATATGGTAAATACACGGTGGTTCAGCGCCGTAGCCTTTGGGAATCTCTCCGTGCTGCGCCTCTTCTGCAGTCCGGTCCTTGGATAATATTCGGTGATTTTAACTCGTACCTCTCTCCCTCGGATAAACTCAATGGGACAGCCGTCACTCATTATGCACTTCAGGACTTTACTCAGTGTTGTTCCGATGTTGGATTGGAGGATCTGCCATTCTCAGGTGAATTCTTTACATGGACAAACAATCGGGTATGGTCCAAGCTGGATCGGGTGCTTGCTAACTCTGATTGGTTTCAGTCTCCTTTGGTTGGGGCGGTTCGGTTCATGCCTATTGGCTGCGTTTCAGATCATGGCGCGGCCCTCTTTTGCCTGGAAAATGGTACTGGCGCTCGGGTCTCGGTTCCGTTTCGGTTCCTGAATGTCTGGGCAGAGCACTCGAAGTTCATAAGTATTATCAATCGTGGTTGGGATGTTCAGGTGGACGGCACTCACCAGTTCTGCCTGTCTAAACGGCTGAAGTTCCTTAAAGGTCCATTAAAGAGTCTGAATCGGGCGGCTTTTTCTCGCCTATCGCACCGTGCTAGTCAGGCATCGGAGGCTCTGCAGGTGGCCCAAGCTAACCTTTTGGCCTCTCTGCTGGATCCGTCTTGTGTGGCTGCGGTGCGCATCGCTCGTCAACTTGCCTGGCGCATGGCAGAGGCAGAGTTGGCCATGTTCCAGCAGCTGGCCAAGGCCAAGCACATTTCTCAAGCGGACCGTTCTACAAGTTATTTTCATGGCCTTGCAAAACGGAACTCTAAACGCAACTTCATATCGAGCGTCGTTCGGACTGATGGCTCAAGGACTATGGGATTAACTGAACTTGCCGATGAATTTGTGGCTTTCTATGTTACTCTCCTAGGTACTCATAGCCCTTGTTCCCCCCTGGACCCGGCTACGGCTCGCGCAGGCCCTTTACTCTTGCCGCACCATGTACGTGATTTGGCAGCGGATGTCTCTCCCTTTGAAATCCGTGCTGCTCTATGGGACATAGGCGACCTCAAGGCCCCTGGCCCTGATGGTTATAATGTATGTTTTTTCAAGAAGGCGTGGCCCGTGGTTGGCCAGCTGGTCACTCAGGCGTGCTTGGAGTTCTTTTCCTCAGGCCGTCTTCTCAAGCAATGGAACCATGATATCCTTTCCCTAATCCTCAAGGGCCAATGCACCAACTCGGTTGAGGACTACCGCCCTATCTCCTGCTGCAATGTCTTATACAAGATCATATCCAAAACATTGGCCAACCGTCTTAGCCGTGTTCTTGACTATTTGGTGGATTCTGCCCAGGCAGCCTTCGTTGGCGACCGACTACTAGCGGATAATGTCTTTGTGGCGCAAGAACTATTCAAATCGTACTCTCGCAAACGTGTGTCTCCCCGTTGTGCCATCAAAGTCGACTTACGCAAGGCATATGACTGGAGGAACTTGGCTTTCCTACAGTGTTCTGTGCATGGATTCGACAGTGTGTCACCACATGTTCGTTTTCCATATCTATCAATGGCAGTAGCCATGGGTTCTTTCCGGGCCAGAGAGGCTTGCGGCAGGGTGACCCCCTCTCCCCCTTCCTCTTTGTTCTTTGCTTGGAATATCTATCCCGCAGCCTAATGGTGGCCTCTGCTTCTCCCTCGTTTCACTTTCACCCGGGCTGCCAAGCCTTAGGCCTTACTCATTTGGCGTTTGCGGATGATTTGTTGTTATTTGGTCGAGGGGACTGTTTATCTATCCGGATTCTAATGCAATGTCTCCATCACTTCCAGGTTGTTTCGGGACTATCTGCCAATGCAGTGAAATCTAGTGTCTACTCTGCCGGCCTGAATGATACCCAACGCCTGGATATTCTGCAAGCTTCAGGGTTCCAGCTGGGAACCTTTCCTTTCTGGTACTTGGGTGTCCCCATTGCTGCGGAACGAATGCGTTGTTCTTTTTATAAGCCTCTGTTGGATAAGATTGGGCTGACAATCAATGGCTGGACGGCCAATTCTCTCTCCTTCGCTGGTCGCTTGGAATTGATTACGTCGGTCCTCCAGGGAGTGGAATGTTTCTGGTTATCAATTTTCCCCACCCCTCAATCAGTCCTAAATGATCTTTCCCGTATGGCACGTCAGTTCCTGTGGAACGGTAAATCCTCACCGGTGGCCTGGTCGAACCTCTGTAGGCCGAAAGTTGAAGGGGGTCTAGGCATCAAGGACCCGGGGGCATGGAATGCTGCACTCTTAGCTCGCGCTCTTTGGGACATCCATCGGGACAAACGCACGCTATGGGTTCAGTGGATTCACCACCGTTACTTAGGGGTCCGCTCAGTCTAGACGACAAGCATTTGCCCGGGCTCGTCCAGTCTGTTCAAGCGGCTTCTCCAGATCCGGGACACAGTCCTTCATGCTGCTGGTAATGTGCCGACTGCCATTGCTCTATTGGAGTCTTGGGCAGCACACCCCGAGTTGTTTACCAGGATGGCCTATGATTTTTTTCGCACCCCCGCTCCGCGTGTTTCGTGGGGACGCACCGTTTGGGGGAAGGTGCTTGTGCCCAAGCATGCATTCATTCTTTGGCTTGCTGCATTGGGTAGACTCCGCACCAAAGACAGGCTTCCTTTCGTCACACCAGATCCGTCGTGTCCTTTTTGTTCTATACAAGCGGAAACCTCACACCACTTGTTCTTCCAATGCCCGGTGACTAGCCGGGTATGGGACGATGTTAAACGATGGGTGCGGCTTCGACGACCTATGACTACTCTGCCCAGCTCGCTAAAGTGGTTAACGAAGGAGGCCCGAGGCTCTTCCTGGCCCACCAAGCTTAAATGCTCGGCCCTTGCTGCAACGGTTTACACCATTTGGGATACCCGGAATCGCGTGCTCTTTGATGGGCTGCCTGCCTCACCAGCCCATATGATATCGCGGGTCAAAACGATTGTATACAGGGCCATTTTTACTTTGTATCCTTCCGTTCTGACTCAGTTTGAAAATAATGGATATGCCCTTGAGGCACTTCTTGTTTAGACACTAGGGAAATGGGTAGCCTCCGGGTTACCGTCATATGTACATTCTGCCTATCCATCTATAAAACATTTACATTTCCATCAAAAAAAAAAAAAGAAAAAAAGAAATCAGGTTACCTCACGTCTCAGATGCGAGGTGGCAGTTCGCGTCTGAGGCACCCCAGCAGGGGGTACACCTAAATCTGAGCCTTGTTTCGGTGTGGAATTTCGAAAAGGACCTATTTTGGTCAAACAAGTCAATCGTTTTCGTATTAAAGCAATATGGTGGAGATTTTTAAAAGAAATAACAAATACATAAATTATCATTTTAAGAATCTCTTTTTTTTTTTGGTCAATTATTTTTATTAGAGTAGATTAGTTGATTAAAATCAAGTTTTAAACTTTTCGACCTTGTTCAAATTTTGTTTATAGAAATAGCAAAGGTATCGTTATTCTACTAATTTTGATGATCTAATTTTAACTCAGATTATTAAATTTGATTAAATTAAAATTTAAAAACTAAAACTTGAATATTTAAATATTGAATTGAAGTTTAAAGATTGAACTTGAAATGTGAAGTTTAAATTAATTATAATTAATTTTTATACTATATTTTATTATAATTTAAATTAAATATAAAAAATATTAATAAATAGATGAGTATTTAACATATTCAAACTTCAAATTTAAGTAACTTTTAATTTACTTAAAATTTTTAATATGATTTCAGTGCATTTTAATAAATTAAATGATAACAAAAATATTTTATTAAATGTACTTAATTAATAAAGTATTAATATTAACCATTATCAAATATACTTAATAAAACAATTACTTATTTAATTAATTTTAAATATTTAATTGAATTATCAAACGCATACTGCTTGTTTGATAAAATTAAAATTTGAAGATTGAAATCTAAATATTTAATTACTAAATTTTGAAAATTGAGGTTTAAAAATTGAATCTAAAATTTGAAGTTTGAGTTAATTATAATTCATTTTAAATATATATTTTATTACAATTTAGATTAAATATAAAAAATATTAATAATTAAATGAGTATCTAACATATTCAGACTTCAAATTTAAGTCACTTTTAATTTATTTAAAATTTATAATAAGATTTCAATACATCTTAATCAATTAAGTGATAATAAAAATATATTATCAAATACACTTAATTAATTAAGTACTTAATATTAACCATTATCAAATACACTTAATAAATAAGTACTCAATTTGTTCAGTTTTAAGAGCTGAATTAGGTTATCAAGCAGACCTTAGGGTTTATTTGATAAAACTAAAATCTGAAGATTGGAGTTTGAATATTAAAGTATTGATTTATAAAAATTGAAGTCAGAATTTGAACTCTAAAATTTGAATCCGAAGTTTGGATTAATTATAATTTATTTTTTATATTATATTTTATTACAATTTACATTAAATATAAAAGTATATTAATAATTAGATGAGTATTTAACGCATTTAAATTTAAAACTTAAATAACTTTCAATTCACTTAAAATTTATAACAGATTTTTAGTACATCTTAATCAATTAAGTGATAATAAAAAAATTATTATCAAATGTACTTAATTAATTAAGCACTTAATATTAATCGTTATTGTATTGACTTAATAAAATAATTACTTAATTTATCAGTTATAAGTTTTGAATTGGGTTACCAAACATGCCCTTAGTTTCCATATTAATTCTTATATTGTACTCCTTCCATCCACAAATAATTGGTTTAATTGTAAAAACTATGCATATTAAGAAATTGTAAAATTTTATAGTAAAAATGATTAAAATATCCACTATACTATTTAGAATATTTTTATTATCTTTATCACCTCATTAATTTGAATTTCACTACTTCCTTAATTATATCACTCTAATAATTACATCTCTCTCTCTTCTCACTTATGTCATTTGTCTCTCTCTTCCCACTCTTTATTTTAGAGTCTTCTTTTCACCCATATCACCTCATTAAATTACATTTTGACAATTTTTATAGGATAACATGATTTTATTGTTGGTTAAAATAACTTTAATATGGGTAATTGTAATACTAATTGATTGATAAAAAAAAATTGTGCTAAGGGTAAAATTAGAAAAAATTAATTAAATACAACCTACATTTAAAAAATGAATAGTTATTTTGGGCAAACTAAAAAGAAAATTAGGCTAGTTATTTGTGGACGAAGGGAGTACATATCATCCCCTTCCACAATGGCAAAATCAAGAACTGAGTATAGTAAGGTTTCCTTGTTTCCAAACTCTTTAAAGAAAATCATGGTGATAGGGTTGATAAAAATCATTTTCACAAACATGCTCCTTCTATGAGATTTAGGGCTAATTTGTGAGTTTGGGAGATAAAGGAAAAGAAAAGAAATTATAAGTTATGAGGGGAAAAAAAGAGAAAAATAAGTCATATAATTTATGTCTAATATTGTTTGAAAGTTTATAAAAGAAAAGAAAAGAAGGCATATTAAAAGGCTGATATTCTAAAAATAGCCCTAATACCAAAGACAAGAGACCAAGAGTGAAATGAAGAAGATGAGAGTATCTTGATAATTTCAAAAATTACTCTTCCTTCTTCTCTACTATTATGTCGCTTTCTTTTCACTTTTAAAGAGAAAGGATTCTCTACTCCAAATCTTTCTTTTCTTCCCTTCAAAATCTTCCGAACAGTGGAAGATTACTTCCCTTCCTTTCAAATTCTTTATTTTCTCTCTACTTCTCTCCTCCCAAATTAGGGTTAGTTGCGAGTTTGGAAGAACAAAAAAAAAAAAAAGAGAAATTTTAAGTTATGAGGGGAAAAAAAAAGTAAAGTGATTTATATCTAATTTTGTTTGGGAGTTTAGAAGGGAAAAGAAAAAAAAAGATACATTGGAAGGCTGATATTCCAAAAATAGCCATAACACAAAAGAAAAAGACCAAGAATGAAATGAAGAAGATGAAGCTATTTTGGTAATTCTAAAAATTACTCTTCTTCCCTCCCCACCATCTATCACTTTCTCCACTTTTGGAGAGAAAGGATTCTGAGAGTGATGATCACTCCAAATATCTTCTTTTCTTCCCTTCAAAATCTTCCAAATAGTGAAAAATTGCTTCCCTTCCCTTTAAATCCTTTCTTTTCTCGCTACTTCTCTCCTACCAAACCAGCCGGGTTTGCTGAAAATTTTTTATATTTATCTTGACTTTATTTTATTTTTGAACGAAGTTTGTTGACGAAAACAAAGAACATAAATAGAAAGGCAAAGAAAGAAAATAAGAAGAAGAGAAAAGATTGGAAATAAGTGAGGCTTCTTCGGTGCCATCTATTTTCTTTCCTTTTTTTTGAAATTAAAGTACTAAAATTTGTAAATTGGTGTCTAATTTTCTTGAGAGTTGAGGTTATACCAAAATCATACATCTATTTCTGTCTCATGAAAACTGACTAATGAATTCCCTACAATTAGATTAGAAATTTGGAAGAAAAATGAAAATAAGAGCTTAGAATAAATGGGGAGGAGGAGGGCTGGGGGAGGGGGGGGGGGTGGAGGAGGATGAAGGGCAATCCTACTTTCATGAATCTACGGTAACTTGTGTAGTGATTTTACGGCCCAAATAAAAAAACAAAAAGCGTAAAAATTTGACGTGCTAAAAAATGATCGCGTATAAAAAAAATCTTAATAGAACTACGTCATTTTGATATTCATATACTTGTAAAATATTCATATAATCGTATGAAATATTTATGAAATCATGTGAATTTGTTTAAATGGCCGCATAAATTCCGTGCCCCAATTTGCGCTGTCATTTTGATGTCGCACATAATTATGTGAAATGTTTATGAAATCGTATAAATTTATTCAAATAATTACGCAAGTTCCATATTCCGACTTGCATTGCCCCGGATCCACTTCCACATCATTGTCTCAAGGATTTTTTGGACAATCAAGAGAATTAATCTTCTGACTCTTGTTACAAAACAAATGCAGCACTTTTGACGTATTTGGATTAGTTTGAAAGTTTCAACTTCCTTTTTTTTTTCCAATTCAAAAATGGATGAAAATTAAGAGAAAGAAAACCAATTCTAGTGCATGTTTATGTAACAAGTCAAGTCTTCCTATGGAAAATACTACATGTTAGATTTATGCAAACATGCACAACTCTGCAAATGGAATTAATACACTATCCTCTCCTCTGCAACTTTCTGTTGCTTTTCCTCAATCCAAAAAATACAGCTTTTCTTTTCTCCCCTTCTTTTCCTTTCACTCCAAGTAGAGTGTAAGTGCAGTGCCAATCAGCTATTCACTGTTGCAAGTAAAGAATCCATGGGAGGAAAAGTGATCTGCAGCAGTGTTGCACTGTGGCACATTTGAGTGAAACAGAAAGGTCCCAATTTCCAGTCACCCAAGAACTTCCAAAAGTTCTACCTAGGGGTCATTGATGAGGAAGACAATAACTTTATACGGTTACCAGAGATTGGAAGCATACACAAGGAAGAAAGCTTGCATTTGGGAAATGGTTTGTACACTTTTCAAAACTATAAAGGGTACTGGACATTATAGACAATAACAAATGGTTTTACATAGCACTGTCAGATGTCTTGAATCACATTCTATGCAGCTTTCAGGTTACATTTATATGACAAAATTCTATAGACGTCAACAAATCAAAACAAACCATATTTCCGTAAGGATCATAAGAACAAGTAATTCACCGATCCCAACAAGCCGGAAAAAACCACACCTTTCTCAGAATAAATGAGAAAGAATTCTCCTTCAATGGAAAAATAAAACAAGGAAAAAACAAAAGAATAGCCCTCTTCAACCAAATCAAAAACAAAATCACATGTTACAGGATAGACAAGATTAATGATTTTCATTCTACCACTACATCAAATCAGACATCCTTCTTCTATGGCGGCAAAATGCAACTCTCAAGTTGGGATCAGAAGAACTAACCACGGTCCCCCGTGAAGAAGGGCGTGGATTTGATTCCATGATATTAAATTTGGCATCGTCTGTAAGGGAATTCTTTAATTCTCCATATCGCGGTCTTTTATTTGAGTTCTTTAGAATAGCTTTCAATCCTGAATAGCTATTGGAATGGGAACCAGAAATTTGGATTGAACTTCTAGTCTCTGACCTGAAACTTCTCACTTTGCCACTAATTTCTTTTTCTGCAGTACTCTTTCTTTGGCGACTTGAAACGGTAGAACCCATGAATCGAGGTAATGAGCTAGCAGCACCCTTTCTAAATGGCTTTGCAGATTCTTTAGGGGTCTCGAGGACTTCATCAAAATGATCTTTTGGACTTTGGGGAACTCTCGCTTCATCTTCAGGAGTTTGACAGGTTGTTGATAGAATCCTTCTATTTTCACTAAGCAAAAACTCAGCCTTTAGAATTTGTTTCCTTACTTTTTGACACTCCTCTTCAGCTTCCTTCATTTCATCCTCAAGTTCAGAAATCCTTTTTTCTTTTTGCCTTTTCAGCTCCTGAAGGGCGTTTGGATTGGTTATTAAGAGTTTTTATTGAGATTATTACTAGGACGTTAGAAAATTTACCTCTGAAATTTCTCGAGTGCACTCCACTGCCCTTGCTCTCTTAGCAAAAGAGACCGAACAAGTTGTTTCACCAACATCCTCTTCATTTGGACTGACATGAACCAGCATTACAACTTTTGATCCATTACCTGAAGTAATTGAACAACACTCATATAAGTGAAGGAATAAAGTTGAAGGTCAATGATATAAGACAGGCAAGCTTTACTTATATTGGTCTTCAAAGGAAATGCAGAACTCTAGAGTAAGTATTGCATCAGTAGTAATTATCTATTTGTTAAGTCATAACAAGTTGAAGAATTTCTATCAAAAGAACCTTGGATTTAAACCAAAATGGAGCATAGACAATTTACCAAGTGAATCTCTCAGGATTTGTGTGAGCTTACTGTTTCTGCAAACAGAAATCATCATTTGATTAGGCTGTGAAATTTTACCACATGCAGAAACTATGGCAAGTAGTTACTTTTAGCATAAACCAATTTCTGACTTAGTTTGCTGCTGATTGCTATCCAACTTAACCAAAATTTTACCTGTATGGAACGTGGACTTTCTTTCTTCTAAGGGCTGCAATAACATCCCCAAGGGCTGAAAGTGACAGATTTATTGCCCTTCCTTCATCAAGTGTTTGCCCAGTAGCTCCTGTTTTCAGTAACCGCTCACTGCCTCCAAGATCAACCATCCATAATTTGCTCACTTCTGCTTTTCCTCCAATAGCATCCCCATGATTATATATTGTGATTCTCGTTAAGCTAAACGTACAACACTAAAACAGCCATGTCATTGTTAAAGAAAATGATTGAATAGAAAGCAACAAATCTCTCCATTGAATCCCTAACCCACCAATGTGATCTGCTTGATGCTTCATTTACATTAGTCCAAGAAGTAGATCTGATGCGCCTCCCCTTAGCATACCACCAACTTGCTTTTGTGAAATTTGAGATTTGCACTTCTGTGAGACCTTCAATTTCAACTGATCCTCTTGAATCTATTTGGATAGTGGGATTGCTACAACAGAGTGAGTAAAATTATTTTAGAGATGATGCTGCAGAGATGGCTTCTCAATTTTAATACAAAAAGATGGATTTCTAGCAATATTACCATCTTGATACAGCATAAGCTCTGCCAGATGGTTTTGGAGCTAGCAAATCCCTAAGACTGCCCAAATAAACTTCCACCATGCTAATCGAAAAAGTCAATGAAGCAGTGCTATCCAAAGAGTTCAGGTTGGAAAGTGCTTTAAGAACACGAGGAATAATTCCGGGTGACTCGTTTGTCCCATCCTAAAGAACAAAATTAAAATCTGGTGTTACCATCTATCCAATATATAAAATTAAAGCAACTAGTATTACTGCCAAAACAAGATTTAGATTGTATTAACAGAATAAGTAGATAAATTTCAGATTTAAGCAACAGCTCACTGACCATTGTATAAGTCTTCCCTGTTCCCGTTTGTCCATAAGCTAATATACACACATTATGCCCATCCAGTGCAGATCTGAGAATTGGCTCAACCTCTACAAAAACTTCTTCTACAGATTGTTTGAGTAGGATAAAATCTTTTACTAATTGACCAGAAAAGCAAAATAGCAGATTACGAAAAAACAAGATGCAAAAAAATTTACAAACCTTGGCTTGCTTCCTGATAGAAAACTTTGTCAAACCCAAACTCTTTCTTATTTGCACCAGATTTAATCACAATCCTATCAGATTCAACTAAAATAGGTTGCTGAATTCGCCTCTTTTCTATGGATAGAAATGGTCTAATCCGACAGAGTACCCTAATGCAACCTACAAATTCATATAATTTCTCATCAAAACAAAGAAGAGAGGAGCACAGAAAGAAAGAAAAGATATAGTAACAAAGAGGGGGGGGGGGAATAGAAGTAAATGAAGCATCTTTCAAGATCATCAAAGTAAGATCACCTTTAATGTCCAGTATCTTATTCAATGCTGCTCTTCTCTTTTCATTAAGAGATTTCTCTTTCGTCTTCAAACTCAAAATTTCTCCTATATAACCAAAACCAAAGCAAATATTGAGATCATGGAAGTTCGCGACTTTTAAAGAATCGAAAACCCACAAAATGTTTACCTTCTAAATCCGTTATATTCTGCTCAAGTTGAATCTTTTCATGCCCCGGAACCACATTTGCATCAGTGAACGGCCCAGAGACCTCTCTGGGAGATTCAGACAATCCAAATGCAGAAGAATTCAAATCAATTGAATTTGGATTTGAGTCCATTGGAAGAGATTTTATCAATTGTTCCTCATTCTCTAGAGGCAACGGGATCTGTTCTTCCCCGGCAGAAATGAACATTTCTCAAGTCTTGGCTAAATATTCCAAAGATTGATCTTTGTGGAGAACTGCAAAGATCACAGCAGAAAATTCCAATCCCTCCACAACGGAAGCTTGATTTCTTGTTAATTAAGGGCAACCCATGAAATCAAAGCGCGCATAAAACGCCAAGAAGGACATCCAGTTTCTCAGGAGCAAAATGAGAATCTCCTACGAAACTAAGCTGACCCACATGAAAAAACTGCAAGATCAGCCACCAAAGAGCACAGCATCTCTTATAAAATATGCATACATTTGCATAGAGGTACCTTATAGTAAAATAAAAAAGGAGTAAAACTGAAGCTATCTCTGCCCAATAAAATATTTAATTCTCCCAGATTTCAAGCAAGAAAATTAACAACAAAACTATATACAAGTTCTTCAACTAGTCCTTGATCTTCAAACCCCATAGAGGAACTAAAAGCACAAGAACAATCAAACTTTCATATTTCCATTCTCAACGCTAGAATGCTTCCATTTTCCCATGACAAAGAGAAAGAAAACAAGAATGGAAGAAAAAACGTTGGGTTCTCAAGAACACAACTAGTACTACTTTTTCAGGCCTTATCTAGAGTCTATACACCTTGGGGTGATGACTTTCGATTTTCCTCAAAATTTTCCTAAGCAATCATTGATCACTCCATGAGGACCCTGATCGATTAGGAGGTGGAAAAGTTCTTTTCTAGACAGTTGGGTAGTTATAATAGCCAATAAAGAAATCAAAGCAATTAGAATTAAAAACCACAGACAGATAGAGGACTCCTTATGGGGTGCTTTGCTTCGTGTTTAGCAGATCTAAGATGAGACGTGAATCGTGATATATGAATCTTAAAGATCGGAAATTATTTTAAAGGAAGGAGCGTGAGGGGCGGAGGGAACACTAAAAAGTGAGCATTTCTGGATAATTGATTCTGTTCTTGCTTTGTTTATATTTTTAGGGAAATTAGTTTGTTTGGTATTTAGAGTTTAAGTTTCTTCTTTTTGTTATAATTCTTAATAAAATTATAATATTTTAAATAATTTTTATTTTTTTCGAACATAAATTTTAATTAAAAAACGTCTTATTCGTTATTATAATTAATTAATATGTATATTTTTTTATATAAAAAGTTACGTACGATAAAATAATTTCTTTTAATTAAAATTTATACTCAAAAAAAGAATAAAAAATTACTTAACAAGTATAATTTCATTAAGAATTATAATAGTAAAAAATTATAATTAAATATAAAAATATTAAAAATTTCAAATTAGAAAAATCAAGTATATTAATTTTCTTTTTTTTATAAGAGTTAGAGGAAAGGATAAAGAAATGACAATAAAAAATAAAATACATTATTGAATAAAAAATATTATTATCAATGAGAATCATTACATTTATTTATAGTATTTTTATTATCTTTAGGCCTAACATACATTATGAAACTTTGTCAAATGAAAAGAATTTGAGGATAAAAATTTCCGACAAGATGGAGAAAGGTAATCCCATTTGTCAAGTGTTGTTGGGGTTTGTGGCCCATTTCTACAGCAAAATTCAATAGATTGTCAAATTCTCTGACCTTTTTATATATCTGTCCTTTTCTTTTGTGTTTCTCTTAACCCATCACTGGAGGTTGGAGCATCTTATTCGTAATGTAAGGGATATGGAATTTGAGATTTTACAGCTTTTGAATGGAATAAAAAGAAAAACTGAACTATAGGTGTGTGTACTATCTTTGATGGGGATGTCAATCGGGGTACTACTAGGGTTTTAATTTAATTCTATTTGATTCTTTTCAATTCACTTTGATTTAGTTTAAATCAGAATTTAAATTTATCTTTTCTTTTTACTTGTGGTCCATTTAACCCATTTTAAACTTAAATTAATCTAATATAAAAATGCATTGTTTGACCTATATAATCAAAATCAAATTTATCTCAGTCCATTTAAACGTATGTTATTAAAATCACTACAAAAATATAAGAAATAAAATAATTATTGATATCGTACATTATACTAATTTATCTAAAACAAATATTTATCACTTTCATTCATATTTTATATACATTATACAAGGTATGTATATATTTTTTTTAAAAAAATTATTAATAAAGGAATTAACAGCTCTTATTCGAATGTGTGTACATGACTCATTATCGTGTCCCAAGAAAAATATGAACTTAAGACGTCAATGTGGAATATAATTATTCTCTTTATAAAGGACATATACAAATAGACAAAAAGAACAATTATACTTATAAATTTACAATTCTAAAAATAAAGAGTGGTTCAATTTGTATGATTCTAAATCGAATCGACACACTTTGAAAAATTCAAACTTAACCGAAATTCATAAAAATCCAAACCAAAAACTAAAATTTGGTTCGATGATACAATTTTTTTTATTTGAACCAAATAATAAACATCCATACTTTTTTCTCTCCATAGTCATTTTCATTTTTGAGTAAAAAGAGATGATGGCATGTTTATCTCTATAAGAAGTACATTCCAAAGTGCGAAGTGGGAGAAAAAGGCATCACAATTGAAAAAAAATATTTTAAAATAATATATTTAAATACAAATTTGATAATAATAACTTTACAACGACCTAATATAAAATATTTTTAAAAAAGAGTTTAAAAAAGTTATAATACAATTCATTTTAAAATTTTAGCCTAAAATAAATAAATGAAGTTCGAGCTAAGGCACCCCTTTATCTTATAATTCGTTTGATAAAAGTGAAATTTGAAGATTAAAATTTAAATATTTAAATACTGAATTTTGAAAATTAAAATTTGAAAACTAAATTTAAAATATGAAATCTGAATTAATTATAATTTATTTTTATATTATATTTTATTATAATTTAAATTAAATATAAAAATATTAATAACTAAATAAGTATTTTTTATATTTAGAATTCAAACTTAAATAATTTTCAATTCACTTAAAATTTATAATAAGATTTTTCTTAGTCAATTAAATTATAATAAAAATATATTATTAAATATATTTAATTAATTAAATATTTAATAATAATTGTTATCAAATACACTTAATATTTAATTCATTCAATTTTAAGTCCGGAATTAGATTGTTAAATAGAATTGAAGAGAGATTTGGGTTGGGCGGGTTGAGCCCAAACCAACCTAACTCACCGCCAATCGACACTCTTCCTTTAAATTGGACAAGCCAGTTAAGCATGTGGAATAAAAATTCATGTGTCGGTGACTCCTCACGGCATAGAATATCGAAAC
Source organism: Voacanga thouarsii (assembly GCA_026120185.1). NCBI lineage: Eukaryota > Viridiplantae > Streptophyta > Magnoliopsida > Gentianales > Apocynaceae > Voacanga > Voacanga thouarsii. Next base: position 647,327 of record JANUWF010002187.1, on the reverse strand, counting down.
AAACTTTATAACCGTAATTATCTTTCCAGCATTTATTTTGAGAATTTTACATCAATTTTGTGAATGTTAATCGTTAAATTCTACTGCAAATATTTCTGTTCTCACTAAGAAGTGATTTCTGATTTTCAGCCCTAAGTAGTAACCGTACTTGATTTGGATTTGAAAAGCTAAAGTATTGTATACTCTAATAACTCAAGAGTTCAAATAGTACACTATGTAATCCTTTTTCAAAAGGCAATAAAAAACTATTTTCCACTTTTACCCTCTCACACGTATTATTGTGCATTTAATTTCCATACATCCAAAGTTTCTTTTTTTTTTTTCACAAAAAAAAAATCACCAACCTCAAAAGTTTTCCTTTTGTGATGAAATGGTATCATTCTGATAAATATTCTGCTGGCGTTAACGGAGGGTGTTGATTGACTTGAATTCTCGTGCGACGGGGGTTCATACTCATACCTCAGACGAGATTCTCTAGGTGCAAGCTCCATTTCTGTGCAACGGGCTAAACTCTACTTCCTTGCAATGTGTCGTAGCCCAAGCGAGCTCACATGGGATGGGCTTATATTTTAAACAAAATTTGTATCCGAGACGATAAAAAGATGTAATATTATGCATTTAATTTTTATATTATTTTATAATTTTTATTTTTATTTTTTGGGTTTCATCGCCAAACTCTCATTAAAATGGATTTTCAAATTTTTAGCAGCTATTTTAAGAAGGATCATTTGGGAGCCATTTTAAGGATAAACTCTTGGCCAGACCACACGTCAGATTCTGGCATTTGAGGGAGGAAAAAAAAAAAAAACAGATGAATTACAAGCCACTAGTTACTTTTCAATTTTTTAAAAATAAATTTCCAAGTTTCACTAAAAGATTACAAGTAATTTCACTAATTTCATTTGTGCTGCTGCCTGGTCCAAACACAAATTCTAACGTCAAATCACCAATTTGTTCTCAAACCACTTATTAACCCTAGAACATGATAAAGCCACCCATTTTGACAAATGATAAATGCATTCTTTATATATATATATAGTGGATGCAGTCATTATACTTTATTTTTATGGTTCCCTTAATAATGTCATTTATATGAAAATTCTGAATAAGTCTAATGGATATGCAGTTTTATGGATGCTTTGTAACACTCCACTACCTAGGCCCAACAGGGCTGGGGATGTCGCCCCATCCAAAGGATAAGGGGTCTTTATAATTAGGACACACAACAAAAATAAAATAATATTTTAAAATTTAAAACTTATTACAACAAAAAAATTCATGAATAAATCCAAAATGAAAATTGTTCACTCTCAACTCCCAAAGCATTACATAAAATAAATAACAGAATATCTTCCAAGTAGGCAACAACTAGCTACTTATCCCCACAGCAGGATTGACCTGAAATCATGGTAAAAAGGGTGATGAGATAAAAATCTCAGTAAGTCCGTGTGTGCTTTGAGTGTCTAGTAAAAACAGTTCATGTGTGCAAGGTGTAAGAACTTCATAAGAAAAAGTACTGGCAAGCAATAAACAATATTAAAAATCAAGAGTGGCGTTTTGGCTTTTCCATCCATACATGTACAATAAAATCAACCACTCAAAAGGGCGGCCATGAGTTACCACACGTTGGGCCCCATAACCATACAACGGTCAGAATGCCACACTTTGTGCAGACTGACAAAAAGGTAGGTGATCGGCCTACCGAATAAGATACTCCTTCTTCTCTACACCCAAACAAAACCGGTTGTCCACTCCGGCAACACATAGTCCACATGACTGAAACTTGCTAACTCGGACTGGCATGACTAAGTAGTTCCGACGTTTCTCTTAGTTGAGTTCATCTTCTGGAGGTGGCCTCCTGCCAGAAAACTCACTCTTGCTCTTCAAAACTAATACTATTAACCTACCCTTATTGAGTACTCAATGTTTAATTGTCCCACTTGGGAGAAAATTGATAAAATGTAGCTTTGCTTGAAAATGGCAATCAGGGTTTCCAAAATCAATTTTAGAAACAGTTTGGTGTTTGAGTAAAACTGCTTGAAGATTTTCAAATAATTGGTTTAGCTGAAACAAGAAAAGAAACAGTCCTTAATTGCCTTTACCAAATCAGTGTTCACATACTTGTGTTTAGCTTGCCATGGTAACCTTTTACAACAACAAGTTTTATGCAGGAGCTTACTTGATCTTTTGCTTGAGGTAAAATAAAGATCTCCAAAAGCTGACCTAACCCTCGCTTGGGGTAAACACAAGCTATAGTTAAACTCAAGCTAAAATTTGCTTTCATAAATAATCCTAACTTAACTTACTACAATCATGACCCTAGTGTCCCACGCTTTAAGGCTAGATAATAAATAAAGGGTTTATAAAATAAATCTAGCTTGATATTAAAATAATTAGGGTTTGCGAAATAGTAACTAATAAGTTGTAGGTTTAAATCTTGCCATAAATAAATTAGGGTTTATTTGATGAAAGATACTAGGTCCTAGATGATATTATTTAAAATAATGATTTATAATAACTAATGGTTAGAAAATAATTGGTAAATAAAATTAATAATAAGTAAATTTTAATATATTTTGATTAAAAGGGAATAATTAAATTTTATTAGTATTTATGGATATATGACTTACAAGATTGATATTTTACCTATCATGATTATTTATAAAAATAGGCTTTATTTAATAATATTATTATATATAATATTTTTATACCTTAAATTTTGATAAAAGATATCATTTATTTGGTTAAAATATCATTATTCATACAGTCCAAATCCACATTTTCCTAAGGTTTTCGAATTCACTAGAAGGAAATATAGTATTAATTTTTATTGTTGAAATCAAATTGGCTAACTTAAATAGCTTAGGAACAAGAAGGTCATGATCATAATTTTTATTGCTAACCATAATCATGAACATACATTCCACACTAATCAACAAAACATCCAAATCATGAATAAAAGTATAGATCCAAATCTACCAATACATGATCCAAACTCCACTAAACATAATCATATCCATAGCCTCAATAAGGATACATGAACATAAAACCCTATTCACCAAAGGTGACATAATCTCTAACATGCTTAATCATTCATACTACTCACGATATGAAGTCATGCAACAAACCCTACAAACGCCATAAAATTTAACCAAGATCATCCTTATGTATCAATCCCAACTCCATCATATAAACACATTCATTCTCATGCTTCAATCCCAACTCCATCACAAAACACATGCTCAAACTTTAATTATAATCCATCATTTTTCCAATAACATCCTAGAGACATGAATCTAAAATTTAAAGAGAAGATTGAAGAAGTTTACTTGAATGATGACTACCTTGAAGATGTTTCAAGAGGATCCTCACGCTTGGAAGGCTTGATATCCGTCCAAGGGGAAGAATGAAAATGGCCATGGTTGGAGTAACCATTCGGCCGAGAGAAAGAGAGAGAGAGAAAGTTCATTAGTATATATTCATTAATATCGAAGATGGAAGAAGACGGAGTTAATTGTTCATGCTTACCTTGAAGGTATTCTTGAGCCTTCAAAAAAATTCTGGTTTTTTGATCCGAAAGTGGAACTTTGATTTCAGCGTTTGATGTTAAAAATTGCAGAATTGGATTCAAAAGGATGAGTAGGTGTGATCTGGAGTTTTTGGAGAATATTGAAGAGGTTTTGAGTGGTCTTATGCGTGAGAATGGTGGTAGGTGTTCTTGGAGATTTGGAGAGAATGGAGAGAATGGAGAAAGCTGGCCGAAATTCTGCTTGGAAAGAGTGGCCGAATGGGTTGGGGATTTCTGGTAATTGGATTTTCAGATTTGGGAGAAAAGGAAAGCTGGTTTTTTGAAATTCAAAAGGAATAATTTAGGGAATAAATTATACTAGTAAATATGGTAAGAAGATCTTGGTTGTTGGAGGTCTTTTGGAAGCTTCAATGGCTGGCTGTTTGGCTGAAATTTTTGCTGAGTTGAATGCTGTTCGAATGAGCCTTAGGGTGGCCGAAATATGGAGTACAATGGTAAAGGAATTTTCTGGATAGTTGAGGCTTAAATCATGGAAGTTGGATGAAATAAATTGCTGAAATTTTGGTCTCCAATCGAGGGCTTGATTGCAGTGATGATGGAGGGATTTTAGGAGTAGCCATGGAGCTCTTTTCATGCAGAACAATGGTCAGGATGATGAAGTTCAGTTCATGGCTGACCAAGGTGGGTTTTACAGAAAAATGGAATGAGTTTCGGTCAAGGGTGAAGAAGAAACAAAACTGGAAATTCTGGTTGGCCTTTCGCAAGGCTTGCTGGAATTTCTGGACAGATTTTTCTTCTATGTTTCAGCCAACTTGCAGAAGGGTTAAAGAGGTATTGGAGGGTATTTTAAGGCTGATTTCCAACCTTCTTTATGGAGGAAAGACAAGGTTGATTTGCTGGATGAAAAGGTGGAAGAAATAGCTTGGTTCTTGGCTCACCAAGCTGCGAAAACTGCCTAGGAATTTTCCTGGCTTGCACAGCTCTTGAGCAGTCTGATTTTGGCTGAAGTTTTTCAATCTTCAAGCTGAGTGAATTGGTCATTGTTCTGGCAGTATTTGAGAGGGAAAGATGGCTGAAGATTTTGACAATTGAACTGATCAAGAAGTTGGAAAAATTTCCAAATTATTACATGAAGAAGATGAACACACATAGGTTGGAGTTTGAATGTTCAACCATGGAGATTAATTCTCTTGGGAACCTTCTATAACTCTTCCCCATTTTCGGTCAACAAGATATCCTTACATAGACATTTTCGAAATCTCAATATCACAGAACCTTGCTAGAATTTTCTGAAACAAAATGACTTAGATAAATTAAGCAACTTAATTGATTAGAATTAAGGAAAGTTAGAGATAAAAAAGGATAAGAATCCCTTAGAAATTTTTGTAGGGCACAAGAGTAGGATTAGGACATTCCTTTCATGTCTCCCCTATGACTGATGGACAGAAAACAGGGGAGCATGCGTTGGGGATATGCCCTAGAGTCAATTTGTACTTATACAATTGTCATTATGTTTTATATAATAATATGAGGCTTTCCTTTCCATGAATAGTGAGTTTTGTTTTGTTGGTAATCAAGTACGTGACTTAATAGTAAAACCCTACAATGAATACAATGACTATTCTAAAACTGTCCCTGATCGATTATTATTATTGGAATAATAATAAATTAAGATTAGTATGTTTGTGACTTGATGGCTATGTTTTACTGGCCATGGATATTTGTGATATCGAGTCAAGACATAAATAAATGTTAGAGAACATTGTATTGGACATGACCCACTGTGAGAGTACTTCATGGAATATGTCATAAGTACTTTCTAGCCATAATAATATTGAAAGTCCTTCGACCTAAATTCATCATAGTTTCTTACTTGATAAATTCTATATTTTGGCATTGTCTAAAGTTGTCTTTAACCAGATAATAAATTAGACTACTGTTGGATATAGAATAAATCAGGGAGAGGAATATGATTGATTGTGAAGGAATTTGTCCCTCTTAGTTATGGGAGAGATATCCATGGGCCCCTTGATAAGTTAGATTGTTAAAAATGCATGGCCGTGCTCAAATATATCAATCTAAGATATTGATATCATTTGTTTGAACAGATCTACTATGAAATCAAGAAATAATTGATTAAGCTTAATAAGGATGACATGCTCAGTGCCTTATGCTTAATCTGGATATCGTGTGACAAAAGGACTAAATATAAAATTATGGTTTGGTTCAAAGAGATCACCAATCTTCATTTAACCTGGATAGTTATAATATTTTGCTAGAAACCGCTTATAACTTGTGGGCCATTTAAATATGATTTAGGCACATCGCCGAGTGTTAAATGAACCTATAGGGTCACACAATAAGCGAACTTGTTAGGTTATTTTTACGGTGACCGAGGTTCGATGAATACGGATGATATCCAGATTATAAGAATCGACTCGGTAAAATAATTAGTTAAATTACCGAGATAATGGCAGAATCTTATCATATCAGTTTTAATTTAATTTGAATTTAAATTAGAATATGATAAGATATGATTAGGGTTGGACTCTAAGAGGTTCGAGGGTTTTTAAGAGAACCCTAGCCGTCTTTTCAATAGTCCAATTTTTCGGTTGAGAACATTCGTGCCATTCTCTACCAGAAAGAAAAAAACCTCTCAAACCCTAGGCGCTAGCACTCCCCGGGTATCGAGTGAGTTCGCGGTGTGTATCCGATAGAGGACGTTCGCATACTGCAGCGTCTGGTGATTGTTCAGGTTGAACGTACAACAGCGCAACCAGAATCGAAGGATTTCGATTATAGAAACCAGAGGTAATTCTTAAAACTTAGATCTTCTTAATCGTTTACTTGGGTCATCGGGAGGGATTCGTAGATGTTTTCCGCGTTTAGGAGTCCACGAATCCCAACAGCATGCACCAACGGAAAAAAAAAATAAAGAAAAAAAAATCGCAAGCTTTAAAGGCCACACGGAAGCTCAAAGATCATACATTTGCGTGCTTTAAACCTACTAGGTTGAGTAGGAGTGGATTGAACGATAGGAATCATTTCACCTTGCCCACTTGAAGAAGCTTCCAGTTGAAAATCCGCTAGCCTCCTACTTCGCCTTGTTTGCATCAACGCCAAGCCTTTCAGCTCTCAGAATATGCCACAGCCCAACCTCTAGTCGGTGAATACAACAGTGAAGAGGAATGGTTTCAAATCTCCTTAGTTCTCTTGCTATTGGTTAGCAAAGTTCTAAGGAGAAACCAGAGGAGAAGAAAACGTGAGTTTGAGAGAGAAAGCTGCGTGAGCCTCAGTTGTGTTAGGGAGGTTAGGGTTTTTCTTCTACTAGAGACTTGTTTATTGGTCAGCCAACACTAGGTCTCTCATCCTCTGATAAACATATCCCCGGGATATCATATTTCAAACACCCGGATGTTATCCTGAGAATAAGTTTGGCTTAACCCTAAACTCTTTTTAACCGTATATGGAAAAACCCTACGGTCCAATCTATTGGGCCGAAATAATATTTATTATTTTTCTTGGACTCAAAAAGACCAAAATAATAAACACTAATTATTTATTTTCTGGGCTTATATAAATAACCCAATAAATAAGTAATGAGCCCAAATGACCAAAATAATTAATCTTTAATTATTTATTTCTTGGGCTTATATAAATAACCCAATAAATAATTAAGTATTAATTATTTCCCCTAGTTTAAGCCCAGATTAATTTCCTAATTATTCATACTGGACTTAGGCTTTAAATAATTAATTAACCAATTAAATCAGATAATTAATTTCTCTCAACTCCTGTTTTTATTTTATTTTATTCCAGTCTAATAATAAATTAGATATCCTGAATAAAATCAAATAAAATAAAATGAAATAAAATCCTCTTGAACTGAGACCAATTCCTCAACCCAAAATTAGTTAGGATTTACGGGCTATTCCGAGGACCAAAAAGACACATTGCCTTGGCTGCTAAAATGACCAAAATACCCCTACTATATAAATAGCTGTATTTTGCATTTTAAATATTTCTTAATATCACCATAAGGAAATATTGACTCCAAGGACAATACTGCATTAGCAAAGTCTCCGACTTACAGGTGAAATGACTAAAATACCTCTCTATACATCGCCGTGCACTTAGAGAGGAAGAAGTGTACTAACACCCCTCTAAATGACATCTACCATCCTTAGGTTTCTAGTCCAATGATCTATGACTTCCTGTATTTCCGCTTTCCAAGGGAGCTACACTAAAGCAAACATCCGAGTCATGTTTCCTAGGGCCCTGGACATTTTAGACCATTCGGACAACCACAAGGGGCGATATAGTGCAGAAACTATCTTGTACAAGTCTGTCTTAACTAACTAGTTATATATACCCAATACACAAGTATAAAGCATATGCTTCCAGTTTCGTCAGACCACCAACTCATACTTAAGTCGTAGAGTACTAGTCCACGCTGTAGCGGTAGTAATCTAGATTTCTATCATATAGTACTTTTAGAAACCACTACTACAGGTCCTGTCCTATGTATTCGAAATACGTTTATGTCATGAAGTGAGTGGACTACTCACTAGCTAAAGGTAAGCCATTCCCCATTTGGAATTCATAACATAATAACCTAAATATGATGAGATTCCCAGTTTCATCAATAGGTTAAGAACAAATGTTTATGTGTTAAATAACCCGTGATCCATACCTTACTGTGAAAGAGCACCATTCACATGGATTACTTATTTAAATACAATGGGTCTGTTCCAAACGAAAATTGTGCACAAACAAAAAGTAAATTCACAAACAATTTCTGAAAATAAATTCTTTTATTAAAATATTCGATTTTACATCAGAAAACTAATCTAAGAGGGCATACAATCCAATAAGGACAACACTCCTACTCCTCCCTAGGGCATGCAAGGGCCGAAAATAGCCTACCCAACAAAAATAAAATTTAATCATGCTAAAACTCAAGTGATGGAATTTGAATCCAAAACCTCAAGGATTAATTCCAAAGCTCTGATCATTAAACTACAACAATTCTTGTTCTTATTTTCTCTCCCAAATATTTTTCCTATTTAACCCTCAAGCTATCTCCCTATTTCCACCTCAAGCAAAATTACCATTTTTTCATTCTTACTCAATAAGCACAATTAAGCCATCTAGACTACAAATCACAAATCCAAAGCACATAAAATCATACAAAAATATATTTATGCATGCAAGAAAATATGATATGCATTCCGATCCCCTTACTCTAGGGTTGGTTTGAAATGGGGTTTCACATGCTTGATGATGATATGTATATGAAAGTCTCTGAAGGATTTAATATACCTAAAGCATATGTATCAAGTTCTTGAGAAAAATTGTTCTATTAAATTATGGAAATTCTTATATGAATTAAAGTAGTATGAATGATCATGTCATAATCCTTTTAATGAATATTTATTGAAAGTAAGATATAGAAATGATCCAATAAATCTATGTATTTTATCTAAACCACCTCTTGCCATACTTTCATATTCATTGATAACATCATACTAGTAGAACTCTAAAAGAGCTTTCAAAGATAATAGATTAATTAAAATGTGGGATTTTGGGAGAACAATATATTACCAGGTCTACAAATTGAATATATGAGGAAAAAAAAATTTTGTTTATCAATTAACATATTAAAGAAAGTCGCAAAAGAGATTTTACTTGAATAAAATATATCCATTGAGTACTGAAAAGATCATTTAAATCACTTGATAAAGAAACTCTTGATCTTGAAGTAGCATATTACACTAATCTATCTTACAAATTGCACATAGTAGATATGTCATTTTCTATAACTTATTCGCAAAAGATAGTTCTTTCCAATGGAAGCCATTGGAATGGTGATAGTTCTTTACCATGGAAGCCGTCCTTCGACATCTCTAAAAGATAATTAATCTCAAACTATTTTATTTAGCTAAATCTAAATTCAAATTGGTTAGATATGTTAATGCTAATATTTATCTGATACAAAGCACATCTTTAAAACAAGCTATTTATTTACATGTAGTGCCCCATCACAATGTTCTACAAAAATAATCTATACCAATTTCTTTTTGAAATTATGTCAAGAATGTAGATGGTTAAAATAAATTATAGATTATATACAAAAAGTTTGTACTTTTTGTTAAATTCCAACTATATTATCTGAGACTATTAATACAACTTTTATAACTCAATTAAAAAGTGATAGGACAAAACATATTTCTTGAACTCCAAAATGATTTGCTACAACTTCGATTAAATAATAATGCGGTAGACTTTTACTAAGACATTACTAATTATGATATTTGGAAAAAAAAAAATAATATACTAATGCTTGAAGGATCTCAAATAATGTTATCAAGAGGAGAAGTATATATAAATTTGATTTTTTTCTATTTTAACATTAAAGCCCCAACCTTTAGGTTTATTACAACTTTAGTATTCTAACACTAACTTTGTTTTAGACTATATTTGAAAAAAAATTCTTTCCAATGTAACTAAAACTCTAATTTAAAATAATATTGATTTAAATAATTTTTATTTTTTGAAAATTGTCATATACTCATAATACATCACATTTTCTGTCTCTCAGTAATGATCGACATCCACATTTACCCCATATTTAATAATATTTTATTAAAATTTAACAAACTCATCTCAATCCAATCTTTATCCAAATAAAGCCTTAACATAGTATTCTCTCCATCCACAAATAATTGGCTTAATTTTTTTTTTGGTCTAAAAATAACTGTCCACTTTAAAGTTGTATTTAATTATTTTTTTCTAATTTTACCTTTAGCACAATTTTTTATCAATTAATTAGTATTACAATTACCTATACTGGAGTTATTTTAACCAATAATGAAATCACATTATCCTATAAAAATAGTCAAAAGTGTAATTTAATGAGGTGACATGGATGAAAAGAGGACTCTAAAACAAAGAGTCCAAAATCTAGTGAGAGGAAAAAAAGACTTTAAAACAAAGAGTAGAAAGAGAGAGACGAAGGACATGGATGAGAAGAGAGATAGATGTAATTATTAAAGTGATGTAATTAAAGGAATTGTAAGATTTAAATTAATGAGGTAAAAAAGATAATAAAAATACTCTAAGATATAATGAATATTTTAATCATTTTTATTATAAAATTTTATAATTTTTTAATATGAGTAATTTTTATAATTATATTAGTTATTTGTGGATGGAAGGTTCCTTTAAAGAAATCCGCAAAAAGATGAGTAACAGATGCTATGTTAGGAAGTTGACATTGTCCATAGGATCTTCCCCCAGGCTCAGGCCCGTTCCCCTAATTGTCTGTAGTGCTAGACTCCAATAGCCTTCGCTCCTCCTACCTCTTATTGCATCTAGCACTCCCACTCTATTCCAAGCCCTCCCTTTTACGCTTAATCCATGCGGACCCAATTGCTATAGCAAAAATTTGCCATAACATGCAAGTTAGAACTTAAGGAATAAAAAGAAATTCAAATTTAATTGAAAAAAAAGAATCTACGACTATTCTTGCTTCCACTCTTTGTATCACCTTTCTCAGAATAATAGCATTTACCTTGGATTGGAATTTCACTGCTCAAGTTGGTAATATTCTTTGTTGCTTTGGGTTTGGTTGGTTACATAATGGCTGAGATTTTGAGTAAGGAATTATTTGGTTACTGATTGCAGAGGTTTCGAAGTTCAAATGCAATTATGCTTTGATTTTGTTGAAATCATGATAGAGAAACAAATGCATGTTTCCGGACAACAGGAACATAGCATGCCCAATATACACCACAATCACATGGAATGAAAAGCTACTAAATCACTAGCAACTCTTTATCTTTCACTTCTCTTATTCATATCAAATCCCTTCCCTACTCTTTACTTTCCTCCCTCCTACCATTCTTAGTTTCTTAACCCCAAGCCTCACTTATTGCTATTGACTGAGCTCGTTTCTAGCAACCATGATGACAACTCTTCTCTGACACCCACCCCCATCTCAAGAAATACTAATAATAAAAAATAAAGGAATAAAGGAATTTGATCTAAAGTTGAACTCTGCTTGTAAGTTCATGGACTTTGTTTGCAATGTTCATTGCTGGTCTCAAGCTCGAATAAAGGAGGAGAGTTCCGATAAGACTTGTGACGACCAGTGTAGAATATAGTTGCATCTATGACATGAACCAATCGATTGACTTCGTGGGGGCGTTCCCTACTTAGCGACGCGCTACACTTCCTAGACCCGAGTGTAGTGATAAATATGTGAGGGTTGCTAGGTCGTTGCCTGGAAGCAACGCGTCGTGTGGGTCCCTGGATACAATGTCAAATATGCAAGAATGTAGGATTAAAAAAAAGTCTATAGTGATAGGATCCATCTAACTTCATGAAATATATGATTTTTGACCGATATATTGACAGAATTAGTTGAGGTTATGTAGAGAAGAAATATTAGCATTTTGTGTCTTCAAGAAATCAAATGAGTAGGTGAGAAAGCAAGAGTAGTAGCGCCTTGGAGTTATATGCTTTGGTATTCAGGTAGAGTTAGGAATAGAAATAGAGTCGGGACTATTATTGACCGTAAGTTTATTGATGATGTGGTTAAAGTATAAATGAAGAATGATAGGATTTTGAGCATCAAGATCATAATTGACAACGAGATTACTACTGTTATTAATGCGTATGTGTTACAAGTGGGACTTGATGATTCGGTTAGGCAACAATTTTAGGATGATTTAGATGAGATTGTACAGAGTGTACCGTGTGCAGAGAAGCTTTTCATTGGTGGTGATCTAAATGGACACGTGGGTACTGATCAGAGCGGGTTTGAGATTGTTTATGGAGGTCAGGGTTTCGGAGTTAGAAATGAAGCAGGAACTGCTATTCTTGACTTTGCCTTAGCCTATAATTTGACTATAGCAAATGCCTGGTTTAAGAAGAGAGATTTTCATATAGTGACTTTTAGAAGCAGGTTAAATGGTAGTCAGATAGACTTCTTTATTATAAGGTGTAGGTTTCGTAGTAGTTGTACGGATTGTAAAGTTATTCCAAGCAAGAGTGTAGTTACGCAACACAGGCTGTTGGTCCTCGATTTTAATTTTGGGAAAAGGGTAAGCAGCGGAATCATTGGGTTGATCCTAGGATCAAGTGGTGGAAGCTACAGGAGAATGCAATAACAGCCTTTTTTGATAAGGTAGTTCAGGCAGATGACTGGTCTTCTGAGTATGGATTCGGATCCAAATACTATGTGGAGAAAGAAGACTCAATGTATTAGAACAGTAGTTAAGGAAGTTCTTAGTGAATCTAAAGAAAGAGTACCATTAAACAAGGCCGTGTCGTGGTGGAACAACGAAGTAACAGAAGCCGTAAGGAGTAAAAGAGAGTACTATAGAAACTTAGGGAAGTGCAGGAGTGATGAGAATTTTGAGAAATACAAGGTCATGAGAAGAAAAGCTAAAGAAGCTGTTAGAAAAGCAAGATTCACAATTTAAAAGGATTTATATGAAAAGCTGGATACTAAAGATGGGGAGAAGAATATATATAGAATGTCATGTTTCAGGGAGAAAAAGACGAGAGATATTGGTGTGCTGAAATGTATGAAGGACATCAACAACAGAGTTTTAGTTAAAGACGAAGAAATCAAGAAGAGATGGAGGTCTTATTTTGACAAGTTATTTAACGAGAGTTAAGTTCAAGTTTCGAGTGTAGATAGCTTTACAATTTCAAACGAAGAGATTAATCGTACAATGAATTAACTGTCTTTACTATGAATTTTGTTAAAATATGATCATTTACTCAAATCATTTTATAGAATACTTATAAATATTCCTTTTTGTTTTGCAACTAAATACTACTACATCCGTTTCATGATATAAATCGTTTTAGACTTCTGTACAAGAATTAAGGGTCCATAAATTTTAAACAATTTTAAAACTGAACTTCTAAAAACACTCATAATTAAATCTTTGTCTACTTTGGTAATTGTAGAGAATTGGGTTATAATTAGTGGAAAGAGAGAGATTGTAGGGAGGGATAGAGTTGAAAAAAATAATAAATTTTTATAGAACTTTGTAAAATGACCTATATTGTGAAAAAAACTTGTCAAGTCTAAGACGACTTATATTGTGAAATGGAGATCTCCAATTACCAATTGCATCAATAGAGCTTTACCCGTCTCTGCAATCTCTCTCTTTCTACTAATTATAACAAAATTATCTCCAATTAACAAAGTAGACAAAGACTTAATTAAAGATATTTTTTAAAGTTTAGTTTTAAAATTATCTGAAATTTATGAATCCTTAATTTTTGTACATAAGTTTTAAATGATTTATATTGCGAAATGGAGTTGATATGATTTATTATATGCCAATAAATATTCACTTTTCTGCAAAGTATTTGTTGCCTAAAACTTAAGTTTTGACTTGAACACTGAGTCACAATCCTCCTATCCTGACTTCCCTATCCCCTCCGAAAACAAATGTTTACTTTTCCATTTTTTTCTTTTTAGAATTTTTGAGTATATGTTTTCACTCTTTCACAGCACTTCTCTTCAAGCCTCAGTTTGGAGTAAGAATCCTATGAGTTCACAATATATTCGATTGGGATTAAAAAAAAAAGGCGAACCTGTAGATTTGTTTAAACCATTTCCAAAGTAAACTATCACCGGTTTGGAAATGCTACTAAGGTGAAGAATGAATTCGCTTAGGCCCACAGGAATAAGGTTTGCAGATGTGATCATAAATTGCACCAGATCAAAAGATTCAGCTATGCTAAGCAAAGTCGGAATGAAAAGAAATAGTTGTCATAAACTTTGGATAGTCAATAGGGTTAATAAAATTAAAATATTAAAAATTACAAATATCCTATTCATTTATTAAAGAGGAAATAATATTTTAATTAATAACATATATATATATATATATATATATATAATTAATGGGATAAAAAACATATTAGACCATCAAACTATTTTGAAATTTAGCTTTTGCACTAAATAATGAGTAAAACCATCATTTGAATAATTAAAAAGTCTGGGTGTAAGTGGATAAGAATTGATTTGAGATGAGTTTTATAAAAAATTATTAAATGCGTGGAGTTCAAGTGAGGTTCAAAGAAAGAAAATATGATGCATTGTGAGTAGATGATAGTTTTTGAAAAATACGTAAAATATTAATATATTTGAATTAAAAGTGAAATTTTAATTTGGAATGGGATTGAAAAATCTCAATCTACTTAAAGCATATCTTGCCCTTCAATTAGTTAACTAACAGTCAATCCTCCCACAAAAAAAAAAAAAATAAAAAAATAAAAAAAAATCAAGAATAAAATAGTCATTCAAAATTAGGATCCCAAACGAGTTTCGTGTCTTCTTTTCCCTCGATGAAGATGAAGGATAAGTTTCGAAGATGACAGTTATCGGAGCCGCTATTAGAGTACAATCCATATCTCAAAACGGAACATAGCAGCACCAACTCACTATTTACAACCTCTAAGAAACCAGAACAATAGAAAACTGCTTCTTCAAAAATTGAGATTGGTCACAACATCTCTCCAATTAAATAATCTTGACAACAACGATGTCGACTGCCTTCGGGAAGAGATAGGGCAGTCGTGCAGAGATTGGGGTGTTAAGGATAGGCCTCAGGAACAAACCAAAACTCTCCAATAGCAACAAATACGTAAACCAAAACTCCAATGGAAAAACCACACAAGATGATAATAAAGAAATAATAACAAAAATAATGCGGAGAAAAATAAATAACGAAAAAGGAAATAAAAGAGAGAGACACAAGAACTTACATGGTTCGGTCAAATGACCTACGTCCATGGGCGGAGGTAGAACAAAACTTCACTATGAAAAAGATAATTTTACAAGGCTTTAGGAAAGTGTTTCTAAGTCACTAAACACCACTACTATAGAATAAGAGTATTACAAAGAACAAATACCACAAGGGCTAGTAAAACTCTTATGTTGGTATGTTGTTCTCCAAGAACAAAACCAAGACTTAATTTAAAGGCTTCAAAGGAGGTGGATCATTCATGCATAATTGATGTGGGACATGAAACCAATCAAAACCTTAATGGCGGTGGATGATGTTTGGTGGTCCCGATGTGGGACAAGCTCAAATGGGTGTAAGGCATCCTAACAAATCTCCACCTTGACTTGCATCCCAAATTTAAATATAACAATTTTGCTCCACCTTTTCCACAAAAGTCCAAACACCAAAAATTACAAATAGTGAACGCCAATCAAGTCTAGGTACACTTTGAGTGGTTCACAAACTCCAACTGTGTCTTCTATAACTGACAATGTATATGCCACTAAATTTGCATATCTTTGAGGTGGTCAAATCTCTCTTCTTGGTCTATTCTTAGCTATGGAATATTCCTCTTCTTCTCGAACTTCTTTGTCAGAAATCACAACTTGAACAGAGGCAACAAGTACCGGTACTGTACTTTGCTGAGTAGAAGAAGTCAACTAGAAGGACTAGAACTGCCAATTTTAAGCTCCACTTACTCTTGTATACCATTTTCATCTGCACAAGAAGAACTTAAAGACTCCCTTTTGGAATTTAACACAAACAATTCATTAAATGTAACATCTCTGCTAATTATAAATTTTGGTGATTTTTGAACACCACAATTTGTATCCTTTCACCCCAGAAGCATACCCAAGAAAAATATATTTCTTAGCTCTAGACTTCAATTTCCCATCATTTATATGCATGTATGCTGAACACCCAAAAACTTTCAAATCAGAGTAATTAGCAGGCGTACTTGACCAAACCTCCTCAGGAGTCTTGAAATCAAGAGATGCAGAAGGAGCGTGGTTGACAATGTAACATGCTGTAGAAACTGCCTTTGCCCAGAAATCTTTTGTCAACCCTGCATTTGATATCATACATCGTGCTTTTTCCAAAAGAGTTCTATTCATACATTTTGCAATACCGTTTTGTTGAGGCGTCATCCTTACTGTACGATGCCGAATGATTCCTTCATTCTTACAAAATTCATCAAATTCCTTTTCACAAAATTCCATGCTATTAACTATCCTCAGCCGCTTTATCTCTTTACCTGTCTGTTTCTCAATCAACACTTTCCACCGTTTGAAAGTTAGGTTAACATCGCTCTTAATCTTCAGAAACTAAACCCAAACTTTCCTTGAATAATCATTAATGAAAGTCAAGGACCCCAAATATATGAATGAATATAATCCAAACTACCTTTAGTTCGGTGAATTGCTAGTGAGTTGAAGCTGAACTTTTTCTGCTTCCCGAAAATACAGTGCTCATAGAAGTCCAATGCTCTTTTCATTTTGAGTTGTCATATGCTGAACTTGACACCCGGATCGAATTTCTCCATCTTAGTCTTTGTTATCGTCATTGTCACAGAGTTAAGAGCTAGAAGTTCTGATACTAGTTTGTTAGGGATAGACCCCAGGAACAAACCAAAACTCTCCAATAGCAAAAAATACGTAAACCAAAATTCTAATGGAAAAACCAAACAAGATGATAACAAAGAAATAATAACGAAAATAACATGGAGAAAAATAAATAACGAGAAAGGAAATAAAAGAGAGAGACATAAAAACTTACGTAGTTCGGTCAGATTACCTACTTCTACGGGTAAAGGCGAAATAAAACTTCACTATAAAAAAGACAATTTTATAAGGCTTTAAGAAAGTGTTCCTAAGCCACTAAACACTACTAATAAAGAATAAGAGTATTACAAAGAACAAATGCCGCAAGGGTTACTAAAACTCTTGTGTTGGTTTGTTGTTCTTGAAGAACAAAAACTAAACCTTAATTTAAAGGCTTCAAAAGAGGTGGATCATTTATGCATAATCGATGTGGGACATGAAACCAAACAAAACCTTAATGGCAGTGGATGCTGTTTGGTGGTCTCGATGTGGGACAAGCTCAAATGGATGTAAGGCATCCTGACAGGGAGATTATTTTGAGGACCTTGATGATGAAGTCTAATGATGTACTTGGAGGGACCTGATGATGCAATCGGAGATGAAGTCTCCATTATTACTGAGAGAGGAAGAGATGTGAAGTGATGCAAAAATTTTAGATGTATAAAAATCATCAAATTTAAATCCATCCTTTAGTCAAGTTTAAATTAAAACATTGATTTAAAATACACATACGGGCAAGTATACACATACGAGCAAGTATACTCATTACAAGCATAGTATAGGGAATTAACGAGTATCGATCCTCAAAGGAACAAGTACAAACTAATTACTTTTCATTCATTATTTAACCAACCCAAATAAGGTGAGAAAATAATAAAAAAATAAAGAAATATATACAATAATAAAAAATAAAGAAATATATACAACTCAAGGATGTAAAAATATGCAATTATTCTAGAAAACATGATAATGAAACAACTAGCAATTCTCTAAATTAATTATCATCTTGGCATCATTACGGAATATAAAGTAAAATTTAATCGTTTCCTAAGTCATGAATCTACTTAGATAAATTCCACTTTGTTTCCCAATCCATGGAATTACTATCTTTTGATTAATATTAAAAGATTTGCCAATCAAGCCAACATAACCAAAACATGCATTAAGCTCAATTCCTATAATCTTAACTTCATTGCTCAAGTCCATTAAGATTAGACAAATACAAAATCAATGCAATGAACTTCTAACATCGTTGTCCCAAGTCAATTAAAAGAACTCGCATCAATAACTAATGATAACAAGTAATCAAACATAAAAAATGATAAAGAATTGATCAAATAACTAAGTTAACACAAAATTATGAATCCAAAAGAATGTTAAATTATAATAAAAATATTGAATACATTATTGTTTAAGAACAAGAAAACAAAGATAAAAAAATGCACTCATAGACAAGCCTCTTTCTTCTCCCTTGAAGACTTTCTTGAACAACCCTCATTGATTTGGTGAATTCGTCCTTTAATGAGTGTTTAGAATTTTAGCTCTTGGATCCACCTCTTAATTCCTTATGTTTTCCCTTGCTTTTATAGGCATTTTGAATGCTAAATTCATAGTTTGGGAAGTCTTGGTCGAGTAGGATTTGAAAAAATACCAAAATTATTGGAAAATTTCCAGTTCGTGCACAGAATTTTCTTGTTCCAGAGTAGACTTGGCCCCGGGTCCAATCAACCCACCTAGCACCAGGTCTGTTCTATTCTTCCCTTGAGTTTTGCTCTGTTCAATGGACCTGGTGCCTGGTCTATTGGTTGGGTTTGGTGCTAGGTGCATTCTGGAACTTCTCCAATTTTACTCGAATTTAACTTAAATCTGCACAAATTCGTCAAAAACACTTTCTACAAGCAAAATGTAAAATAAGAAGGTATATGCTTAGTTATTACAATAAATGTATCTCAAAATAACCTAAAATAACTAGGAAAATAATGGTGATTTTAGACCCTATCAGATACACCCACACTTGAACTTTTGCTTGTCCTTAAGTAAAACACTTTAACCAAGAAAATTATCAAGAAAACACAAGTTCTTTCTCATTCCAATTTTTTTTTTTAACATAGCAAGGATTATACCTCTCTTTAACCTTTAGATAAAACTCTTGTCATTCACACCATTTGAAAACAATTCAAACTTTGAAACATTTGACAAGAAATCACAAAACTCTTGAAGTCAAAATTAATTAAGTGTATACATTAGTCTAAGAAAATTATTTCACCTTCAAGTTAAAATATAGATGACATGAATCATACAAGTCGAGTCATCTACCAACTCAAGTGTTATAAATTCAAAATTTGCACAACTCAAGTTATGATGTAAGGAAAGCACTCCAATTTTTTTTCTCAATATTTTTTCAATGACTTATAGAATTAATAGCCTTAAGTGCATGGATTTTTCTTTAAACACCGTATTGGCCCCCTTTATAGTCATGACTCATCATAATTTTTTTCTCGACAATCTTTGTTTCTCTCTTTGCTTTTTCTTGCCTTTTTGCCTTTGGGATAGCCTCAAGAAAGTGCACCGAATAATACTTGCTACTTCTCCCCATATTAACCCCCTTTTCAGCAAAAGGTCTTCAAAGATTAAAAATAAGAGCATTTTTTTTCCAACTCAATTCTTTTTTTTTTTATCGCACAATTCTCCACAATCTTTTATCAACTCACATTCCTCATCATAACTCAAAGATAAGAAAAATTTAAACTCATAATACAAGAGTTAACAATAAAATCTCCCCACATTCATCGTATCCTCCATATTCAAAGTAGATGAGTTAAATAATATTCAAATACCAATGTATAATCAAGATTAATCAAAATTCTTAAGTCTTGAAAAATATCCTATCCATTAAACCAATTTCATAAAAATCTATCGAATGAATGACAAAGATTCATATCCAAGTAAGAAAAAGAATTTCAACCTTGCTAATCAATGAAAACCACTGAAAATTTGAAAAATTTCACCAAAAAAAAAAAAAAAGACATGAAAATATTTCTTCAACCTCATTCTCCCCCTACACTTCAACTAGACATTATCCTCAATGGCCAAAGATATAACAATGAAAGCAAAGCCAAGAAGACCAAAATCAATAAAGTGGAAGAATAGAGAAAAGAAAATACTTCCATTGCGAATTAGCTCCAAAAGTTCTAAACTTTTAAATCTTCAACAGTTCAAAACTTTCAAGGAACTTGTAACAAAGTTGTTTTTCAGTCAAAATCTTTTAAATAAAAAATTTTCAAAGTAGCTCAATACCAAGAAAACACTAAAATAATTGACAAAAATTTCGACAAAGAATATCACCAAACCACTCCCCCACACTTAAATTGAACAATGTCCTCATTAGCAAAAAATAAGCACAAGAAAGCATCTCCAAAGGGACAAAAAATAATAAAGGGTTAGAAAGTTTAAGCAATGCTTTTCAAGTGAAATAAAGTGCCAATAGATATCAAAACTAGAAATAGATAGAAGGGCTTGTTTAAGAGAACTTTATTTCTACCTATAAAATAAAACACAAATAAAAGCACAAGGAAAATAATAACAAAATAAAAACACACCTAAATAAAAGAAAATAAACTAAAGAAAAATCCTAAAAAATCATAAGAAAGCAAATAAAGAAACAACTTACTCCCCCACACTTAAGATGGAAAATTTTTTCCTTATTAATAACACCTAACAACGAAAAGTGAAACTTAGATAAAACAAAAGAATGACCAAAAGACTTAAAGAAACTCAAATTCAAAATAAACCCAAAACATAAAAAAACACTCTTTCCACTCATCATGCTTCCTCATCAAATCTTTTGTAAAAGAAATTAATACTCAATGAAAGGATAGGCATGATGAAAGTAGAAATAAGAGAGGATTTTGAAAAAATGGAGGGTTTATGGCAAATATTAGTTGCAATGAATGTAAATGCATGACCCCTTGTCCGTAGCACCTTTTTAGACATACAAATCAAGTTCCTAACACAAAGATGTAAATTATGTCTAAAAAGTGTACAAATATTAGAATCACCACTTATCCATTCAAAAGATTTGTCACAATTAAAATTTTCCTTAAAACTTAGCAATTGAGTTCTTAAAGATAGGATCAAGAAATCAGTACTTTTTTCAACACATCTACAAAAACTAAGTTACCTCCCTTTGAATGGGGTGAAGGGTAGATATTACTACCATCCTCTAAGGACTTTTTACGATGTAGCGTTGAAAGATCTAACTCCTTGAGGCATGATAAATTCAACGCATCATCATTTGGACCCTTGTTCTCTAAGAATTGAGAAGAACCTAAAGAATTATGTTATAAAGAGATATTAGAATTATTAGTACATAGAGGAGAATTGAATACCTCCCTTTCCACATTAGATAATTATTCCTCATATCCTCTCTCTTTTCCTTGGAGATTCTCTTGTTCAAGCGTATGGACTTATAGCATCCTCAACCAACTTGGCTAGTTGTGTTCTTTGATGGTGCATACGTTGGGATGCTTCTTCATGCCACTTAATGAAGGAATTTGTATTGGCGACAAAAGAATGCAGTGAGACTTCAAGTGACATCTCACAAAAAGCATCAATCTGAGCTTGCAAATTTGCCAAATTCTTGTCATTATAGCTCATTTGATCTTGTGCCCAAAAGTAGTTGTTCATGATAATATCAATCTCACGCTCAAATAAAAACCATAAAAAATAATAATAAAATAAAGAAAAGAAAAAACAAATAATAGAAAAAAAAACACGCATTCACAAACTATCTAAATACAAAAGTCAGTGGTATTTACAGTATAACATGAAGTAAGCTAGTCAATTAAGTCACACAATATTACAAATAACAAGATAGAATACCGATTTACACAAAGAACACACGCGCGCGCACACACACACACACACACACATATTTACATAGACATATGGACATATAAATATATAAATATGGTTAAATCAACAAAATCCAAGCTTTCATGATATTGTTCTTCGGTAACAGAGCCAAAAACTTTATGCGTAAATTTTGGGGGTATAAAAATCATCAAATTTAAATCCATCCCTTAGTCAAGTTTTAATTAAAATATTAATCCCAAAATACACATACGAGCAAGTATACTCATCGTAAGCATAGTATAGGGAATTAACGAGTATCGATCCTCAAAGGAACAAGTACATACTAATCACTTTTCATTCATTGTTTAACCGACCCAAATAAAGTGAGAAAATAATTAAAAAAATAAAGAAATATATACAACTAAAGGATGTAAGAATATGTAATCTAGACAATTATCTTAGAAAACATGATAATGAACCAATTAACAATTCTTTCAATTAATTATCTTCTTGGCATCATGAAGGAATATAAAGTAAAATTCAATTATTTTTCAAATCATGAATCTATATAGATAAATTCCACTTTGTTTCCTAATCTATGAAATTATTATATTTTGATTAATATTAACAGATTTACCAATTAAGCTAACATAACCAAAACATGCATTAAGCTCAATTCCTTATAAACATGAAATTAGTTAATAGCCTTATGCTCGAGGTGAAATCAACTAATTTTCGATTACTTTAGTCCTATAATCTTAACTTTGTCGCTTAAGTCTATTAAGATTAAACAAATACGAAATCAATGTAATAAACTTTTAACATCGTTGTCCTAAGTTAATTAGAAGAACTCGTATCAATAACCAATGATAACAAGTAATCAAACATAAAAATAATAAAGAATTGATCAAATAATTAAATTAACACAAAATCATGAATCCAAAATAATGTTAAATTACAATAAAAATATTGAATACATCATTATTTAAGAATAAGAAAACAAAGATAAAAGAAAGCATTCATAGACAAGCCTCTTTCTTCTCCCTTGAAGACTCTCTTGAACAACCCTCCTTAATTTGGTGAATTCCTCCTTCAATGAGTGTTTGACATTTTAGCTCTTGGATCCACCTCTTAATTCCTTATGTTTTCTCTTGCTTTTATAGGCCTCTTGGATGCTAAATTCATAGTTTAGGAAGTCTTGGCCGAGTAGGATTCGAAAAATACTAAAATCATTGGAAAATTTCCAAATTCGTGCACAGAATTTTCTTGTTCAAGAGTGGACTTGGCGTGGGTCCAGTTGACCCACCTGGCACCAGGTCTGTTTTGTCCTTCCCCTGAGTTTTGCTCTGTTTAATAGACCCTGCGCCTGGTCCATTACCTGTGCCTAACACCATGTGCATTTTGGAATTTCTCTAATTTTACTCGAATTTAACTCAAATCTGCATAAATTCGTCAAAAATATTTTCTACAAGCAAAATATTAAATAGGAAGGAATATGCTTAGTTATTACAACAAATATATCTCAAAATAATCTTAAATAACTAAAAAAATAATGGTGATTTTAGCCCCTATCATGAAGCTCCAAGACAAATTTGTGATTATGACAACGAGAATGGCAAAGACAATAAGGAGGAAGAAGGTGAAACAACGCCATGCGAATCTAGGGCTTCTTATAGGTATTCATCTATTGGGAGGAGTTCAGGAGGTGGGTTTTCTTAAAGGAGTTTCTTTATAAAAGTAAAAGCGAGGGAAGAAACAATGGCCAAAAGTTCAGCCGTTTAGGGGGCCACAAGTTTCTTTCTTCCGTATCCTTGCCCACAGATATGGTTGCCATTATAATTAGGCATTCCCATTTTTTTTGATTCTACAAATCATCAACAAAGTTCACATCAGCAAGACTTCATGACCTTGCCTAGGATCAAGGTGCTTGAAAATACTTCTTAAGTAAGAATTTTTCTGGAGCTGATTTTGCTTTTATAAACCTGAAAATTTTAACTCCTACAGTAGATGTGTTTACAGGTTCGTTTCATCTTGGACATTTGGGGAGGCAGAGGTGATCGCTGTCGATTTTTTAACTCCTGCTGTTAAGAACTTTGTTGATAATTTTTCATTAAAAATTATTTATAATTTTTTGATCAAAATTGATTTTTCCTTTCAAGAAATAGGGGCCGCTATTGATTCTAGGAAAGAGAAGAAGCAGTAAAATGACCTTAATATCCTCTAAAATTAGCAGAACTAGTAGTTGAATGTCAATTAACAAAAAGGTAAGATCTGGATATTTCAATAATTCAAATAATCATTTTACTTGTTTTTTAATTAGAGGGAAAAAATAATATTTCGAAATAGTTTGAGGGCTGCCATATTTTTTGCCCTATATAATATATGCTTTATGAAAATTAATATATTGTTGGCATGCCACTACAATAGAAAACACTTATAACATCGTAAGAAATAAAAAAATGTCAGTGTTAATTATACTATTGTTGCTTACAAATGTCATATATATGTTGCAATCTTCATAGTCGCTTGGATCTATGACAATATTTGTAACAAACGTCAGTACTTAATTATTCTAACATATATTATTATTTTTTACAACATTTTAAAATGTTTGAATACATATTTTCTTCGACATGTATAAATAGTAAAAATATATATGCTTTGCTGACATTGGAACATAGTAGGAATACTTAGTTATTTTGAAGTTGCATCATTCTAAAATGTGTAAAAAAATTTTGTTTTAGCATTTATAAATAGTCACAATATGTAAAGTGGTTTGACGTTTGCCATTTCAAAAGTCTCAGAAAGAAATTTTTTCCCAATGTTTATAAATAGTTATAATATGAATATTGTTGTAACATTTATAATTAGTACAAATATATAGTTATTACAATATTTTTTTTACCACATTTTAAAGTATATCAAGAAAATGTTTTTTCAAACATATAGTCCAACATTGATACATGGTTAGGATATGTAGTTATTCCGATGTTTCACATGTTGTTTTAAAGCAAAGATTTAAATTTTCCCTATGTTTGTGAATAGTTACAAAATTAATATTGTTCTAACATTTATAAATAGTGGGAATACTATAATTCTTCCATTATTTATTATGTTATTTTAAAATATGTCAACAGTATTTTATCCAACATTTCTAATTTGTTGCAATTAGGATATTTTTTCAACATTTAGACATGGTGAGAATTTCTCCTATTGCTTACTACATTTTAAAGTGCATTAAAATATTAAATTTCCCAACATTTTCTATGTCTTTATGGTATGAACATTATTGCATCAAATTGTTTAACTTGCGAATTATTGCAAAACTTGGAACCACTTAGTATTTACTTGATTGATGACTTGCAAATGTTTTGTCAACTATTTATGTAAAATTACATCATGAAGGTTTTTCAAAACTGTTCTCTATGCACATATTAGACTTACTGAGAATTCCTTTCTCACATTATTTTTTCTATCATATTTCAGGAAGTACTAGACATGAGGTGGGAATCTATTAGAGACAAGTGCTGTTCAACTTTTCATTGGTCATTTATTTTTCTGTGATTGAGGAGATGTTTGTTCTATAGACACTATTTTATTTAAGTCATGGATTTTGGTTTTATACACTTTAAGTTTATTTTCGAGACCTTGTAATAAGTTTTGATATGATATATTTTTGAGTTAAGTTTTAATACTTTTTATGCTTTACTGAGTTATAAAGACCCCTGGTCCTGAGGACGGGGCAACATCACTGACTCTCTTTGGGTCACATAGTAGCAGAGTGTTACAAGTAATATCAGAACCTAGGTTTAGGCTTTACCTTTTTTGTTGATGAGGATTTATTGATTTAAGTTTTTTGATTTAGTACTAACTATTGTGTCATTTGTGTAGAAAATGGTTAGAAGATACGTACCAACGATGAGATCATAGTCTCCTTATTTTCTAATTAAACAATTTTTAATTATTTTGAACTATTTAGCTATGGAATTTAATTTATCAGCAATGAAATATTCCGTGGCTAATCACATACAGAAACTTTTCCATGGTTGATTAATTAGCCACGACGATTTCAGCCATGGAAAATGGTTCGTGGCTATTGCGTGGCTGAGATCAATCAGCCACAAATTTCATCCAATCAGCCACAAAATTTGTCGTGGGTGATCAGTTAGTTTCCAATAGTGTATGTATGGACCTCATACACCACCACCTCTACCCAATTCCCTTCCTCCTCCCTCTGTGTTAGAGTTGGAGTCGGAGTCCGACCCAGACATACTTGAGTTGAAAAGTGATGATGAGGAAATTGAAGTGATAGAACTTGTTCTAGCCTAATTTGAGCAAGAGGTTGACCTAACAACCGATAGTGACAACTTGGGAGAGCTAGACTTTGGGCAACCTAAGAGCGATTGGGAGAAGTACATGACTAGGCTCATAGAGTGGGCCAGACTGGTTGAACTCAAAGGGAAACGCAAAGTAGGGGAGAGTTTGAAGGGATCTGATATGAGCAGGGAGATTCTTGATGGACCCAGTGGGATAGGTGAGTATTTAAGGTTTGTGAATGGAAAGGGTATAGACTTTTTGAATAACACTGGGGGTTGGCTGTACGAACCTCGGGATGAGGATTCGGACGATGAGTGACCAAGAAGAGATCACTTTGAGTGCTAGGGCAGCGAAGACCCTTAGTGGTATTTTGTTATTTACGTTTTAATAAGTCCGACACATGAACAATTGCAATTTCTTTATTTGAATACTTTCAGGTATTACTTTATTTTAATAAGTATGACTTGGACATTTGATTCTTTCTTTGTAAAAGCACGTCCTATATGAATACATTCATGGGTAAATTTCCTTGTTATATCTGTTACTGCATATTGGTTGCTATTTACTGATTTTGCTTTTAGCATTCAATCACTCGAGGTAAGATACCTATCTACTCATATATAACCTTTTTGACGAGTTCATTATGCCCATAACATGAAGATGGCACCAAAACATGGAGTGACCACCCAGGGAAGAGGAAGACCTGCAGCTGTGCCCATGACTCCCGCATTCGAGCCCGCACTGAAGGATCTAGAATCAAACAAGTGCAGCAGAATTTAAAAATTAAATCAGAGATTAGGATTGTATGCTTACTCTTTCTTCTAGAATTAGAAGAAACTGTGACAAGAACTGGAATCTGTTATGTACTAGGCTATTCGGAATTCGACTGAACCGTAACCTTCGAAGTAGTACTAACTAGAAGACCCATCAAGCGTTTGCTCCTTCACGTGGAATGCTTCAAAGGCTCGAGCTTTTGATCTTCTAAAGTATTCTCTCAACCTCACAAATTGAACTACCAGTGAAAGTAAGCTAGGACTATTTTTCTGAGGTAGAGTTGAGAGAGAGATTAAGGAGTGGTGGCTAGGGTTCTCCTTAATTCATAGATTCTTTCATCAATTAACCTAGCTAGCCCCATAAGGATTATGTAAGTCCTCAAGGCTGGTTGTCCTAATCCAAGATGGACTTGGGTTATTCCACCAACTTGGTCTTTTATTTGTCTTGAGTCTTTAATTAAAGAACTAAAAATAATAAAACTTAGCTCATTGTATTTATTATTTTATCTGGGCCTTTTATTTTACTAAAGCCCAAAATTAATAAATATATGACTTAATATAATTATTAGACCAATCCTTATTTATTTTATTTAAACCCATGTATTACCTTGGACTTTTTAGAATTAATTAATTAATTTAGCCCATGAATTAATCTTGGAATTAATTATTTTTCTAGACTAATGGACTTTATAGAATAAAATAAATTCTCACATTCCTCAAATAATCCAAATAATTTATGTAATGACTAAAATAGTCATTCTGATTTTTAGAGCTATCTTGGAGATTAAAAGACATATTATTCTTAGATACTAAAATGACTAAAATACCCTTACTAATAGATAGTTGTATTTTATTATTTTAAATATCCCATTTATCACCATATCGAAATATTGACTTCGAAAATAATATTGCAAAAGTGCTATCTTCGATCTATGGGTATAATGACGAAAATACCCCTACACGTGACAGCTATCATTGAGATAAGAAAATTGTACGAATACATTTATCAGTAACATCTACCATCCTTTGGTATCTAATCTGATAATCTATGACTTCTATTATGTACCCACTTACATTAGGAAGCTACTTATAAAGTTTGCATACTTAGTCACATTTACCAAGGCTTTAGTTTATTTAGATTATTATAGATAATCACAAGAGGGGTGATATCTTCACTAAGTGAAGCACAGATACTCTATTACATAAGTCTGTCTTAATAAACCAGAGTCATACACCCAACGTACAAGGTTATTGGCTTTGCGTTACAAACTCATCCATCATACATCAAAGTGCACAAGTTTAGCTTCACCAAGCCACCAACTTATATTTAAGTCTTAGGGTACTCGTTCAAGTAGTAGCAACGATAAATCAATCTTTATTTATTTTAGTACCTTTATAAAGATTATTATCGTATGATCCAATTCTACGTATTCCAAATACGCTTATACTATTGGCGTGAGTGGACTACTTATTGGTTAAAGGTAAACCATTTCTCATTTAAAAACCATAATGTAATGATCTAAACCTTGATAAAGTACCCAATTTTATCAATCGATCAAGAATAAATTTTCGCTTATGTGTTAGTAACCTGATAGGGGCTAAAATCACCATTATTTTTCTAGTTATTTGAAGTTGTTTTGAAATACATTTGTTGTAATAACTAGGCATATTCCTTCATATTTGACATTTTGCTTGTAAAAAGTATTTTTGGAAAATTTGTGCATATTTGAGTTAAATTCGAACAAAAAGTAAACAATTCCAGAATGCACTTGGCGCCAGACCCTACCAAGGGACCAGGTACCGGGTCCATTCTGGTTAAGCAAAGAAAATCAAACCAATTTCAGGAAGAAAATAAAACAGACCTGGAGCTAGGTTGGCAAGTGGACCAGGCGCCGGGTCCATTCTGTCCGACTAGTGAAAACAGAGCAAAAATCATAGGAAGAACATATTGCACTTGGCGCCAGATGGGTTAACTGGACCCACCGCCAGGTCCGTTCTCGGAGGCAAAAAATCCTGTACATGAATTTAGAAATTTTCCAATGATTTTGATATTTTCTAATTCCTACTTGGTCAAGATTCCTCAAGCAACGAATTTAGCATCAAAGAGAGGCCTATAAAAGTAAGAGGAAACACAAGAGAAAAGATATATAGAGAGGTGGATCCAATAGCTAAAATTCAAAACCTCATTGAAGGAAGGAATTCACCAAATCAATGAGGGTTGTTCAAGAAAGTCTTCAAGGGAGAAGAAAGAGGCTTGTCTATGAGTGCTTTCTTTTCCTTAAACAATGATGTATTCAATGTTATTATTGTAATTTAACATTATTTTGGATTTATGATTTTATGTTGATTTAGTTAGTTGATAAATTCTTTATCAGCTTTTATGTTTGATTACTTGTTATCATTGGTTATTGATGCGAGTTCTTCTAATTGATTCGACAAAACGATGTTAGGAGTTTCATTACATTCATTTTGTATTTGTTAAATCATAATGGACTTGAATGACGAAGTTAATATTATAGGACTAAAGTAATCAAAGATTAGTTAATTTCACCTTGACCAAAGGGCTATTAGCTAATTTCATACTTATAAGGAATTGAGCTTAATGTATACTTTGGTTATGTTAACTTGATTGACAAATCTGTTAATATGAATAAAAATATAATAATTTTATGGATTGTCAAACGAAGTGGAATTTATTTAAATAGATTTATGATTTGGTAAATGATTAAATTTTACTTTATATTCCTCATGATGCCAAGATGATAATTAATTGAGAGAATCGCTAGTTGGTTCATTATCATGTTTTCTAGGATAATTGTCTAAATTGTATATTGCTACATCCTCGAGTTGTATATATTTATTTATTTTTCTTTTTATTATTTTCTCATTTTATTTGGGTCGGTTAAATAATGAATAAAAAGTTATTAGTGTGCACTTATTACTTTGAGGATTGATACTCGTTAATTCCTTATGCTATGCTTGTGATGAGTATATTGGCTCGTATGTGTATTTTGAGATTAACGTTTTAATTAAAACCTGACTAAGGGATGGATTTAAATTTGATGATTTTTATACACCCAAAATTTACACATAAAGTTTTTAGCACCGTTGCCGAGGAATAATATCATGAAAACTTGGATTTTGTTGATTTAACTATGTTTATATATTTATATGTCTATATTTAAATATGTATAAATGTTCTTTGTGTAAATTGGTGTTCTATCTTGTTGTTTGTAACATTGTGTGATTTAATTGACTAACTTACTTCATGTTGTACTGTAAATACCACTAACTTTTGTATTTAGATAGTTTGTGAATGCGTGTGTTTTTCTTTTCTTTAATTTTCTTTTATTTATTTTTCCCTTTTGTTTTTTCTTTTCTTTGTTTTTTTATTTTTTTGTTTTTATTTTTATTTAATTTTTTTTCTTTGAGCGCGAGATTGACATCATCATGGATAGCTACTTTTGGGCACAAGATCAAAGGAGCTATAATGACGAGAATTTGGCAAATTTGCAAGCTCGAATTGACACTTTTTGTGAGACGTTACTTGAAGCATCAATGTATTCTTTTGTCGCCAATACAAATTCCTCCATTATGTTGTATGAAGAAGCATCCCAACGTATGAGCCATCAAAGAACACAACTAGCCAAGTTGGTTGAGGAAGCCATAAAGGCTCAAACGCTAGAACAAGAGAATCTCCAAGGAAAAGAGAGAGGCTATGAGGAACAATTACCAATGTGGAAACGGAGGTATTCAATTCTCCTCTATGTGCTAACAATTCTAATATCTCTTTATCACATGATTGTTTAGGTTCTTCTCAATTCTTGGAGAATAAGGGTCCAAATGATGATGTGTTGAATTTATCATACCTCAAGGAGTTGGATCTTTCAACGTTACATCGTAAAAAGTCCTTGGAGAATGGTGGTAATTTATGCCTTTTACCCCATTCAAAAAGAGGTAACTTAGTTTTTGTAGATGTGTCAAAAAGTACCGATTTCTTGATCCCATCTTTAAGAACTCAATTGCTAAGTTTTAAGGGAAATTTTAATTGTGACAAATCTTTTGAAGGGATAAGTGGCGATCTAATATTTGTACATTTTTTAGACATAATTTATATCTTTGTGTTGGGAACTTGATTTGTATGTCTAAAAAAGTGCTACAGACAGGGGGTCATGCATTTACATTCATTGCAACTAATATTTTTCATGAATCCTCCATTTTTTAAAATCTTCTCTTATTTCTACTTTCATCATACCTACCTTTTTCATTGAGCATTAATTTCTTTTACACAGGTTTGATGAGGAAGCATGATGAGTGGAAAGAGTGTTTTTTTATATGTTTTGGGCTTGTTTTGAATTTAAGTTTCTTTAGGTCTTTTGGTCTTTCTTTTGTTTTTTCTAAGTTCTATTTTTAGTTGTTAGGAGTTATTTCCCCCAAATAAGAAAAATATTTTCCATCTTAAGTGTGGGGGAGTAAGTCTTGTCTTTATTTACTTTCTTAGGATTTTTTAGTATTTTTCTTTAGTTTATTTTCTTTTATTTAGGTGTGTTTCTATTTTGTTATTATTTTTCTTGTACTTTTATTTGTGTTTTGTTTTATAGGTAGGAATAAAGTCCTCTTGAACAAGCCCTTCTTTCTATCTTCAGTTTTGATATCTATTGGTACTTTATTACACTTGGGAAGTATTATTTAAACTCTCTACCCCTTTATTATTTCTAGTCCCTTTGGAGATGCTTTCTTATGTTTATTTTTTGCCAATAAGGACATTTTTCAGTTTAAGTGTGAGGGAGTGGTTTGGTAATATTCTTTCTCCAAGTTTTTATCAATCATCTTGGTGTTTTTTTTTTTTTTTTTGTATTGAGCTACTTTGGAAAATTTTGAAATTGAGAAACAATTTCATTTATACTATTGAACACAGAGTTTGGAAAATTGGAGTACTCCATCATGGCAGTATTTTCTTCACTTTATTATTCTTCTTTATTGATTTTGGTCTTCTTGGCTATACTTTTATTGTTATATCTTTAGCCATTGAGGACAATGTCCAATTTAAGTTGGGGGGAGGGGAAAAATAAGGTTGAAGAAATATTTTTCCATATAATTTTTGTGAATTTTTTTTCAAAATTTTAGTGGTTTTCATTGTTTAAGCAAGAATATAATTCTTTTTCTTACTTGAATAGATTATTTGTCATTCATATGGTGGATTTATTTTTGTGAAATTAGTTTATTGGATAGGATATTTTTCAAGACTTGAGAATTTTGATTAATCTTGTTTATGTATTGGTGTTTGAATGTTATTTGACTTATCTAGTTTGAATATGAAGAATATGATGAATATGGAAAGAGTTTGTTGGCTAACTCTTGTATTATGAGTTTAAATTTTGCTTGGCTTTGAGTTGTAATAAGGAATGTGAGTTAACAAAATTTTCTGTGAGAGGAAAGATTGTGGAAAATTGTAGAAGATTCTTATAAGTTGAAAAATTGAGAGAATAAGTTGATTGCTTCCTCTTTGAATACGAGAAAAAAATTATTTTTTCTTGATTATGGGAGCTAATACGGATAGTGAAGAGAAATCTATTTTCTTAAGGTTATGAATTTTCAAGAGCAAAAGAGAGGAATATTGTTGAAAAAATGATGAGTGATGACTAAAAGGGGGCTAATACGGTGTGTGAAAAGAAATCTATGCACTTGAGGCTATCAATTCCCTAAGTCATTGAAAAATTTGAAAAAACTTGAGAGATGAATCATAACTTGAGTTGTACAATTTTTGGATGTATAATGCTTAAGTTGGTAGATAGCTTGACTTGTGTGATTCATGTTATCTATATTTTAATTTGAAGGGTGAAATAATTTTCTTAGACTATGGTATGAACTTGATTAATTTGACTTCAAGAGTTTTGTGATGTCTTATCAAATGTTTCAAAGTTTGAATTATTTTCAAAGGGTGTGAATGACAAGAGTTGTATCTAAAGTTTGAAGGGAAGTTATAATCCTTGGTATATTGTAAAAAGTTTTTGGAATGAGTAAGAACTTGTGTTTTCTTAATGATTTTCTTGATTAAAGTGTTTTGCTTGAGGACAAGCAAAAGTTCAAGTGTAGGAGTATGTGATAAGGGCTAAAATCACATTTATTTGCCTAGTTATTTGAGGTTATTTTGAGATACATTTGTTGTGATAATTAGGCATATTCCTTCCTATTTGACATTTTACTTGTAAAAAATATTTTTGGCAAAATTGTACAGATTTGAATTTAATTCGAGCAAAAAGTAAACAATTCCAGAATGCACCTGGCACCAGGCCTAGCTAAGGGACTAGGCACTGGGTCAATTCTAGTCAAGTAGAGAAAATCGTGCTAATTTCAGGAAGAAAATAGAACAGACCTGGTGCCAGGTCTGGCAAATGGACCAAGCATCGGGTTCATTCTGTCCGGTTAGTGAAAATAGAGCTAAAACTAAAGGAAGGATAGATTACATTTGGCGCCAGGTGGGTCAATTGGACTTGGCACCAAGTCTGTTCTGGAAGGCAAAAATTTTGTACACAAATTTAGGATTTTTTCAATAATTTTGGTATTTTATAATTCCTACTTGGCCAAGATTCCTCAAGCAACGAATTTAGCATCAAAGAGGCCTATAAAAGCAAGAGGAAACATAAGAGAACAGATATATAGAGAGGTAGATCCAAGAGCTAAAAGTCAAAACACTCATTAAAGGAAGGAATTTACCAAATCAAGGAGGATTGTTCAAGAGAGACTTCAAGGGAGAAGTAAGAGGCTAGACTATGAGTGCTTTCTTTTATCTTTATTTTCTTTTCCTTAAATAATGATGTATTCAATATTTTTATTGTAAATTAACATTATTTTGGATTCATGATTTTGTGTTGATTTAGTTATTTGATCAATTCTTTATCATCTTTGGTGTTTGATTACTTGTTATTATTGCTTATTGATGCGAGTTCTTCTAATTGACTTGACAAAACGATGTTAAGAGTTTCGTTTATGTAACCAAAATGCATATGATTATTCATGAAAGTAATGAAGTATTTGTACTCTCATTTAACTAGTGTAGACATAGGAACACAAAGATCAATATGAACTAACTTAAGTATTTCCTTAACTTTTTTTGCCTTTTGAGTAAAGGACCTTTTGGTCATTTTACCCTTAAGACAAGTTTCACACTGAGGCTATTCCTCCAATTTCAATAAGTCCAAAAACCCATTTTGGATTAACTTCTGAATCCGATTAAGATTTATATGTCCTAATCTTAAATGCCATAAATGCAAGTTATTTGACGTGGTCTTTCTTTTCTTATTATTAGGTTTAATCAGAATATTATTTATTTGATGACTTATAGGATTAATATAAAAGAGATTGCCATACATGTTTTCAGAATAAATAATTTTTCCATCTCTACTGATTGAAATACTAGAATGGAAGGAAATAAAATTTCATTGATTAATCAACCTTAAAATTGAAATCAAATTTTATTTGCAACTAGAAACATATAAAATGTTTTTTAAAACTAAAATCATATTACAATTAAATAAAAATTCCAAGTCTCCTACTGCTTTAGCCCATCCTTGTTCTCTATTTCCTACTTGTAGTCCATACTCTTCTTTATTGAGTCTCCTTATCTTGCTGAATCTCTGTAAGGAGTTAGAGATATGGTCAGTGGCTTCGGAATCAACAATCTAAATGGATGATGATCTAACCATCAAAGTAGACTCTAAATAAAGAGCAATACCTAAGGAGAACTTGGCTAAGAAGTCTGACAATCTTTCTTGAAGTGCCCTTCTTGCTATACTTGAAACACTTACTTTTGGGTTTAGCATTAGGCTTGGATGGACTAGGCTTGGATCCCTTAGGCTAGGCTCCTACATTGTTCTAGACTTTCTTCTTCTTGAACTTCTTAGGTTGGGCCTTAATTCTAGAAGATGAACCAAAATGATTAACCAATATCTTTGACACAGGCTTCATAATTTTCTCAGTAGCCTAAAGTTCTCTTATTAATTCGATTAAAGACATACTCAACTTGTTCATATTATAATTTAACTTGAATTGAGAGTTCGAATCTAGCAAAGTCTCAAGAGTTATGTCAATTTGGTTTTCAGGGTTTATTATTGCCCTTAGGACCTTAACCTCCTTGAAGTGAGCAATTATCTTGAGTATATACTCTCGAACTGATGTCCCACTAGCTATCCTAGTATTCATGATTGATCTAAAAGCTTCTAGCCTTGCGAGCCGGCTCTTGTCAATAAATATGGTGTGCAATGATATATCGATATCATATGCAGTAGGCATGTTTTCATACTTAGACTTTAGAACATTAGACATAGAAGCTAACATATAACAACGTACCATCTCATCAACTTTCTTTCATACCCTCTCAGCCTCATGATCCTGGTCGGTAGAATCTTTCCCAATTTCAAGATAGGGTTGGTTAGAATATACTTGTACTCTTCCGTAGTGAGTACTATGTTCATATTCCTCTTACAGTCCATGTAATTAGGTCCAGTTATCTTATTCTCCTTGAGAATAATGGATAAATGACTAAAACCAGACATTTCTGTTGATTGGGGAAAAAAAAACTTTATTTAGAAAAAAAAATGCTTGTTTTGAAAAAATATATAAAATAAACATTTAATGTAACACCTCTACTAAAGATAACAGTAGAAGCATATTAACACTGAGGTGTCGCCCGTCTAGTTACCCAGACAAAAGGTCTTTATAACGAAGAACTAACAGAGTATAAAAGGTCCAGATCCGTACAAATGTCCCATACTGATGGTAACATATACATACATACATACATACATACATACATATATATATATATATATATATTTATATAACAGAGAATTTCATACATAAAAATTTTCATTCTACATCAGTAATAAGGTACATTATCAAAATAGGAACATCCGGACCTAGACTGCTGCCACTATGGTATTGTCCTTCTATCCGTAGGTTTGCTCAACTCTAGATCCTACAAAAAGGGTAAGATAAAAGACACATGTGAGTGAGAAATCACCCAGTGAGTCCTATGTGTACTAGTGCTTTATTATAGAGACAGAATACTTAAAACCCTTGTGGGGAATGCATTTCATTGGTTCACTGGAAACAATTCTAAAACTCTCTAAAGAAGAGTTTATTTAGAACTCAATCATTTTTGAAAAACTATATTTCAATTTCAAATCATTACCCCGATTTCCAAATCACAGGCACTTCTCTAAGAAAAGGTCAGCCTGTATGCAAAGCTTGCAATCTTTGCCTTCGGTGCCACGTATCATTGTACTTAGACCGCAGCCTATAGCACTTATCCGTGCGTTGCCGGAAATAAGTACACCATCGCGTATTGTTGAGAATAAACAATAGGTATACCACAGTATACTAAGTACACCGCAGCGTACTACTTAGTATCAATAATAGGTATATTGCAGCATACCAAGTGTAGCACAGCACACTCTTACCACCATAAGCCAGGGGTCCCAATCCTAACGTCAATCACCATCGAGGCAGCAAGGAGTCAAACTCATTGAGTGTCCTTGTCCGGCATCCAGTGAATAACTCAAGAATAATATGCATCCGCAGTCGCGACAATTGCCAGGTGCTAAACGGCTAGCCAGGACGACTCATCTCAATGTTTTGTCGCCCTGTTTGGAGTAAAACAATCTCTAGAACTAACTAGGTTACTTGGAGACATCTATCTCTATCTCTAATACAAAGATCAAAGTCCTTACTAAGTACTCAATGTTACCAATACTAACCCCTACTGACTGATCAGGTCAGAGGGTTATCTGTTTCTACAGGATTTTCAAAACAACATTTTGGGGCAAAATATAAATTTTTAGAAATTGATAGCACTGACTCACAAGTCAGATAAAAATTCCCATAGGCTCTGCAGGGCCAATCAATTCATTTCATTGGCACATCAGGCTAACAAAAAATTTTCAGGATCAAAATGTAGTTTTGCCAAAGTTAATCTCATATCGAGAGATCATTTTCCAAAACCATGTCGAAATAAGGTAAAGAGTTCTTTTCACACATCAAAACAAGTTTTCAAGAGTATCCGGGTCATTTTGCTTGTACTCGATCACAAAAGTCATTTCTAAAGGCATTCGGATCATTTTACCCATACTCGATTCCAAAAGACTTTTCGAAGGTATTCGAGTCATTTTACCCTTACCTGATTTGAAGAGTATTCACAAGAGTTCAAATAAGGATATTTCGATCATTTATTAAATACCCGATTCCAAAGGTTTTTATAAAATATTCTAATAAGAATATTTGAATCATCTTTCAAATACCCGATTCCAAAAGGAACTCATTTCAAGATATCCAGAATTCTAATCCTAAAAGAGGAGTAAATTCAAAGTTTCTAAACATATTTCCAAAAAATGTTCCGATAAGGGCATTTCAATCAATATGTGAATACCCGATTTCAAGAATTAACATTTTTTGAAAATCCCAAGCATTTAATCCACAAAGGACCAAATTCACAAAATTCATGCTTTAATCATCCGTTAAGATTTCCAGGTCAAATATGAAGTTTATTCAAGCCCAAAGTTGCATAAGAATAAATCTTGCTCAGATAACCTTAAATATATTTAGGAATTTTTAAAATGGTATAAAATATAGCATTTCATAAAAAAGTGAAGGACACTAGCTTTCAAAAGATTTCAAAACCTTAAACTTTTCCAATACTACAGGGACTGACAATTTCTTCTATATAGAACTTCAATCGGGGCCATTCCAATTGTTGATTAATAACTATTGTTGTATGCAAATTCTGCATACGCTAAATTATCAATCCACTTAGTTCCAAAATCCAAAGTGCAAGCCCGTAACAAGTCTTCCAAAACTCTATTCACTCGTTCAGTCTGTCCATCCATTTATGGGTGCACTGTTGTGCTGAACTTCAATGTTTTCATGTACCTCTACTGCAGTTTAGTTCAAAACTTTGAAGTAAATCTAGGATCTCGATCTGACACAATACTAGCGAGTACTTATGTAGTTTGATTACTTCCTCCATATAGATTTTACTTAACTTCTCTAGGGAATCCTGTTGGTTGACGGGGATGAAATGAGTGGACTTAATTAGTTGATCCACTATCACCCATATAGTATCTCTCTGTCCTACTACTATGGGTGATTCTGCAATGAAATCCATAGTAATTTCATCCTATTTTCATGATGGAGTAGGTAATGGCTGTAGTAACCATCCAGGCTATTACTGATCGGCTTTCACTTGCTGACAAATTAAACATTGAATTACAAAGTCTGAAATATCCTTCTTCATACCAATCCACCAATAATGCCGTTTCAAGTCTTGATACATCTTTATGCTTCCTAGATGGATGGTATAGTTACTCCGATGTGCCTTCGTTAAAACATCTTGTTTCATTGCAAATTGTTTCGGAATACAATACTGACCCCGGTAACAGATAATCCTATTATTGTTCCTTCGGAACTCATCTCCTCTTTTATTCGCCTCTTTTGTACAAACTTTTGCAACTCTTTATCTTTATCTTGCTCTCCCTTCAACTATTGTGAGAAAGCAGGTTCAGTGGGATATTACTCATCCTTATTTCTCCATCTACTACGATTACTTCTAGTTCTGGAATTTGTAACATCCAAAGAGCTGATAAATTTGCCTCCATACTAAGTCATTTGCTACTGTGTTTGCTTTTTCAGGATGATATTTAATTGGACATCGAAATTCTTCCAAAACTTCCATCTACTGATGTTGCCTCATGTTCAAATCCTTCTGAGTAAAAACATACTTTAACTTTTATGATCGGTGAAGACTTCAAACTTAACCCCATAGAAATAATATCTTCACTTCTTAAAGGCAAACATAACAGCGGCTAACTCCATATTATGTGTAGGGTAACTTTTCTCATAAGGTTTTAATTTCCTGGAGGTATAAGCTATCACCTCTCTCTTTTGCATCAATATTCCTCCCAATCCTTCCTTTGACGCATCTATGTTCACCTCAAAGGTTTCACCATCATCGGCAATGCCAAAAGAAGAGCAGAACTTAACCTTCTCTTTAGCTCTTGGAAATTTCTCTCACACTTCTTGGTCCAAACATAAAGACTTTTCTTTTGGATGAGTCGAGTTAAAGATGAAGCTATCTTAGAAAATTTCTCAATAAATCTCCGATAATATCCTGCTAATCCCTGAAAACTACGTATTTTAGTTGGAGACATTTCTAATTTATCTCCACTACGACTTTTGTAGGATATGTTGTAATCCCGTTTTTGGATATCACATATCCTAAGAATGCGACTTCTTGTAGCCTAAACTCACACTTACTGAATTTTACCTATAATTTGGCCTCTCTTAACTTTTCCAATACTTTCTGAAGATGTTGTTCATGCTCTTGAAGATCCTTAGAATACACTAAGATATCATCTAGGAATGTAACACAAAACTATTTAAGTAAGGCAAATGTCCCATGCATTAGGTCCTTGATTGAGGCTAAATTAGTCATATTTTTTCTAGTAATTTGAGATTTTTTTGTGATACATTTTGTTCAATAACTAGTCATATTCCTTCATATTTGAGATTTTACCCTTGGAAAGGTAGTTTGTTCATTATTACAGATTTTTGGGATAAAACGAAGTAGAAACGTCGCAAAATAGAAGAGAGGTAGCGCCAGCTAGGGCACTGGAACTGGTGCCGACCATGCACTATTGACATGAACTTTGAGGCAATGAAAAATTATCAAAACAGAGTGGAATTGGTGCCTGTTCTAGTAGCCAAGGTGGCACCGGCTGCATGCTGGATTATATTGTGTGGAATTAAAAAAAAATCGGCGAACGAGTAGAGAACCAGAACACAACCGGCGCCAGCTGTGCTCTGAGAAAAAGGCGGGATTGTGATTTTTTTACGTGATTTTTAGTAATTTGTGGAGTTTTAGTACTTTCCAACTTCTACTCGGCTAAGAACATTATATCAACGAGTTTAGACACTTCCTAAGCTTATAAATAGATGGAAAACACAAAAGAAAAGGGGAGAATTCATTGATCATCATAGAAAATCACTCAAATCAAAGGAGGAATTCTTCAATTCAAGGAGGGTTATACAAGAAGGTCTTCAAAGGAAGAAGAATGAGGCTTGTCTATGAGTTCTTTTTCTTGACAATGATGTATTAATTGCTTTATTGTAATTTGACATTGTTTTAGATAGTCATGATTTTGAGAGTTATTTGATCTTTTGATTAATTGGTTGTTATTCTTGGTGTTTAATTACTTGTGCTTATTCCGAGATTAATTGGTTGGTTCTTTCCATTAACTTGCTTGGACAAAAGGGTTGATGGTAGTTTCAATTTATTAGTTTCGTATTTGTTGGCTTTTAACTTGCTTGGACAAAGGGGTTAAGAGTAGGAACAAAGTAGTGAAAGGTTAATTGATGTTTGTCAGGATATGAATTCATTGGTTAATTTTGTTGGGGATATACCCTAGAGTCAATTTGTACTTATACAATTGTCATTATGTTTTATATAATAATATGAGGCTTTCCTTTCCATGAATAGTGAGTTTTGTTTTGTTGGTCATCAAGTACGTGACTTGATAGTAAAACCCTACAATGAATACAATGACTATTCTAAAGTCGTCCTCGATCGATTATTATTATTGGAATAATAATAAATTAAGATTAGTATGTTTGTGACTTGATGGCTATGTTTTACTGGCCATGGATATTTGTGATATCGAGTCAAGACATAAATAAATGTTAGAGAACATTGTATTGGACATGACCCACTGTGAGAGTACTTCATGGAATATGTCATAAGTACTTTCTAGCCATAATAATATTGAAAGTCCTTCGACCTAAATTCATCATAGTTTCTTACTTGATAAATTCTATATTTTGACATTGTCTAAAGTTGTCTTTAACCAGATAATAAATTAGACTACTGTTGGATATAAAATAAATCAAGGAGAGGAATATGATTGATTGTGAAGGAATTTGTCCCTCTCAATTATGGGAGAGATATCCATGGGCCCCTTGATAAGTTAGGCTGTTAAAAATGCATGGCCGTGCTCAAATATATCAATCTAAGATATTGATATCATTTGTTTGAGCAGATCTACTATGAAATCAAGAAATAATTGATTAAGCTTAATAAGGATGACATGCTCAGTGCCTTATGCTTAATCCGGATATCGTGTGACAAAGGGACTAAATATAAAATTATGGTTTGGTTCAAAGAGATCACCGATCTTCATTTAACCTGGATAGTTATAATGTTTTGCTAGAAACCGCTTATAACTTGTGGGCCATTTAAATACGATTTAGGCACGTTGCCGGTGTTAAATGAACCTATAGGGTCACACAATAAGCGAACTTGTTAGGTTATTTTTACGGTGACCGAGTTCGATGAATGCGGATGATATCCAGATTATAAGAATACGACTCGGTAAAATAATTAGTTAAATTACCGAGATAATGGCGAGAATCTTATCATATCGGTTTTAATTTAATTTGAATTTAAATTAGAATATGATAAGATATGATTAGGGTTGGACTCTAAGAGGTTCGAGGGTTTTTTTAAGAAAACCCTAGCCGTCTTTCGATAGTCCAAATTTTTCGGTTGAGAACATTCGTGCCATTCTCTACCAGAAGAAAAAAAACCTCTCAAACCCTAGGCGCTAGCACTCCCTGGGTATCGAGTGAGTTCGCGGTGTGTATCCGTAGAGGACGTTCGCATACTGCAGCGTCTGGTGATTGTTCGGGTCGAACGTACAACGGCGCAACCGAGAATCGAAGGATTTCGATTACGGCAACCGGAGGTAACTCTTAAAGCTTAGATCTTCTTAATCGTTTACTTGGGTCCTCGGGAGGGATTCGTAGATGTTTTCCGCGTTTAGGAGTCCACGAATCCCAACAAATTTCATGTGTAAATTTGCCAGGAATGGAAATTTAATCAAAGGATTGTGGTTAATGCATTTTT
Organism: Voacanga thouarsii; assembly: GCA_026120185.1. Taxonomy (NCBI): domain Eukaryota; kingdom Viridiplantae; phylum Streptophyta; class Magnoliopsida; order Gentianales; family Apocynaceae; genus Voacanga; species Voacanga thouarsii. Next base: position 605,484 of record JANUWF010002187.1, on the reverse strand, counting down.
TAGGTGAATTAGTTGAGACAGGATATGTGATATTAATTTGTCTAGAAGATAGGGATTCATGGATTGGACAAAGAAGTGAATCTATGTTATCCTTTATGATGCCAAGGGAATAATTAGTTATGATAATGATTAAGTACTTTAGGATCATGTTTGTCAAAACAATGGTTTAAGTTACATAATTTTACATCCTTGATATGTACATATTATATTATATTATTTTTCTTTTTATTTCGTTTTAACTTTATCGAGTCGGTTAAACAATGAAAGAAAAGTGATTAATGCATACTTGTTCCTAGAGGATCGACACTCCTTTGAACCCTATGCTATGTTAATGATGAGTACGCTTGCTCATATGTGTAATTTGGGGTTTAACGTTTTAATTTAAACTTGATTAGGAATGTGCTTATTTTTATATGATTTTTATACCCAAATCCATACGCATCAAGTTTTTGGCGCCGTTGCTGGGGAATAATATCATGAAAGCTTAGATTTTGTTAATTTAACCATGTAAATATGTAAATAGGTAAATATATAAATATGTACAATTTTTCTTTTCGTAAAAAGGTGCTATCTTTTGTATTTTGTGTATTTGTGTATACCATTGTAATCTAACCTACTAACTTTGACTATGTTCTATTAACTAACTTTGTAATCTTTTAATCTTGTTTTAATTACAAATTCTGTATCTAACTTGCTTCTTTGTTTTTTTTTTTTTTAGGTGTTAGCCTTGGTATATGATCCAATGACCTAAATGTGATATAGTAGATTTCATTTTGTTTCATTTTTATTTCTTTCTTCATGAATTAAATTGCATTATTCATCATTGCTGCATGTTCATCATTTTTATTTTGTTTTTCAAAAAAAAAAAATTAGTGTATTGATAATAGATTGGCAAAATTACAAGCTAACATTGATGTTTTTAGTGAGGCTTCATTAGAAGCATTAGTGAATTCTTTGGTTGCAATACACATTCATCTGTTCAATTGCATGAAGAAGCTTCCCAATGTTTGTGCGACCAAAGGAAACAATTAGTTAAGACTGTTGAGGAGAGTCATGAGTTCATGCTAACCCGTATAATTGACCATGAAAAAAAGAGAGGCTATGAGGGACAATTGCATGATGTGGCAAGAGAGGTATTTGATTCTACTTTATGTGCTCATAATTTTAATATTTCTTTGTCACATGATTTCTTAGGCTCTTCTCACTTCTTGGAGAACAATGGTCCCAATGATGATGTATGGAGTTCAACATACCTCAAGAAGTTGAATTTATCATTCATTCTAAGAAACCCTTTGAGGATGTTGACGAATTCTACCCTTTACCCCAATCTCAGGGAGGTAACTTGGTATTTGTAGAAGCATTGAAAAGTAAGGATTTCCCAATCCTATATTTAAGAACTCAAATACTAAGTTTAAAAGGGGAATTTTAATTGTAAAAATTCTTTTGAAGGGTTAATTAGTGATTTCAAAGTTGATGCATCCGTTAGATACCATGTGCACTCATATGTTGAAAAATATATTAATATGTCTAAAGGAATGTTAGAGAATGAGGGTTATGTGCTTTGTTTTGCTGAGATAAATCATTTTCATGAACCTTCCATTTTTCAAAATCCTCCATTCTTCATTCTATATTCATCATGACTAACTTCTATTTTGAGCTTTAATTTCTTTCCAAAAGGTTTGCTGAAGAAGCATGATGGGTGTAGAGAGTTTTTGTTTTATTTTTATTATTTTAGTCTTTTTCTTTAGTTTGTTTTCTTTTATTTAGGTATGTTTTATTTTAGTACTATTTTCCTTGTGCTTTTATTTGTGTTTTGTTTTATAGGAATAAAGTCCTCTTGGACAAGCCCTTCTCTTTACCTCAAGTTTGGATATCTAATGGAGCGTTATTGCACTCGGGATGTATTACTTAAACTTTCTAACCTATTATTATTTTTGGTCCCTTTGGAGATGCTTTCTTGTGTTTATTTTTTGCCAATAAGGACATTGTCTAATTTAAGTCTGGGGGAGTAGTTTGGTGATATACTTTATCCAAGTTTTTTATCAATTTTATTTTGGGCACAAAGTATGGAAGTATTTTCATTCTTATATTTTCCCTTTTATTTTTGGTCCCATGGCATTTAATTCCTTGTTCTATTTATTTGGCCATTGAGGACAATGTCCAGCTTAAGTGTGGGGGAATGGTTAGATTGAGAATTTTTCTATTCTTTATTCTTTTATAATCTTCTCAAAATTCTTCTTTGGATCTTTGTTTGAGAGGCAAATTTTTTCGAATTTTTTTTTATTTTCTTTGCGATTTCAAGAGATATTTTAATGCATGTCTTTGTGACAGATCATAGAACATATGTTCTATATTATTTATGGCTTATGCATAACTTTTTGCACGCACTTGGACTAAGTAGTTCTTGATCAAATGCTTTGCATTGTTCTCAAACCTGTTTTTCTACTAAAATTCATGGAGTATTCTAGAACTTACTTGAATATCTCTTGAGGTGAAATAAGAAAGACAATCATGATTTAACTTAGGGATGACGGTAATAGGCCTTCTTTGGATAGTTTGAACTGTTCATGCCTACCTATTTTTATCCCTAGTGCCTATTTTGAGCCTAAATGGTTGATTTCTTTCTTTAAAACCTGTCACAGTATTCTATCTATTGCTTCTTTCTGAGAGTTTGCATAATTTTTCAAATCTTTATGCTCTTGATGGAAAAAAGTATATGTAGGAGCATGTTGAGAAAGAATACTTGAAAAAGATCATGACTTATTACTTTTAGTCATGTATCAATAGTGTGTTGAGCTAGAGAAAAAAAGAAAGAGAAAAGAGGAATTGAAAACAAGAAAAGAAAAATAGAAAGCTGTTAGAAAGAATGGAAAGAGAAGAAGTGAGAAAGAAAAGAATAGCAGCAGTGAAAATAAAATAGGAGTGAAAGGAAAGAACATTGAAAGGAAAAGAGAGAAGAAAGATCACAAGAGGAATGGTGATTGAGTTGTAAAAGTTAAAGCTTTGACACCATTGCTGGAAAATATGAGTGATTTTGTGAAAAATAGCAAAGAGTTGATGAAGAGAGTAAAAAGATGAGAAGAAGAAAAGAAAAAGAGAATAAAATGCAAGATTTGCTTGAGTTGAGCTGTAATTGCTGAATAAGGTTATGGTGTGATTGATTTCTGGAATAGGAGAGCAAGAAGAGTTGGAAATTATTGGTTCATCTTGTTTATCCTTTTCTTGCGAACTCTCAGCTTCTTTGATATTTGATTCTCCTATATCCTTCATTTGATAAGCTACATTACAAGTCTTTAGCCTTACATTACAAGCTTGAAAGTCTTACTTAACCTAAGTAGAATCATGATATGTCTCGGATTAGTGGAGAGAGTGAATGAAAAGTAAGCTTATGGAATGCAAATTCTTTTTGAACTAAATTCTTTCTAATGGTTTGAGAATATTGTTAAGTATTATGATGAGTCTACTAAGTCATTATTCACTTACATAAGTTTTGTATTTGTTGTGAAAGATGTAGCATCATGTGTTTTATGTTCTTGAATGAAGAAAGCATTAGAGATATTGTGTTGAAATTGATTGAGGATTGGTTAAATCTTGTGTTTTTCTACTTGTTCTTGATACTTTGCTTGAGGACAAGCAAAGAGCTAAGTGTGGGAGAATATGATAGGGGCTAAATTAGTCATATTTTGTCTAGTTATTTGAGGTTCTTTTGTGATACATTTTGTTCAATAACTAGTCATATTCCTTCATATTTTAGATTTTACCCTTAAAAATGTAGTTTGTTCATTATTACATATTTTTGGGGTAAAACGAAACAAAAACGTTGCAAAACAGAAGAGAGGCAGCGCCGGCTAGGGCATTGGAATCGACGCCGGCTATGCACTGTTGACATAAACTTCGAGGCGATGAAAAATTGTTAAAATAGAGCGAAACAGAGTGGAACTGACGCTGGTTGCATGTTGGATTACATTGTACGAAATTTGGAAAAAATTGGCGAACGAGTAGAGAACCAGAACACAACCGGCACCAGCTCCGAGAGCCAAGGCGGCGCTAGCTGTGCTCTGAGGAAAAGGCGGGATTGTGATTTTTCTACACGATTTTTGGTAATTTACAGAGTTTTAGTACTTTCCAACTTCTACTCGGCCAAAAATATTATACCAACGAGTTTAGACACTTCCTAAGCTTATAAATAGATGGAAAACACAAAAGAAAATGGGAGAATTCATTGATCATCATAGAAAATCACCCAAATCAAAGGAGGAATTCTTTAATTCAAGGAGGGTTGGACAAGAAGGTCTTCAAAGGAAGAAGAATGAGGCTTGTCTATGAGTGCTTTCTTTTACTTTATTTTCTTTTTCTTGACAATGATGTATTAATTATTTTATTGTAATTTGACATTGTTTTAGATAGTCATGATTTCGAGAGTTATTTGATCTTTTGATTAATTAGTTGTTATTCTTGATGTTTAATTACTTGTGATTATTCCGAGATTACTTGGTTAGTTCTTTCCATTAACTTGCTTGGACAAAGGGATTGATGGTAGTTTCAATTCATTAGTTTTGCATTTGTTGGTTTTTAACTTGCTTGGACAAAGGGGTTAAGAGTAGGGATAAAGTAGTTAAAGGTTAATTGATATCTGCCAGGATATGGATTCATTGGTTAATTTCATGTGTAAATTTGCCAGGAATGAAAATTTAATCAAAGGATTGTGGTTAATGCATCTTTTAGGTGAATTAGTTGAGACATGATATGTGATATTAATTTGTCTAGAAGATAGGAATTCATGAATTGGATAAAGAAGTGAATCTATGTTATCCTTCATGATGCCAAGGGAATAATTAGTTATGATAATGATTAAGTACTTTAGGATCATGTTTGTCAAAACAATAGTTTTACATAATTCTACATCCTTGATATGTACATATTATTTTATTTTATTTTCCTTTTATTTCATTTTAACTTTATCAAGTTGGTTAAACAATGAAAGAAAAGTGATTAATGCATACTTATCCCTGGAGGATCGACACTCGTTTGAACCCTATGTTATGTTAATAATGAGTACGCTTGCTCATATGTGTAATTTGGGGTTTAACATTTTAATTTAAACTTGATCATGAATGTGCTTATTTTTATATGATTTTTATATCCAAATCCATACGCATCAGTCCTTCAAAACAGCAGGGCTTTAGTAACACCAAAAGACATCACTACCAACTCAAAATGTCCATATCATGTGTTAAATGTAGTTTTCGATATATCCTCTTCCCAAATTCGAACATGGTAATATCCTTGCCTTAAATTCTAACTTTGTGAATCATCCTGCTCTTTGTAACTGAACAAACAATTTATCAACCATGGGCAATGGATATTTATTCTTTACCGTTAAAGTATTCAACCCTCGATAACCTATACACATTCATAGTGACTCATTTTTATTTTTAACAAACAATACAGGTACTCCGCAAGGTGAAGTATTAGGCTGAACAA
>JANUWF010002184.1:2400000-2486838 GCA_026120185.1 Voacanga thouarsii | reverse complement strand
TAATTCTAGATTAAATAATTAATTGGGTCTTGGCCCAAGTAGTTTGGACCTTGGATCCGAAACCACAACCCAAGCCCGACTTTTCGGTTAGCGAGAGGATTGAGTGAAGCACGTTATCTCAAATTTTTAGGATCTTGTAGCTTCACCGAAAGGGATTAAACCCATTAGGTGTAAGTGGATATACAAGAGGAAAAGAGGTGCAGATGGGAAGGTGAAAACCTTCAAGACTAGGCTTGTGGCGAAAGGGTATACTCAGAAAGAGGGAATCGATTACGAGAAATCCTTTTTCCCGGTAGCCATGCTTAAGTCCATCAGTATCCTCCTGGCCATCGCATATCATTATGACTACGAGATATGATAAATTGATGTCAAGACGGCCTTTCTTAATGGCCATCTTAGCAAAGACATCTATATGTTCCAACCAGAGACTTTATTGTTGAAGACTAGGAATATACTATTAGAAAAAGGCTGATTACTATCAAACTATTTTCAACAAACCAAGTTCGATTGCTAATTACCAACAGATTACCAACAAATTCCCAACAAATGTGGAATGTGTTGCATTTCAGTTACTTACCAATAAATTACCAACTGTGAGTATTTTGTTGGTGATTTTGTTATTGGTAATCGGTTGGTAATGTGTTGGTAAACAGGCGGAAAAATATTTACCAACCGATTACTAACAAAATATAAGTGGTTGGTAACTGTGTCTGATGATAATTTGTTGGTAATAGGGAGGGAATGTTATTCCCGCCAATTTGCCAACGGAATACCAACAGAAGTGGGTAGTTGGTAGCTATTTCAGTTGGTAATATGATGATCAATTTTTTGCCAACAGAATTACCAACCAAAATATCCATCGGAAATATAGTAAATTAATGTCCAAGAGACTACCAATAGAATTATCAACTGTATGTATTTGGTTTTTGGTATTTGTGTTCATAATTTGTTGTTAATATGTTGGTAAACATGTAGGAAAATATTTACCAATCGATTACCAATAAAATATGTATATTTGGTAATAATGTCTTATGGTAATTTGTTGGTAAAGGGGAGGGGATTTTTTTTTTTTTTCCGATGTTCCAACAAAATATCAACTAAAGTAGATAGTTGGTAGAAGTTTAACTATAAAAAAAATATAGATTTGTCGAAGATAAATATATCAAATTAACGATTCAACCGTTAGATTTGTTGAAATTGTTAAAAAAAAATATATCATAACCAAATTTGAAGGTAATCAAATATATTTTTCCTATAGTCTCTATGTAAGTGCCCAAAACCTAACGTATTTATAAAGATAAGTATGTTAAATTAACGATCCAACTGTTAGATTTGTAAAAAAAAAAAAATTTTAAAAGTATTATAACCAAATTTGAAGGTAATTGGATATATTTTGCCTTATAATCTAGCATAATCTCTATAGTAGAGCACAAAATCTAATACATTTATAAAGATAAGCATACCAAATTAGCGATCCAACTTTTACATTTGTTAAAATTGTTTTAAAAAAAAAGTATCATGACCAAATTTGAAGGTAATCGATATATTTAACCACATAATCTAGCAGCCAAAAACCTAACGCCTTTATAAATATAAGTATTTCAAATTAACGATCCAATTGTTAAAATTACTTAAACTACTAAAAAAAGTATTATCACCAAATTTGAAGGTAATCAGATGTATGTTGCCATATAATCTAGTTTAATCTCTATATAAGCTCTCAAAATTAGTTCATATATTACGCCTATCAATTAATATTTGTTTAAAAGTGAAACTCAATCCTTTTAATTAAACAATAACGTAGTACTTTATATTTATATAAAAATATTGTGGATATATTTGGGAATGACTTCAAAATTGAATAAAATCAAGTTAAATTATTTAAGTTGACAGAATTTCTAAATTGAGCCTAATAATTATATTGGGATTATAAGGTATCAAATCAAATAATGATAATGGATGTTATTCTAAAAGTAGTATGTACAATTGGTTATATTTTTATCATTTTAAAAAGATATATTTATGTGGTTACATTTATATCATAAATTACAAGATTAATAAACTTAGTAATAAAGAATTATATGGTTAAAAAAACAAAATATACCAAATGCATTTATGGGATCCTCAAAATTAAATTTGTTTCAAAAGGATTTTTGAAGTTATACCAATTTTTTCAAAGTAAAAAAAAAAAAAAAAAGGCTAGGTAGTGAGGAGAGACAAAATAAAATGTCTTAAAATTATGTAATTTTGATAATATATATATATATATATATATATATATATATATAATGACATTTACTTTTCAACACATATTATAAATATAGCAAAATATTATAGTTTTAGAAAAAATCTAAAATTAAGTGGATGAAACAAATATACTATAATACTTATCATAATGTATTTTAAAAAATAAATTGCTCGTATTTTTATGTTTTCCAAAAAAAAAAAAGACACTTAACACATTTGAAAATGACAAAAATTAGTACTATATATGAAATTAACACAGTTCAAAAACAAATTACTTTATATGGCTAAACTATCAAATTTATTTTTATTAATTTAAAAAAAATGAAAAAAGCAAAGGCACTAAAAGAACACGCCAAATTTTTTCCCCAAAACACTTCTACACCAAATTTTCCATTCCTTTCCCAAGTTATCACTGGAAGCCCCTTTTTCTTCAACTCTTCCGAAGCCCCTTCTACAGCTCTCCTGAGCCACATAGAGTGCTATTACTAGCAAGTTTATCTCTCACGAGCGATATGACGGGTTTCACGCTTCTCCTACAGATTCATCCCTACTTCGCCTTCTTTTCCCTTTCTCTGATACACTCCTGCAGTCTAAACAGAAGTCTCTTGCTATAATTTCCATATATGGCTAATTCCATACACTCCAATGAAACCCTATTCATTTGTACGTTACTATTATTTGTGAGTGTTAAGTTGCCAAATTCTACCAAATGTCTTCATAATTCAATTGAATTGAATCCAAACCCCACTCCCCCCTCTAAAAAAAAAAAAATGGCGGTTACGGAAGAAGAGTCCTCGCCGTCGTCTTCCTCAGATTGGCCCGCCCATTCTAATCCACGATCAGACTCTACATCTATGAAGCATGCTTATTATCTAGCCAAGACTGTCCTTAGGAGCAGCGTTGTACTTCAAGTGGTGTAGGGCAACATCCGTTCCCCTTCCTCCAATGACATCGTCTTCGGCAAGGTTCATTTCTCTTTCTGTTTTCCTTCACCTGCGAATTTCAATTCCTGGTTTCGATTTTTTTTTTCTCTGCTTGTATTCTTTTACTACTTTACTTTTCATACGCATACTTATTTAATGGCTGTATAAAATGAGTGCAATCTTCAAGTATAACAAGTGCTAGAATTCTTGTTTTCTCCAATGCCTCCACTACACATTAATTCTGTTGAGGATGTTATCTATGGCCAGAAAAGGATAGCTCTGGTTGTTCAGAGCATTCTTTATGTTAATTGACAACCGTGGATGCAGTGTGTTAGGCTTAGTTTTTGGGTATTTTCATCATTCTAGTTGGGTAAATGCAAGGTGGTGCGAGATAATTTCTGTGTCTTTGGCCCTTTAGCTCAGTAACTCATATTCACGGGTGGTTGAAGGGCGAGCCTTTAAGTAATGCAAATGCTACTACACTAGTTTAACTTTTACACAGTAATTGATAAGCTTGAACTAAGGGGGCATTTAGTTAGAGGATTTTACTTTTACACAGTAATTGGTAAGTTTAACTACCGCACTAGTTTAACTTGTACATAGTACTTGATAAGCTTGAACTAAGCTATCTCTAATTTCAATAATAAGAATTGTATATTGAGTTTTCCTAGTTGTGACTTAAGGCATTTGTTCATGAACCTTAGTTTATTTGGGAAAAAGTTTTTTATCCCATTTGTTGCTTGTTTTTTATTCCATTTGTTTTCTACTTTCTGGGAACCATAACATATGTCTTAGCATTTTTTTATCTTCTTCTTTCACATAGAAAGGCAGGTATATGCCATTACATCTACGCTCTTTTATATATGCATTAATATTGCCTTTGTTGCCATATGAATTGTTCATAATAAGAAATTTCTTCCAATGTGCATAAAAAGGATCATCTCTGATTTCTCTATTTTTGTGTTCAAGTTTTATGAGAAAACATCTGCTATTGAGGACAAGGAACTTTTAAATTTACCATATCTGAATATTTGGTTACTTAGTTTAAACATCTACTATTGAAGCTATTAAATTTCTTAGTATGCAGTCTTTGACCCAGTCAGGTAAAGCAAATTTCAGGAGAAGAAATGGAGCTTGAACATTTTGAGGAAAAGGTAATATTCCTATATATTCTCTCTTTTGAACTTCTTTGCTCTAATTTAAAATTCCCTATTTTTCATATTTATTTATATGTGATAGATTTTCCTTCTGTTTGTATTGTATGTGGGATCTTAAGCTACTATTAGCAAGAACAGTTTGGGTTGTGATACAAAAAGTATAAGAATGGCCATGTGCTAGAATCAGGCACTTGCTATCAGATTTAGCCTAGCTTATGGGTTGGTTTTCATGTTGTGGTTCCTAGGTTGTTGAAAATGGTCAGCTAATTATGTCCAATTACTAAAATCTCCCAATTTTCTGATTGACTATACAAGCTACAACATTAGAAGTGTGAAGGCTTCTGCTAATTTCTATTCGCATAGTGATCTAAATATGTTTATAAATGCTTTTCCAGTAGATTTAAAATCAGTAGTCTCCAGCTATATTAGTTCATTATTGGTCATGGATCATTTTTCACATATCTCATTTAATAGACCTAATATCTAATATCTAATTACATTAATTTTCTCAAATGATCTAAATACTACATGTACCCCGGAAAAAAAAACATTAATATCTAATTACATTAATTTTCTCATATGATTACGCATTACCCCAACTTATTTGATGGTATTGTGAGGGAAAGTTTGAGTTGATGATCTTCAATCTAACCTTTGCTCTAATGTAATGAAAATGATGTGCAGAAAGATACTTGGGGTTTGGATTGTGATCTATTTCTTTAGTATAACTTTGTAATGAAAGACAATTGGCTTTTAGTAAAGACCTAAATATGTACTATACATAGTTTAAATAATTACTTTTTTCTATTATGTGTGTTACATAAGAATTGATGATGTCCAGAAAGCTTTTATACATGGCAAACTGATTACTAGTAATGCTCTTTTAGTGTATATACAATCAGAAAATTGATTATACATACATCTTTTAGTGTATATTCATTCTTAGTTTTAAATGTTGTTCTAATTGAACATACATCTTTTGGTTGTCCTTTTTTTTTTTCCTTATTTTTGGGACTACTCAAATGTCAAAAACCAGTGAACTTACATGATTGTGATACATAACTCTTGTTTTCATTCAAAATGTTGTCCATTTGAATTTATGTGTACTTAGAAAGTATGGATACATCAAGGAGAATGAGAAGGTAACTATAGCAGAGGATGATGACAATGAACTATGAAAAAAAAATAGAACTAATCAGCTGTATCATGATACCATCATTTTGCTATTAATGTGATCTTTTCACCCAAGTTCTATTTATGCCGTATCATGATACCATCACTTTACTATTAATGTGATCTTTTCACCTAAATTCTATTTATGTCATTCTTTTTTCTTTTCACTACTTGTTGTGTTTATCTTTCAAGCATTCTTATTTGCAATCTATGCATCACTTTCAGATGGCACCTGGTAGGAAAGGAATGCAAAAAAAGAGGGCGAAAGGTAAGGTGATGTGGAGGCCAATCAAACAACGACTCCGAGGGTCAACCTTTGAATTCACCCCAGCAGAAAATCAGAATTCTCCGAATACTAGCCAGAGAGCAACAGATGATTTCCATACTCCACCACCTACATTCCCTACTTCTACTAATGGTCACAATGGTATCAATTCTAGAGAAAACGTCCAGCCAGAGATTCGTTCTGAGCAAGCCGAGTCATATTAGAGTCATAACAAATTGATGTACTTTTGGTATGAATGTACTTTTAATATTATGTAGGATTGCTTTATTAAATATGTGTATGGATTAAAAAGTGATAATATAATTCTACTTACCAATAGAAAACTATTGGTACTTACTAATAAAACAATTTGTTGGTACATACCAACTGAAATTTACAAGTCCTTACCAACAAACAATCTGTTGGCATTAACCAATACAAATTTGTAGTTGCTTACCAACAGTAATCTATATGTGCTTTTCAATAGATTGCTATTGGTAAGTAACAACAACAATTTGCAACTGCTTACCAACAGAGTATGCTTACATTACCAATTGAATTGTAGTTGTTATCAATAGATATTATATTTTTCGACATTTATCAATTAAGTACCAACTAAATTATTTGTTGGTAATGAATAATATTTACTAACAACACAAATATACCAACTAAGGAATTGTTGGCAAATTACCAACTAAACAATCAATTGGAAAAACTACCAACAAAATAAACAATTCAAAATTTTCAACGACTTTACCAACTACGTAGTTAGTTTGTTGGTAACGTAATAAAATTACCAACAGAAAATATTTAACCCTAAAGAAATCATTACCAACTGAAATATAATATTACCAATAGTGAAATCTGTTGGTAATTACTAACAGACTTAAAAAACTCTTGTCGGTAACACTTTCTAACAAGCATTTTACCCACGAATCAAATTCTGTTAACAATCTATTGGTAAACTAGAATTACCAATAGAAATGGGACAACTACTAATAGAATTTGATAGTTGGTAATCAATATTTTTCTGGTAGTATAGTTTGTAAGTTTAAGAAGACCATTTATAAACTTAAGTAGGCGTCGAAAGTATGGAACATTCATTTTAATGAGATTATTAAGTCTTATGTTTCACTCAGAACGAAGATGAATCATATGTGTACAGAAAATTAGATGGCATAAATATAGTTTTTCTTGTGCTATATGTGGATGACATTTTACTTATTGGAAATAATGTAGAAACATTGTCATCTACTAAGGTTTAGATATCAAGTCAATTTAGTATGAAGGACTTATGAGAAGCCAGTTATATTCTCAGAATTAAGCTTCTTAGAAATAGAAAGCAAAGAATGTTAGGTTTCTCCCAAGTCACATACATTGGCAAGATGTAAGCTAAATTCAGCATGAAGATCTCTAATCCCTTACAGACATGGGTTGTCTCTTTCTTTAAAGGATAATCCTAAGTCTCAAGAAGAAAAAGACGAGATGAGTAGAATTCCCTACGCTTCGACTATGGAAAGTTTTATATATGTCCTACTGTGTACTAAACCAGATATCTATTTTGCTATAGGCTTAGTTAGCATATATTAGTCAAACCGTAAAGTATATTCTCAAGTACCTCAAGGGAATGAGAGATTAGATGCTGGTTTATAGGACTGATAACTTAGTTCCTACATGATACACTGACTTAGACTTCCAGGCGGATAAATATGAGAGAAAATCCACTAGTAGATATGTCTTCACCTTGTCTGGAGGAGCTATTTCATAGAGGAGTATCAATCAATCTTGTATTGTGGACCCAACCATGAAAGCTGAGTATGTGGCAGCTTCAGTGGCATCTAAGGAAGCACTGAAAGTTTCTCATACAACTTGGAGTCGTGCCACAAATGGACAAGTCGATTGTATTATATTGCGACAACACATGTGCAATCTCGCAATCCAAAGAACTTGGGAAGCACCAGAAGAGGAAGCATATAAAGAGGAAGTACCACTTGATCCGGGAATTTATTTAGAGACAAGAAGTCATGATGGAACAAATAGCATCAGAGAATAATCTAACTGATCCATTCATCAAGCTTTTGGCTAAGAGAGTCTTTAAAAGACACTTAGATGCCATAGAGGTGGGCACCTATGGACTTACATAGTCTTAAAGTGTAAGTAGCAGATTATAAAAATGTATGCCCACTAAGACTGTACTTCTGATGTAATTTCGAATATATTAATAAAAGTTTTATTCTTATAAGTTATTTGTGTTTTTGAAATTTAGTTTTTGCACAACTTCGTTGGAAAAGACTCATTGTGTTTAAGTAAGTAATCCATATAAATAGAGGTCTTTCATAGTAAAGTATGGATCACTGGTTACTTAACACATAAACTATTGTTCTTAACCGAATGTTGAGAATAAGAATCTTATCATGTTAAAGTTATTGTCTTATGAATTCCAAATGGAAAGTGGCTTACCTTTAGCTAGTAAGTAGTCCCCTCACTTCATAACATAAGCGTATTTTGAATACGTAAAATTGGACCTATAGTAGTAGTTTCTAAAAGTACTATATGGTAAAAACCTAGACTACTATTGCTACAGCATTGACTTATACCCTTCGGCTTGAGTATGGGTTGTTGGTCTAACGAAGCTGGAAACATATACTTTGATATATTGTAATTAAGGTTCTATCGTAGGACCAATATACTTGTATATTGAGTATATGTGACTAATTAGTTAAGATAGACTTATATAAGATAGCTTCTACGCTATATCGTCCATTATGACTAGTCAAATGATCCAAATATCCAAGGCTCTAAGGAACATGATTTGGATGTTTACTTTAGGGTAGCTCCCTTGGAAAGCGAAAATATTCCAGGAAGTCATGGATTATTGGATTAGGGGTCTAAGGATGGTAGATATTTTTTAGAGGGGTGTTAGTATACTCTTCCTCTCTAAATATATAGCGATATGTAGAAAGGGACTTTAGTCATAATACCCGTAGGTCGGAGACTTTACTAATGCAAGCATTGTCCCTAGGGCCAATATTTTCTTATGGTGATATTAAAAAATATTTAAAATATAAAATACAACTATTTATATGGCAATGGTATTTTGGTTATTTTAGTAGCCAAGGCGATGTGTTTTTTGGTCCTCGGAATAACTCATAAGTTCCGGTAGTTTTTGGGTTAAGGAATTAGTCTTGAGGATAATGTGTTTTATTTTATTCAAGTAACCTGATTTAATTATTAGTTTAGAATAAAATCAAAGGCTCAAAGAGATAATAAATTAATTACATGGTTCAGTTGGTTAATTAAATATTTAGGGCCTGAGCCCATATTGAATATTTGGATTTAACCTGGGTTTAATTTATGTAAGAAAAGCTTGAGAATTGTTTTAGGATCATTAATTATTTATGGGTTATTATTTAATCCTAGATTAAATAATTAATTGGGTCTTAGCCCAAGTGGTTTAGACCTTGGATCCAAAACTACAACCCAAGCCCAACTTTTTGGTTAGCAGAGGGGTGAGTGAAGCACGTTATCTCAAAAATTTTAAACTCTTGGATGAAAGCTAGAGGATAGAGTTTGGATTGAGATGAGCTCTTGAGGGCTATCGGGGTTTATAGATTTGGGGAGCAGCATGTGAAATATAGAATACAACAGTATAGAAAAAAATAAACAAGATTTGTTTTTCTCTCTGATACTGAATTCTCTCTGTGTCTCTCTGTGTATCTGTTTTGATATAGAAATAGAGAACAACGCAACTCTTGATACTGCTCTTTCATAGACAATCAGGAGTCGATGTAGTAGGCCAATTCTTTTTCCTTTTCGGCTTTTGCCAGTTAGTTCAGGTAGAGGTCATATTTCGAAAGGCCTGAAGCCTAGAGTTCATGGCTAGACAAAGCCGACAGCCTGCAGGCATTACTCCAGAGGCATCTACAGAAGAACCAGTAGCTGATTGGACAACACCAGTTCCATCAGTTTTGCATAAGCAAATCATACAACGCAGAGGTATACATTCTTCCACTGTGCAATTTTTCTGCATTTCTCTGATTATTTTAAATGTTTCTTGAGGCCGTGATCCACCTTTATCTGTGACATGCCTATTTGGTGCCACATGGACAATATTTAAAAATTCTCCAAAGGAATCTCTTAATTGCTCCATAGTTCTGTGAAAATTCTCCATGCTAGTGACCTCTTGTAATTGCTCCATAGTCTCCGACTTTCTTTCTTTTTCCTATTTCACTACTTGGCTCCATCAATTTATCTCTATTAATAGAGTACTCTCTAGACAATCTCCTGTCGGATCTGTAACGGGCATCCTAATGCTGACGGTCAGTGTCTCTGTGTTTTTGGCTTGATTTCTCCTTCTACAACATCGCTTCCCAGCTTTCTCTGAAGACCGCCAACTCAACTATCCCTCTATCTGCGATTCTACTTCGTCGGGATTTTAAGAGGAAAGTAGAGAGAGAGAGAGGGCAACTCTGTACACTTGTTAAAAAACTAACATGCATTTTGACACATCTGTCACTGAATCCAACTATATAAATGCTTTGTGTCATTTTGAATCAAAACTAGATAGAAATGCCCCTCACTATGAAAACTAGGAAGATAATGAAAGTTGGACAATAAAAGTTGAACAACGAAAGATACAATCTTCTGTCTGAATCGTAGATGGACAGAAATGCCCTTGATGACGAAAAGTACAACAAAAATACTTGCAACCCAACTCCTTTTTCTATATGTACTAGGTGGTTGTCTCGCATAAGGCGCAAGCTCGGGTACCTATGGTAATAAAATATTGGTACAAAATGCAGCACATTATAATAAAATGTGGAGGCAATACTTTTATATATTAATATATAAGTTCAAATATTTACTGTATATTATTCAAGAATAATATATTATTACATTAATAATATATTCGAAAACATTTGAAAACAAATTTATGGAATAATGATCGAGATTTGTCTACATCATTATCAAGGCCACCAAGAACATTGAAAATAAATAAGGAAAGAAAAGCTTGTAATACAATATGTTTGAAAGCAACCGAGCCATGATAGTAGGGCAGCTCATCGGCTTGTTGAGTTGATGCTAATAGATCTGCATTTAAGGTAAACCCAATTACATAACATCAATTTCTGAAACCCGCATTGACCCCAACCATTGAGAACCCCATAAACAAAAAAGAAGCAACGAGAGAATGAAGATTAGCTCAAGCCGAGAATGTGGTTTCATCGATAAAAGAGAAACCAAACATGCACCAACTTAATAACAAATGCATTAAAATGTGGATACCATACAAACGTAACATAGCACCCAAATACATCGAGAGAAAACATTTCATATTTTTTGGAAAACACAACCACGAAATGGACTCCTTATGTGCATAAAATAAAACCCAACTATTAAAACAAGTTTATGTCAAGGACCCAATCAAGCAGCTAAGCTTGATAAAGAATGATGCATCAGATGGACGAAGGTTGATACAAGAGATGTTGACTTGATTAGGCATTCCTATTTATGATTCTTCCCCATTTAGAAAATTAATGTGCACAAACCAGAGTAGCATGACAGACAAATAAGAAATTAAGTCATACAAAGCAGAGTACTCCTCACATCACTAATCAATCTCAAGTTATGAATTAGTTGAACCTTTCAACCTCAAAATGACTTTAATACCACAAGAGACATATGGCCTTCTATGCGGTATTAATTAATTCCATGACTCATTCACAAATGTAAGATGTCGATATCAGCAATCAAATGGGAGGCTGGGATGCCATTTTAAAAATAAAAACAGACCAATAAATCAACAAGCCATACTACATATATAAATTTAGGATTTCTTCAAGATTGAAACCAATTACCAATGTCTAAAAATAATTTGTATAGTTTCCAAGTGGTAAATCCTGTCTTACCAAACACCATAATGAGTTGGACAATTGGAGATGCTCATCTTCATCATTAAGAAGACAAGCTAATATTAAACGATAAATAATTGACCGTAATAAAAGATTTAGCAAAAACCAAAACTAATGGATGTATTGAACTTGTATTTTATTAACCCACTTCAAGTGGAGAAGACCAAGGGCTTCCCACAGACCTTCTAATGCCAGTAATTGCATCCACTGAATGTGCTAGCTAAGAACTATTAAGTAGGACCATTTAATGACATTGTAATACTTTGACCAATTTTATAGCTTTTGTTATGCATGCATCAGACAAAATAAAGCCAATATGACCATAGAATAGTTCATTGATTAACCAAATTTCTACATAATCTGGAGCAGGCTATGCAAAACAGAAAAAGGTGATTCTACTTCAATTCAAACCATAAAGAACGATAAGAGGACACAGTAAAGCATTATACGTGGCCCTACGAGTCCAGGATCTTATGCAAAACTCAAATTATGTTGAATCACATCAGGAATGTGTTTTGGAATTAGTTCTACCACGAATGAGGATATCATTACTGATTATGCTCACTTGGATAGTGTCCCATTTGCTCTATTTGCTAGCTTTCATGAGGGGCAACATAGTCGTGAGATAGAGTATATTGCTACAAAATTTTACATCTAAATTATAAACAAAGCATGCAAGTTATAGTTTTAAGCAACTCTATATAGAGATGGGAACTCATAATGCCAAAAGGTTTAAGGAAGTTTATTCTTAAACAAAGCATGCAAGTTGCAGTTTTAAGCAACTCTATATAGATATATGTAGTAATCCTATGATTGAAAGAGATATGAACTCATAATGCTAAAAGGTTTAAGGAAGTTTTTGTTTCCTACTGGAGCATCAACGAGATAAGCAGAAGGAAAGTACAAAAACCCTTAGTATATCCGACTGCCAAAAGGCATGGGCATTCTAAGGCACATTCCTAAAATAGAGGATAAACTAATGTTGGTTTAAACTATTCCTTTTATCAGCACTCCGATGAAGTATTATTGTCTGCCTTGTCCAAGGCAACCACTCGAGCATTCCCCTGTGGCTTAGTAGGTCCTAGCTTAGATGTAGAATCTTGTCCCGAATTTCCTCTTATGGGTCTCAATATTTTCCCCAGATTACCTCCCACTGGTCTTACCTATCCTGTTGATATCCAAGAGTGAAGGCAACTAAAAGTCTTGTGCCCCATCTCTCCGCAGTTATAATATTTGATAGGTAGTTGTTCTCCAATCGAGCCTCCCCTCCTTTGAATTTTTCCCTTTTTTTGCCACCGATTCCTTCCTGGCCGCTTTTGATTTACATGTCTAGATCCACTTTGACCCTACTATCCAACTTGCTCTATGCCGGCCATTTCAATTCTTGAGGCAATCTTCACCACGACATTATAACTAGCAGGGGCTATACTTGCAAGTACTCTATTCAATTCAGGTCGCGAGTCTTTCACAAAGCACTTGATTCTATCCATCTCTAAGTGCACTAAAAGTGGACAATATTTTGACAATCTAGTGAATTCGGCTGCATATTGGCCTACCATACAACTTTCTTGTCTGTAATTTTGAAATTTATCCTCTTTTTTCTCCACCACCCAGCTGGAAATAAATTCCTTCTTAAAATAAGTCTTAAAGTCTGTCCATTCCCACTCTCGCTAGTCCATTTCCCAATTCCACCAATTTTATGCAGGCCCCTATAACTGGAGTGTTATGAACTGCACCTTTCTTTATTCTGAATAATTCAGAGCAGCAAAAATTTTATCCATATGTTCTATCTAGTTCTCAGCTTCCTATTCCAAATCGGGTTTCCCTTGAAATTGAGAAGGGTGGAACTTTAAAAATTGCTCAATAGCTTAATCTGATTCAAGTTCATTCCTCTGCCCTCCCCTATGAGCATTCTTATTCATCCTAGCAGCATACTCAATCAGTTGTTGAATTGTATCAATCATCTTTTAAAATGTTCTAAACATGGGGTGGTCCAGGGTTGCAAGTTGGGAACTTCCCATTTGGGGTTTTTCAATGGGCGACTCGGGATAATGTTGAGTAGTTCGTTTCAGTCATCCTCGGGTACTTTTAAGTGGCATCTGTATAATTCATAAGGTTTTATTTGTAAAATAAATATAACTTGTCTCAAAGCAAGTATAAAAGTGGACACGGTGCAAGTAGTAACATATATTCATTTCTCGTCAAACCATAAGATCAGTACAAAATTATGTACCCTGCACGCCATCATGTCTAGAGTACACAGACCAAACTGTACATATCATACTATATACATAATATCATCCTAATCATCCTCATCCCTATCCGAAACTAGATGTCCTGAATCAGAAGAAACAGTGTAGGACTCAAGCGTACTACATCCCTCATATCCAAACACACCGGGATTAATATCAACATCTGGGTCCATAATGTACTCTATCGCAAGCTCTTGCTCCAAACCTCCTCTGGATCTATCTCTGGCTCTGCTACATGCTCCTTCTTATCAAGAACTATCTGATCTCCACCTATCTCAACCTCCTCTAATCCTGGAATATCCCTCTCAAGCACTCCCAGATCTTCTCTAAACACATCCTTATAGTTAGAATGTCGTGACTCACTATTGTCGGGGTCACTGCCTACCTCCCCTAATCGGCTAGATGGTAATGGTGTCCTTTCTGGTATAGGGTCTCGGGTAAGTGTCGCTCGAGAGTCACGGTGGCCTACATTGTCTGGTGCCGGGTCCCGTTAATAAAAAGTAACTAGGGTTTCCCCAAGAAAAAATCTTCCCAATCTTTACGGACTTCTTCTTCACCCCTGAACTCTCACCTCTCTCCATCTTCTTCTTCTTATCATCTATGTGATCATCTACTGGGCGCTTCTTCTTGTCGTCTCAACCTGTCATGCCTATAAGATAAAAAAGTTCTATCAATTCCTATAATGACACCATAGTTCTATAACTATACTCTGATACCAATAGTAACACCCCTACCACAAATAGCAATGGAAGCATACTATAAATCAGGTGTCGCCCAGGGGTCTTTATAATGATAATAATTGATAAGTAAGTAAAGCCTAGACTGATATAACAAAATGATACGGATATAATTTAATATACAAAAATATGGTCCCGAACATTCGGCTATCAGTACTATAATAGTAATGTAATATACATAGGCAAAAGAGGAAGTATTCGGACCTATACTTGTTAGTATTGTGTCCTAGAGGCATTCACTTGTAAAAAGTATATGACACATTTTTTTTTTTATAATACAAGGCATTATTTATCATTTTTCTTTACTTTCATATAAAATAACTGTTAGATAAAGTCCCTAGTACAATACTATGTTAAGGAAATCATGATAGAGATCATGATGTGAGATTTCTACTACACTGTATAGTGTTAGTACTTAAATAATCCCTAGTTGTAGTATTAATGAGATGGGATATCATTAGTGCATTAAGACTAGTATGTGTTAGACTTCCTGATCTGATCAGACGATGGTTCTCATATCCGTAAGTGTTGATATACTCAAAGTTAACACATAGATGTTTGTTAATAGAACAAGTGTATCGGATGACCTGAATATGAGATAATCACATGGATAACTATATAGTGCCAATGATAAAATCTTGTTATAGCAAACGTGCAAGTATCCTTAGATTTGAGATCTTCAAGGTACTTTGATTGTGAGTATTGTACTTTGATTCGAATCTCTGGTGCCAGATCATGCGCCACCTATAGGATGGATATTGGGTACAATGTGAGGTAAATAAAAGTAGTTGAAATAGTTAATAAATGATTCACCACTTCTAATAGTGGGGGTGAATATCTCACGGCCACTTGTTGGAATTACTACTCGTGAAATCTTTGGCTAAGGTGATTGTGTATTGAAAATAGTTCCAATTGATATACATGTAGAGTAGTGGATTTCTAGTACAATTACTAATATATTCGGGCCAGTTTTAATATATATTATGGAGGGAATTAGTGCTAATTCCGTACTTCAAATCGGATAAGATATTGTATGGTGAAAGAAATTTATTGCACTATAGTTTGTTATTGAATGGTTCATGTCAAGGCACTTGACTTTCTAGACTCTTGGGTGGTCATGATGTGTTGTTAGATACCGTTCATAATCTGCAGAATATGGGTTTATTAATTAATGAATTAATAAACCAGTCCTGATTAAAATTAATAGGTTAATTCTAAATTATTAAGGATTAGTAATCTCAAAGACGTTTGATTAATTCATATTCACTACCAATAGACTGAAAAATTTAATAGGTCATACATAATAGAGGATTATGTACTTGATATGTTATATGATAACATTGTGGGGTTAATTGTGAGAAGTAGAAGTTTTTGGGTCAAATTATAATTAGTTATAATTTCTAGGTCAAATTATAATTGTAAGAACTTATAGGTTTCAATTACAATTAAAGAATTCTAATTCTTTTAGAATTCCCAAGACGTGTAATCCATTATATTTTGGTTTTTTCCGGAGAATAAGTGGTTTAAAAAAAAAAAAAGAACAGCACAGAGAAATATAGTTCTCTCGGAAAACAGACACACAACTCTCTTCTTCTCTTCTCTGTGATCTTACCCTAGCCGCCATTCTTTTTCTACTAGTACAGAGATTGTATTATAGCATTCTTGAGAGCATACTTCGTATGGATTACTATTAGAGTCAATCTCACGTTGAGATTGAAGAGGCGAGCCAAACTGTTCATCATCTGGTTGTTGTTTGATCGAAAGGTTTACTGGATCACGTCTCAGCCTTCACATATGAAGGAATTTTTTTGAACGATAGAGGTAAAACCCATGCTTGTTCTTTTTCCTATTTAAATCATATACATGTGATCCTGAGATGGGATTTCTATTTTTCTCCTACGCTAAATGCTATTGCGTTAGTGAAATCCCTTCAATACTGTGGTATCACCCCTATCTACGCAACTGCTCAATTCCAGGTCCTAAAATAAGCTAAAAGGTACGTGCGAGTGAAAATCACCTAGTGAGTCCCAAGCGTGTGCTAGTGCTTTATAAAACAAATCAACACAAGGATTATCGAATTTTATTTTAAAAATTCACCATGGGAAAAATATTATAGTTTTTTACTGAAAACAACTCTACCACTCACTAGCAGGGAGTTTTTTTCAATTTCAATCATATTTGGAAAAATCATGTTTCATTTCATAGTCATTACCTCAATTTCCAAAAATGCAAGCACTTCTCTCAACAAAAAGTTAGCCCGCGTGCAAAGCTCACAAGGTTCGCCTTCGACTTTACAACCTTATTGTACTAATGACACGAGGCTTATAGCACTCAACTGCGTATCGTCAGAAGGGTAAGTGCAAACAAGCATAATACCAAGTAATTCAGAATGTTTTACTTGCTACGATAAGTCCAGGGGTCGTAATCCTGACATCAATCACCATCAAGGTAGGAAGGGGCTGAACAACGCTAAGTGTCCGGCCCAACCCGTGAACAACCCAAAATCACATGCGCACAAGGCCCGGCAATTGCTAGGCACTAAATGGCTAGCCAGGACGACTCATCTCAATGTCCTGTCACCCCATTTTGAGTAAGACAATCCCCAAAACTAGCCAAGTTACTTCGGATTGTCTATCTCTAACATGAGCTAGTACAAAGATCAAAGTTGTTGCTGAGTACTCAATGTTTCCACTTGTTCATAAGACCAGTACCAATTCTATTGGCTCACAAGGCTAAATAAACAATTCATTCCCGAACGAATATAAATAAAATATTTTTCGGGGCCAAAATATCATTTTTCAAAAGTTGATCTCATACCGAGAGATCGTTTTCAAAATCTGCAGCGAAAAAGGATAAAAGTCCTTTTTGCACCATAAAATGTTCCAATAAGGGTATCCGAATCATTTTACCCGTACCCGATCTCAAAATGAATTTTGTTCAAGAATTTCATAATTCTAACCCTAAAAGAGAATTAGATTCAAAGTTTCCAATTATGCTTCTATAAAATATTCTAATAAGGGCATTCCGGTCGAATACTCGACTTCAAAATTATCGTATCTTGAAAACTCCAATTATTTAATTCTAAAATGATTAAATTTAGAAAATATATGCCTTTATTATCATTTAAGATTTCCAAGCCAATTATGATATTTATGCCAGCTCAACATGGCAAAACACTATTTTTTTGCTTAGAAATATCTTAAATCAAATAAGAGATTCCAAAGCAATACATAATGTGTTATTTCATGAAAAGTAAAGCATACTAGCATTTAAAAGTTTAGAAATCTAGTGGGACTCACCTTGTGTCCTAGATAGTTTATATTGTTCGAATACAATATTTAACCCGTCGTCGACTGTTTAATGTGAATAACCTACATTAAACGCCGTTTCATATTTAGTTCGGCTTATCAAAGTTCAAACCAACACTTAACCAACACAAATGTAAGAAAATCACTTATTTCCTATGTCTTCATTTTTCTTCTTTGAGTAAACGTGTACATATACATATATTGCATACTCAATTCTTCCATTTCCCGTTTCAATATTTTCCCTTCTTCATCAACATGAAATCTTCTTCATGTTCCTCACCATTTTTATTCCCAAAGTCATGTAAACAATTCTTTAGAGTTCACTTGTATCAAAACTAAAACTTTGCATTTTTCCCGTTCGTCACACCACAAGGCCATATAAATAATTCGTTCCCGAAGAAACATAAATAAAATATTTTCTAGGGCCAAAATATTATTTTTCAAAGTTAATTTCATACCGAGAGATCGTTTCCAAAACCTGCAATGAAAAAGGATAAAAGTCCTTTTCGCACCATAAAATGTTTTAATAAAGGTATCCGAGTCATTTTACCTATACCCGATCTGAAAATGAATTTTGTTCAAGAATTTTTGAATTTTAACCCTAAAAGAGGATTAGATTCAAAGTTTCCAATTATGCTTCCATAAAATATTCTAATAAGGGCATTCCGGTCATTTTTCGAATACCCAATTTCAAAATTACCGTATTTCGAAAACCCCAATTATTTAATTCTAAAATGATTAAATTTACAAAATACATGCATTTATTATCCTTTAAGGTTTCCAAGCCAATTATGATATTCATGCCAACTAAACATGGCAAAACACTATTTTCTTGCTTAGAAAAACCTTAAATCAAATCAGATATTCCAAAGTGGTACATAATGAGTATTTCATGAAAAATAAAACACACTAGCATTTAAAAGTTTAGAAATCCAGTGGCACTCACCTCGTCTCCTAGATAGTTTTTATCCAACACAAATGTTAAAAAATCACTTATTTCCTATCTCTTCATTTTTCTTCTTTGAGTAAACGTGTATGTATACATATATTGCATGCTCAATTCTTCCATTTCCTGTTTCCATATTTTCCCTTCTTCATCAACATGAAATCTTCTTCATGTTCCCCACCATTTTTATTCCCAAAGTCATGCAAACAATTCTTTAGAGTTCACTTGTATCAAAACTAAAATTCTGCATTTTTCCCGTTCGTCACACCATATTGTTTTGTGCATAACTTTTGATCTACAATTCCGATTGGGCTCTATTATATAGAAAAACACTCATTAAACCTTGAACTATACTTCTATGGATCCTTTTTCCACATCCCAAAACCGTCCAGAAACTACTAGGCCAAAAAGATCCCTGAAACTTCTTGTTCCCCTTTATTTATAGCATCTATTCAACCGTTAATCCACCTATTCCGCATCAAAACATCTTTAATTCTTCATGTTTTTAGATTCAACAAATCACCAAATTCATGCTTTGAACAGTATATAGTCACCAACATGAATTAAAATAACTATAGTTTATTTCCATTAAAGCTTCCTTTTTCCAATTTTCACCACTTTTCTCATCAACCATGAATAACCCTTTAAATCACCAATCAAGTATCTTCATTCACTACATAAAATACAGCATACAAGGATTTCATCCAACCGGTACACAAACTTGCACACACAAAGTTTCACATAGTACACATTTAATCCAAATCATGACCATAAATCTCATGTTTTTATGTTAAACCTCATACCAAAAAAATCACCGTAATAAAATCTATAACTTGAATTCTTGAAGCATAGGATTTTACCTTGTATGTGGGGTCTTTTGGCTTAATTTTGCTCCAAGAACACTCACACTTCTTTCTTTCTCTCTTTTTTTTTTCTATTTTTCCTTGATTTTTCCTTTCTTTTATTCCTTATTTCTTCCTTCCTTCTTCTTTATGCTCTTGGCCAGTTTTTAGCCCCTTCTCCATCGCCTCAACTGGTCAAGATGAAGTCCAGTAGGATTTTGTTCTATTAAATACATGGTGGCTACTTTACACATGTCGTGTGCTCGATTTTTCACATATTTTCGTAATTATTTTGCAAAACTTCTTCAGGAAGTTTTTCATGCATGAATATTTTATGCATCCTCTCATAGTTTGACATATGTCCTTAGCTACCAATCACATGAAACCACATGTCCAAATTTTCGACCGCATTTTCAATTTTTTTCAAAAATGACCAAATTCGGGTCCATATTAAAATATTTTATTTACCAATAAATTCAACTGAATTCAATGGTAGAATTCAAAATCTTCAATTCTTTCTCGATCCTGTAAAATTTGTGGTCAAAATTACGAAAATACTCCTGGAACCCTAAATAGCCTAATTCATTACGAAATTCTCATCTCATCGCATTGATCAATTTTTGTTCCAAGTGTACCCCCAACCTCTTACTTTATTAAAAGTAGTAGCCTTTTGAAATTTAGGGTACGGGCAGAACAAATTCAAAATTACATCTAGGTTCCTAAAAATTTTTATTGCACCAAAATATTTTTCTTATTACAACGATCATCATTTGTTCTATCTACTGATACAAATGCGCATTCTATCAAAACTAGTAGCCAGTCAAAGAATAAGATATAGGGTATTACATATATATATATATATATATATATGACAAATACATATGCACACTATACTTTTTTAATATATTAATAAATATTATATTAATATACAGATATATAAACACAATTAATATACTATTTATACATACACACAAATATATATATATATGTGTGTGTGTGTATATATATACACACACACACACACAAATATATATATATTTATTTATTTATAAGAATATATATATTAATATATAAGAATAATATATTATATACATATATGTATAAGATACATTTATACATATTAAAATAGAATATTAATATATATATATATATATTAATATACTTTTTAATATATTAATAAATACACACACACACACACACACATATATATGCTATATTAAATAATATATAGAGTATATTAATGTATGTATGTATGTATATATATATATATATATATATATATATATATAAACACATACATATATATCTATATATTCAAATATACATATACATATAAATATATTAATATACTTTTGACATATATATCTATATATTCAATATATATATATATATATATATATTTAACATACATATATATCTATATATTAAAATACATATATTGAAAATTGAATACTAATATATATATATATATATATATATGTTTATTTATAAACACACACCCATATATTTATTAATATGTTATATTGAATAATATTTAGAGTATATTGTTAGAATATATGCTCTCTTAGACTAGATTTCTAATGTAATTTTAATTTATATTAATAAAAGTTCTATTCTTAGAAATTGTTTATAATTTTTTACATTACTTTTGTACATAATTTCGCTGGAAATGACCCATTGTGTTTAAGTAAATGATTAATGTGAATGAAGGTCTTTAACAGTAAGGTATGGACCATGGGTTACTTAACATATAAACTATCGTTCTTAACCAAGTAATAAGAATGTGAATTTCATCATGGTCAGGTTATTGTATTACGAATTATAAATGGACAATGGCTTACCTTTAGCCAGTGAGTAGTCCTCTCACTTCATAACACAAACGTATTTCGAATACGTAAAACTGGACATATAGTAGTGGTTTCTAAAAGTATTATATGGAAGAAATCTAGACTTCTACTGCTACAGCGTTGACTTATACTCTATGGCTTGAGTATGAGTTGATGGTCTGACGAAGTTAGGAGCATATGTTTTGATATACTATAGTTGAGGTTCTATTGTAAGACTAATATCTTAATATGTTGGGTATGTGTAACTAGTTAGTTAAGATAAATTTGTACAAGATAGCTTCTATGCTATATCGCT
Source organism: Voacanga thouarsii (assembly GCA_026120185.1). Taxonomy (NCBI): domain Eukaryota; kingdom Viridiplantae; phylum Streptophyta; class Magnoliopsida; order Gentianales; family Apocynaceae; genus Voacanga; species Voacanga thouarsii. The sequence continues at coordinate 2,464,934 of JANUWF010002184.1, read as the reverse complement.
CCTTGTGACTATCCGAATGATCTAAATATCCAAGATCCTGGGGAATATGACTTGGATGTTAGCTTTAAGGTAGCTCCCTTGGAAAGTAGAAACATTTCAAGAAGTTGTGGATCATTAGACTAGAAGTCTAATGATGGTAGATGTCTTTTAGAGAGGTGTTAGTACACTTCTTCCTTTCTAAACGAACAGCGATGTGTAAAGGGGTATTTTAGTCATTACACCTGTAGGTCGGAGACATTGCTAACACAACATTATCCTTGGGGTAAATATTTTCTTATGGTGATATTAGAAAATATTTAGAATGTAAAATACAATAGTTTATATAGTAGAGGTATTTTTGTTATTTTAGTAGCCATGACGATGTGTCTTTTTAGTTCTCGGAATAACCCATAAGCCCTAATTAATTTTTAAAGGCCTGAGCCCAAACTGAATAATTGGAAGGATTAACCTGGGCCTAAACTAGATAAAAAGGCTTGAATAATTATCTTGGTCTATTTGGGTGTATTAATTATTTATTGAGCTATTTTATAAGCCCAGAAAATAAATAATTAAGTTTTATTATTTATGGGCTCATTGAGTCTGAGAATAAATAATAATAATTTCTAGCCCAATAGCCTGGACCGGGGGCAGTTTTTTTTTACTCACAGAATGGAAGAGTTTAGGGCTAGCTAAACGTCTTCTGTGAAAGCATATCTTGATAACATCCGGTTGTTTTGTAAAACTAGAATCCCGATAGTCTTGATTATTAGATAAGTAGTGTATGTTTTATATATACGACTATGAAAAAAAAAGCTTGTGGTAGATTTGCTCTCTCGATCTCTTCTCTTCTTGATACTGCTAATTTGATAGCAGAGTGTCAGGAGCATGAAACTGTCTTCTCACCTGAATTGTTTTCACCAACAATATTTAGGCTGAGGAATATTCTGAGAACTGGAGAGCTTCAGCGTTCATGCAAGCGCAGAGAAGTAGACGACTTGTAGGATTATCGCCTTCGGCTTCCACAACTGAACCTAGAATTGTTGAGTTGACCCTGATTGCTTTAGCTCAGCATAAACAAGAGATCAAAGTAAAGCACATAGGTAATAAATTAATTCTTCCGCTATTCATGTTTTCCTGCGTTTTTGTTTGCTCCAGTGTGCATGCTTTGCATTTTCTAAGCTTCAATTGGTATCAGAGCCTAAAGTTTTAATGGCTTAGGAAGTATGCTAGTCTAATAAAAATAACAAGATGATTGTTTGATATCATGCGTGTGATCTTTTGTTTTTATTGGTATGGGATAAATTGTTTGTGAGCCTCACGATTAAGGTTTAGGATTCTCTGTAATCTATTATTTGTCATAGCGAATCGTGTAAGCCCGAGTGAAATGATATAGGCAGATGTTATTTATTATTATTATTATTATTATTATTATTATTATTATTATTATTATTATTATTATTATTATTCATTTTCGTTGAATTCTATAATAAAAAATGTCACCTATGAGATTGCGGGAAAAAAAATTGCAAAAGAAGTCTGTAGCAAAAATCGCAGGAAAAAAATGAAGAAGATGCATTGTGGAACCGAGCCGCCATCTAGGGCTATCAATGGGTCAAGTATACCTGGACCCATACCGGACCTATTTATAACGGGTCTGGTACACCTATTTTCTTACCAAACTCGGACTCGGACCCGTTTACTCGTTTATTATATATAATCGGGTTTAGATATAGAACTATATTACCCGTACCTGATTACCTGATTAATCTATTATACTATATAAAATATAAAATATATATTATATTATATATAGAATATATTAGGTTATGGTTTTTTTTAGTCTGAGACTGAGACTAAACTTACCCTAGCTAACATAGTAGCAGCTGCACAACACACACATAAACACACACTGCCATATTCATCGTCACCTTCTTCGATTCTCCGACACCGAGCCACCGCCACCGCTAACACCAAGACACAATCACTACCCACGCTCATGGCAACACATATACAATAGGAAACATTACCTTCCTCACAGTTCACACTGCCTTCTTCACTCTTCAATTCTTCGTGTTAGCCACCAACATTGAGCCACCGCCGCCACCACCACAGCCGCAACCGAGACACAAACACTGCCCATGTAGCCACGCCCATGGCAACACACACACCGAGCCACCGTTGATCTGATACATCTGATCTGAGGTTAGTATTGCTGAGCCACCACCGATTCCCATATGCCATAGTTCTTCTTTAGATTCATGAAGGAACCATAAACTAGCAAGGTATTGTAAGGTTCATCATCTAATACCTATAATAATCTTGAAATTTAGTTTAATTGTGGTCGTTTATGTACAATGAAGCCATTGATTTAGTGTCCTCTACATGGATTAGGTTAATCTAGACAAACAGATAAACCAATTCATAACATGAACTTTAGTGAAAAAGCTTGAGAAACTAAGCATATGATCTTTTAAATTGATGTTCTACTAATTAGTCTTTGATTATGTACCATGACCATGCAAGTTTTGACACGTATTTTCATCCCGAAACCTCAATATACAACGAATCTTCTAAAATTTTCGAATAAATCCAAGTTACTCAGTGTTTTCTTAGCATACATTTTGTTGTTGCAATGCAGTTTTGTTCATGGTGAGGCCCTATATCTCGTGTATGCATATCTGTTTTTTTTTCTATGTGGTCTCACATAAAAGCTGTCGATCTCTTTTTTGTGGTTGAGCTATTGTGGAAAGTGCTGAATCTTAGATTCTCTAGTTAGTTACCAAAACATAATACCATTTTTCTTATTATGTATGTAATTTTGCAATGCGAGTGTTATTGTGCACACTAGTCTTATAATGTACATTGAATGTTCTTACGAAGGCCTAAATTGCATAAGTCTGGGTTTGACTACTTGTTCATTGTAGCATTGATAGAGCTGATTTTCGGTTGTTTTATTGGCAAATAATTACAAAAGTGTACTCAATTAAAAGTACCACTAAAGTTGCCAACTAAAAGTTTAGAACCATTTTGTTGTCTTCATACTCTTTCAATACCTCTTTGTAGGTCGCACTATTTTCAAAAAGTGAATGCCCCATCCTAAGTTTGTTTTGCTTTTTTTTCTTCACACCTTTTCCCATGTAAAGCAATCATTTGCTTTTTTTTTTTTTTTGTTTATAACTTATTTTTTGCTATACTTCAAACTTGAGAACTATAACTTAGTGTATAATGAATATTTTTAATTAATTAAATTATTTCATTTTAATATTCATGATTAATTAATATTATTGTTATTTATTTATTTATGGTGGAAAATGAGTAGAGTTGAATTGGAATTTGGGAGTTTATACGCAAAATTGGTTGGCTGCTCTATTGTACAAAATGCGAATAGAAGAGGTTTTGTCTATTAGTGGTTAGTGGTTGTTCTTACAGAATGTATATTGAATGTTCTTATAGAATGTACATTGAATGTTTTTACAGAAGACCTAAATGTACTTGTTTGACTACTTGGGTTTCTGCAGACAACTTCGATTTGACTATTTGTGTTTCATTGTACATGGTAGTTAGAAGTTTTTCCCCTAGTATAAATTTATAAAGTGCACTTTAGTTGAGATCCTTTACCATTGGTGAAATTGATAAATATGTTCATATTCCTTAATTCTTTGTTCAATGAAGGATATCAAGTACACCTATTGAAACACCACCTTCAACTTCAAGCGATGATCCTAATCCTAACAACATGGTGGTGGAGTCACAGTCTATAGACGATGATAATGATAGGATTTTGACCTTAATGATAAGGAAATTGACTTCTAAGGTATAGGATGAAATGTCAAGATTTACATCTCCTTCTAGAAATGTTATAGCTAAATGTAATTAGTGCAAAAAACAACTTAGTGGGTTGGTAATGCTGGAACTACTGACTTAAAAAAATATTTAGCATGTTATCCTTTAAGAAAATATAAACAAGGAGGGCAAATGAATCTCATGAAGGCAAAAAGTCCATTAACTGATTCTTGTGAAGTTCGAAACTATAAATTTGATCAAGAAAAGAGTAGACAGATATTAGCAAAAACAATCATTAAGCATAATTATCCTTTCAATATGTGTGAGCATGAGTGTTTTGAGGAATTCTGCAACAGTTTGAACCTAAATTTCAAGCTTTTCTCTCGAAACACAATGAGGTCAGATGTGATTAATTTGCATAAGGAAGAAAAGGAAAAATTGTATAAGTTGTTGGATGATTTTGCTTGTAGATTTACCCTTAGTACTGATATTTGGACATCTAACCATTCTAATATTGCATACACTTGTTTGACTGCTCACTATGTCATTTGAGATCATGGTTGTGTGATAAGTCGTGGCTTCCTTTAGGTGGAGATTTATTTCATGTTCATTGTAGTGCACATATTCTTAACTTGATTATGTAAGATGCTTTGGCTCATATTGGTAATACGGTTCAAAAAATTCAAGAAACTTACAAGTATTTGAAAAGATCACCTCATGGCTGCCAAAATTTTGAGTATGCATTGCAACAATGTAAGCTGAAAAATAAGAAAAAAGTGTCCTTGGATGTTCAAACTAGATGGAACTCTACTTTCTTAATGCTTGATTCTGCATTGCCTTTAAAGGAAGCATTTAGTCGCCTTGCTCAGATTGATAAAAATTACAAGCATAATCTAAGTTAAGAGGAATGGGAAGTTGCTAGTTTGGTTCACACTTGTTTGAAAATCTTTTATGAGGCTACTTCTTATTTTAGTGGTAGTCATTTTCCCACATCAAATGTATTCTTCCCTGATATGTGTAGAATCCAACTCAAGCTGAAAGAATGGGTATCTGGTGATAATGTTTTTCTTAATGCCATGGCTGATCCTATGAAAGTAAAGTTTGAAAAATAGTGGGATGAGTATTGTTTAGTGTTAGGAATTGCTGTTGTTCTTGATCCCAGGTTTAAAATGGATTTGGTAGAATTTTATTACACTGAGATATATGGTGATAATGCTTTTACTTATGTTGAGAGGATTAGGAGTGGTTTTCTTAATTTATACCTTGAATATGGTGGTCAGTTGGGATCTGATGCAATTAGTGATGAAAGTGATGGTAATCGAAATGATGGGAATTTGAACGTTGATGTGCTAAATCGGTTTGACCAATGGTACAAGACAGCTAAGTCTTCTATGCTTCGTGTGTACCAAAAGGCTAAAATAGATCAATATTTGGATGAACCAGTGTATCCTAGGAATGACCATTTTGATATATTAAGCCAGTGGAAAGTAAATTCTTTGAAATATCTAACCATAGAAAAGATGGCACGTGATATCTTAGCTATTCCAGCCACAACTGTTGCATCTGAATCTACATTTAGTGTTGGAGGAAGGATAATTGATGAGTCGCGTTCTTGTTTACTTCTTGATATTATGAAGGCATTGGTAACTACAAGTGACTGGATTGAATCGAAAAAAAAGGGAAGTAAAAGAATATTTGTTACATTTTAATTTTCTATATTTAATTTTTTGTTTATCTATTGGCTAATTAATTTATCTTTTACAGAGTTAGTTGACTTAGAAGATATGGAAGATTGCTCTTCATTGGCAATGGTAGCAAAGACTTCAATTTGATATGTAAATGTGTTTATTCATTTTATCTCTTGAAGTTTATATTATATTTTAACTTTTTAAGTGATAATTAATATTTTTATTATTTTTCTTCTTTATTTAATTACAGATACTATTGAGGATTGTTGATGAAGTATGGGAAAGTTGAAGGCAACTTTTTGGATGAATTGAGGATATTTCATGTTATGTAATAATTATAAACTTATTTATATTTGGCACTGTTATTTTAAAAAGTTATTTAATGTTTAATTTCTAATTTTTATATGTTGTATGATATTATTATTTATGAATTTGGACGCTTCTTTTTATTGTTGTAAATTTGAAATTTTGAGAATTTGGAATTGTAATTGTTATTGATATTAGGGCTATTTCACATTTTTTAGCTTAAATGTGAACCAAATTGTTTTAAATTTTCAATATAGAAATATTATTTTTGCACATGTTTTTCGGGTCGGGTATACCAAACTCGGACCCGATACCCGCATACGCGGGTATAAGTGTATGCGGGTATTGGGTCTCTTCATTCCATACCCGTCCGGTATTTAGGTCCGATCTGGTACTTCTTTTCTTTAATCAAGTTTGGGTCCAGGACAAGGTTACCCAGACCCAATTAGACCCATTTATAGCCCTACTGCAATCGTAAGAGCCGAGCTGCAAAGTTGGGCCGCGACTCTGTGGGTCTCAAGCCGAGGAGGCACCCAGGCCATGCCAAGCCGCGGCATGGCCCGAGCCTTCCACGGCTTGGTGCATTTTTCACCAAATCCATGGGAGGCTTGCCGGCATCCTCCCGTGGCTTTGGTCACAATTGTGACAGGGTTGCGGGCGGGCATGGGTAAATGGGTTTGGGTGCGGGAGAATGGTCCATGGGCCATAATCCGAGTGTGGCGAGTGCACAAAACCAAAGAGCTTTTTTCAATCTTTTTTCTTTTTAATTTTTGCACAATTTCTTTTTTGTTTTTGGTCCGATACTAGGCAAAGTTTTTATTTTTGCAATAGTTAATACTCATATAATATTTTTTGCAAAAAAAAAATAATAGTAAGGAATTTAGGATTAAACGAGACTATTAATTAATTTAATTAATGTATTTAATTCTATTCTTTGGGTACTTATGTTTAAAAAATAGAAAAGTATGAAAACATTTACAATTTTCTAGCATGCTATTTATTTTAGTACTTATGTGCACGTTTTCTCAAAGATTAAAGTCTTTGGAATTTTTTTTTTTTTTGGACAAGGAAAACTTATTTTTCTTTAATTAAATGGTTATTTTTAACTTAAACAAAAATTAATCCTTGGTTATTTTTTTAAAGGATTTTATCCTTGACATAGAAATATTATAGATTTAGAAATTTTTATAAGTTAAAATGAAAAATCATTTTAATTTATTTTCACAAGAAAAATTATTTTTTGTCAAATAAAACTTGACACCAAAGTTTCTAGAAAGTTTTAATGGAAATTTTTGAAATTATTAAGTTTTAATTTAAATAAAATTAATCCATGAAAAATTTTCTCAAAAGATATAAACCTTGACATATGAATTTTTTTTATGGGTTTAGATATTTTATTTTTAAGTTAAAACAAAGCTTAATGAAAATTTTCAAAGGATGTTTTTCCAAGAAAAACCCTTGTTTTAAAAACTAGGTGGGAAAGGGGTCCCAACGGTCCCACGACTTCTATCACGATCCTCATTAGAAATTGTGGATCTTCTTGCATCACCCTAGGAGTGAACTTGTATAGGATGGAGATATATACAACAAGGATCTAGAACTAATGGAATGATGTAATTAATAACCTAGGACACGTACTATGATTGGCTAGCCCACGTTGGAAGTTATAGTGCGAAGTATGTCCATAGAAAATGAGAAGAAATGGCCATCCCTTCGATAGAGTTATCTTCTAGATCAGTACTTAGAAGGAAAATTAATTTGTAGTGGTTAACACACTTAGCTTAGGAAATTGTTAATCTTTCTAATAAGCTATGTAGTTTTCCTAAGAGCCAAATCAATCATCTTAGAAATAATAATGATAGGGTTAACTATTATCATATTTAATATAAGGATAAAGTGCACAAAATTATTTTGTTTTCACAAAACTGAGAATTTCTTTTATTTTCGATTTTCAGAAATGGTTGGTGGAGGTGTTTTCAATCCTTTAGCCATTATTTTTCAGGAAAATAAGTTAACGAGTCCTAACTATGTGGACTAAAAAAGAAACATAGAAATAATACTCACAACCAAGGAGTATAATTATGTCTTCTACGAAACCTGCCCGGTTATCAGAGAGGGTTCCACCAATGATAAGCGAGAGGCTGAAAAGGCATGAAAAAAGGCTGAGAAATGGCACACTGCTATATGTTAGCCTCCATGTCTAATGTGCTTCAGTCCAAACATGAGCACATGGTGACTGCTTACGACATTAGCATATCTTTAGCTACGATATTCGCTGACAAGAGTTGGCCCGCAAGGCAAGAGGCTTTTCGAACGATCATCAATACTAAGATGGCTAAAGAAGCATCAGTCAGGGAGTATATGCTCAAAATAATTGTTGCTTTCGAGGAAGTAGAAGTCTTGGGGGCTGCGATTGATCCCGAGAGCTAAGTGGACACAGTTCTCAAATCTCTACCGGGCTTTTTTACTTAATTAAAGTTGAACTACAACATGAACAAGTTACACATGAGTTTAAGTGAGTTAATGAAAGAGCTCCAAGTGGCAGAGAAAGTCATGAAGCCACAATCAAAGGCTATGATTTATTCTTCTTCAAGAACTGGGCCCAAACCCAAAAAGTTCAAGAAGAAAAAAGGTAATGCAACAGCTCAACCCAAGTCCCAGCCTAAAGACAAACCCAATAGCAAATGCTTCAAGTGTAGAAAGAAAGGACAATGAAAAAAGAAGTGTCCAGATCTTCAAGGCAAGAAAAACCTCACAGGTAATGTTTTCTACCTAAAGTCTATATCAATGATTGGATCAACTTTCACTTAGATTGTTAATTCAGGAGCCACTGATCATATCTGTAACTCCTTGCAGGGATTTAGAAAGATAAGAAAACTCTAGAAGTACGAACATGGACTACGCGTGAAAAATAGAACACAAGTTTGGACCCTTGCAATGGAAGAACTGGAACTAGTTTTTTGTTGTAATAGAATAGTTGTTTTGAAGGATATTTTATTTTTACCTGATTTTAGACAGAATTTGGTTTCAATTGCAAAATTAATAAATCAAGGATATTCTGTTTCTTTCCATTCTGGTATAACTATCAATAGAAATGAAGTAGTTATGTATACTGGGCACTTGTATGAAAATCTATTCTTCATTAATCCTATTTAAACAACGCTCAATTTGAACCTTTAAATAAGAAGAGAAAGACCAATGTTAATGACTCATATTTTTGGCATCTAAGGTTGGGTTATATTAACTCAACTTGAATTTAGAGGTTAATCTATTATGGGCATTTGGACTCATTGAGATTAGAAAGTTGGCCTCAATATGAATCCTACCTTATGAGAAAAATGACCAAAAGGTCATTTACCCAAAAGGCAGATAGGGCTAAGAAGATATTGAGTCTTGTTCATACTGATATGTGTAGTCCTCTATCTATACCAACTAGAGGGGGGGGGTTTGAGTATTTCATCACCTTCACGGATGAGACACAAGTCTAACTCATTTAACAAGTTCAAAGAGTTTAAGGCTAAAGTGGAGTGTTGAACAGGTAAACTGATTAAGACCTTACGATCGAATCGTAATAGAGAGTACTTCCTCGATGAATTCAAAGATTACATGGTACATCATGGGATAGTATCCCAACTCTCTGCGTCAGGGACATCCCGAGCAGAACGGAATAGCCGAGAGAAGAAACAGGACACTAATGGAAATGGTCTGAAGCATGATATTTTATGCTACTCTTTTAGTGTTTTTTTGGGGATATACCCTAGAGATAGTGTCATATATTCTAAACTTGGTGCCTTCCAAATCAGTACCTAAGACGCCTTATGAGATGTGAATTGGGAGACAAGTTAGAACCAAAATCAGAATTATGCTATTTTGTTAGGTATCCAATAGGAATAAAGGGTGATTACTTTTATCATCCCAATAAGCAAAAAGTGCTAGTGTGTACTAATGCTAAATACTTGAAGGATGATCAAAGCATATCCACTAAAGGTTCAACAAGGTTGGAACTCAAAGAGAAGTTTTTTTTTTAATTGACTTCTTCTAACCCGATTATGGAACAAGAAAATGCACATCTTAGGAACCTGTACAAATAAAGCCTCGTCGTAATGGGGGGGAGGGGTTATCTAGGATTCTAGAAAGATAGTCTGGAGAGATTTTTGACCTAATATCCGCCCATCAAGAATAATATCCCACTAGATACAAGGAGGCTATTGTTGATGTCGATGTAAACCTATAGCATGAAGCAATGAAAGCTGAGATTAAGTTTATGTACTTCAATCAGGTTTGGAATCTTGTACCTTCACCTGAAGGGATAAAATCCATTAGGTGTAAATGGACATACAAGAGGAAGTAGGGAGTCGATGGGAAGATGGAAACCTTCAAAGTTAGGCTTATGGCGAAAAGGAATACTCAAAAAGAAGGTATCGATTATGAAGAAACTTTTTTCCCAATAACCATGCTTAAGTTCAGTCATATCCTCCTTGTTATCGCATGTCATTATGACTACGATATATGACAAATGGATATCAAGACAGTATTTCTCAATGGCCATCATAGCGAAGACATCTATATGTCCCAACTGGAAGGCTTGATTGCTGAGGGTCAGGAACATATAGTTTGTAAGCTTTAGAAATCCATTTATGGACTTAAATAAGCATTGAGGGTATGGAACATTTATTTTGAAGAGACTGCAAAGTCATACGGTTTCATTCAAAACGATGATGAACCATGTGTGTACAGAAAACTGGAAGGCATAAACTTGGTTTTTCTTATACTGTATATGGATGACATTCTAATTATTAGGAATGATGTAGGGACATTGTCATCTACTAAGGTTTGACTATCTAGTCAATTCAGTATGAAGGATTTAGAAGAAGCCAGTTACATTCTCGAAATTAAGCTTCATAGAAATAGAAAGAAAAGAATGTTAAGATTATCTTAAGTTACATACATTGACAAAATACTGGCCAAGTTCGGCATGGAGTCATGCAATGGAGCGTTAATCCCTTGCACACATGGGTTATCTTTTTCTTCAAAGGATTGTCTAAAGTCTTAAGAAGAAAAAGACAGAATGAGTAGGATTCCCTATGTTTCAGCTGTGGAAGTCTCATGTATGTCATATTGTGCACTAGGCCAGATATCTGCTTTGCTATAGGCGTAGTTAGCTGATATCATTCAAATCCTGGGGAGGTTCATTGGCAAGTTGTAAAGTATATTCTCAAGTACTTCAAGGGAACGGGGGATTATATATTGATTTATAGGGCTGATGACTAGGTTCCTACAGGATACACAGACTCAAACTTCCAAGCAGATAAAGATGAGAGAAAATTCACTAGTGGATATGTCTTCACCTTGTCTGAAGGGGTTATTTCATGAAGGAATATTAAGTAATCTTGCATTACTGACACAACAATGGAAGCTGAGTATGTAGTAGCTTTGGAGGCATCCACGGAAACGGTCTGGCTCCGAAAGTTCATTTTAGAACTTTGAGTCATGCCACAGATGGACAGGCCGATTGTGATGTATTGCAATAATACTGGTGCAGTCTCGCAATCTAAAGAACTCAAGAACTACAAAAAGGGAAGGCACATTAAGAGAAAGTACCATTAAATCTGGGATTTCATCTAGAGACAGGAAGTCATGATAGAACAGATTACCTCGGAGAACAATCTAGCAAATCCCTTCACCAAGCCTTTAGCTAAGAAAGTCTTTAAAAGATACTTAAATGCTATAAGGGCCGACACCTATGGACTTACTTAATCTTAAAATGCAAGTGAGAGATTATTGGAATGTGTGCTCTCTTGGACTAGGTTTCTAATGTAACTTTGGTTTATATTAATAAAATTTTTATTCTCAGATATTGTTTGTGATTTTTTTACATTACTTTTGTACACAATTTTGTTGGAAAAGACCTATTGGGTTTAAGTAAATAGTTTATGTGAATGGAGGTCTTTCACAGTAAGGTATGGACCATGGGTTACTTAACACATAAATTATTGTTCTTAACCGAATGATGAGAATAGGAAACTCATCATGGTAAGTTTATTGTGTTATAAATTCTAAATGGAGAATGGCTTACCTTTAGCCAATGAGTAGTCCTCTCACTTCATAACACAAACGCATTTCGAATGCGTAGAATTGGATCTGTAGTAGTGGTTTCTAAAAGTACTATATGGAAAAAACCTAAACTACTACTGTCACAGCGTGGACTTATACTCTACGACTTGAGTATGAGTTAGTGGTCTGACGATATTAGGAGTATATGTTTTGATATACTATAGTTGAGGTTATATTATAGAACCAATATGCTTGTATATTGGGTATATATAACTAGTTTGTTAAGACAAACTTGTACAAAATTGCTTCTATGCTATATCACCCCATGTGATTGTCCGAATGATCTAAATATCTAAGGCCCTAAAGAACATGACTTAAATGTTATCTTTAGAGTAGCTCTCTTGGAAAGTGAAAGCATTTTAAGAAATCGTGAATCATTGGACTAGAAGTCTAATGATGGTAGATATTTTTTAGAGAGGTGTTAGCTCATTTTTTCCTCTCTAAACGAATGACGACGTGTAAAGAGGTATTTTAGTCATTACACCTGTAGGTTGGAGACATTGCTAATGCAGTATTGTCTTTGGAGTCAATATTTTCTTATAGTGATATTAGAAAATATTTAGAATGCAAAATATAACTATTTATACAGTAGGGGTATTTTAATCATTTTAAAAGCCAAGGCGATATGTCTTTTTAGTCCTCAGAATGGCCTACAAGTAATTAATTTTGAGTTGAGAAAATGGCCTCGTTAAAAAGATTTTTTTATTTTATTCAGAAAGTCTAATTTATTATTTGACTGAAATAAAATAAAAGGTCTAGAGGAATTAAATTTATTATCTGATTTAATTGGTTAATTAATTATTAAGGGCCTGAGCCCAAACTGAATAATTGGAAAGATTAACCCGAGCCTAAACTAGATAAAAAGACTTGAATAATTATCTTGGTCTATTTGAGCTTATTAATTATTTATTGGAAAATTTTATAGGTTCAAAAAATAAATAATTAATTTTTATTATTTATGGGCTCATTGAGTCTGAGAATAAATAATAATAATTTCTGGTCCAATAGCTTGGACCGAGAGGGGGGAGAAGGGTTTTACTCACAGAACAGAAGAGTTTAGGGCAAGCTAAACATCTTTTGTGAAAGCATATCTTGATAACATCCGGTTGTTTTGAAAAACTAGAATCCTGATAGTCTTGATTATCATATAAGCAGTGTATGTTTATATACGACTATGAAAAAAAAGCTTGTGGTGGATTTGCTCTCTCGATCTCTTCTCTTCTTGATACTACTAATTTGATAACAGAGTGTCAAGAGCACGAAACTGTCATCTCACCTAAATTTTTTTTACCAACAGTATTTAGGCTTAGGAATATTCCGAGAACCAGAGAGTTTCAACGTTCATGCAAGCACGGAGAAGTAGACAACTTAAAAGATTATCGCTTTTGGATTCCAAGAGTGAACCGAGAATTGTTGAGTCGACACCGATTGCTATGGCTGAGCATAAACAAGAGATCAAAGTAAAGCGCAGAGGTAATAAATTAATTCTTTCGCTGTTCATGTTTTCCTGCGTTTTTGTTTGCTCCAGTATACATGCCTTTTGTTTTTTAAGCTTCATATATATATATATATATATATATATATATATTCATATACACATATACATATTAATATATCTATATATACACATATTCATAAAGATTAAATTGCAACCGAAACATACACAGTAAAACTAGCCGAAGAACAAGAAAAAAAATGCACGCAGCTCTTCCTGCGCGAAGAAGGGAAAAATATATATTTCCTTTTACCTCTTCTTGTTCTCAAATGTGGCTGAACTAGAATATGCGGAACTGGAGTACGGGCACTGGTGGAAACCTCTAGTGCGATTCCTGCAAACCTTTTACTACGTCTGTACATGTATATGAACGCCAAATATCCTCTCGATCTTCTAATATATGGCCTGCCTAATATATGAAAACTCACAGGACTAAGAAATTTTTTCAGAGAGAAAAAAGGGCTATCTATTTTTTCTCTTTTCTCAGAGAAGAAGAAGAAAACAACGTACATCTTTATTCTTCTGTTTAACCTAAATAAAACCTTAGGTTAAACTTAAATTTTAATTTAGCCCATTGGACTCTTAGTTTAACCTCTTGAACTAAATTAATTATTCTAATCAGAACAAAATAAATGGCCCAGTAAATAATTAATTTTTCAGCCCAAATAAACTAGTCTAATTAACAAGACTATATTAGTTTAGTCCCAGATCAATCTTTAATTATTCAAACTGGGCCAAAGCCCTAAACAATTAATTCATCCACCAAACTAATTTAATTAATTCTCTCTCTCTGTGGACCTTTATTTTATTCTAACCCAATAATTAAATCAAACTACTTAAATAAAATAAATTATATTTAATTTAATTTAAGACCAATTCCTTAGCCTGTATATAATTAGGACTTACGGTCTATACTGGGGACTAAAAGACACACTCCTTAACTACTAAAATGACCAAAATACCCTTACCATATAAATAGCTGTATTTTGCATTTTAAATATTTTCTAATATCACCATAAGAAAATATTGACCCCAAGGACAACGTTGCGTTAGCAAAGTCTCCGACCTACAAGTGAAATGACTAAAATACCTCTCTATACATCGCCGTACATTAGAGAGGAAGAAATGTACTAACACCTCTCTAAATGACATCTACCATCTTTAAGCTTCTAGTCTAATGATCCATGACTTCTTGGATTGTTTCCGCTTTTCAAAGGAGTTACCCTAAAGCAAACACCTAAGTAATGTTTCCTAGGGCCCTAGATATTTAGATCATTCAGACAACCACAAGGTGCGATATAGTATAGAAACTATCTTGTATAAGTTTGTCTTAACCAACTAGTTACATATACCCAACATACAAGTGTATAGGTCTTACGATAGAACCTCAACTTAAACATACAAAGTACATGCTTCCGACTTCGTCGGACCACCAATTCATATTCAAGTCATAGAGTACTAGTCCACGCTCGTAGCGATAGTAATCTAGATTTCTACCATATATTACTTTGAGAAACCACTACTACAGGTCCTGTTTTATGTATTCAAAATACGCTTATGTCATGAAGTGAGTGGACTAGTCACTGACTAAAGGTAAGCCATTCCTCATTTGGAATTCATAACATAATAACCTAGACATATTGAGATTCTCATTCTCATCAATTAGTTAAGAACAAACGTTTATGTGTTTAGTAACCCATGATGCATACCTTAGTGTGAAAGACCATTCACATGGACAATTTATTTAAACACAATGGGTCTTTTCCAAACGTAATTGTACACAAATAAAATGTAAATTCACAAACAATTCTCGAAGATAAATTCTTTTATTAAAAATATTCGATGTTTACATCAGAAATCTAGTCTAAGAGGGCATATTTTCTAACAATTCATATATACATACATATATATATATATATTAATATATAAATATTCATAAATGCACCATACTTTTTTAATATATTAAGAAAATATATATATATATTAATATATATATTCAAATACATGAATATATGTACATAGATATATGTATATATATATTAAATAATATATATACATACACATATATATACATATATATATATGTAAATATATATACATATATTAATATATATATATATATATATATTAATATATTTATACACCAAGAACATGCCAAAAATATATATATAGATATACAAATACACACACACACACACACCCCATACCGTTTTAGTATATATACACCATGATGTTGCAATCAGTTTGCACCCAGAAATTCTTCAATTAAACTGTTTATAAAGGAGTTGAAAATAATTTAAAATACAGTGTTTCTAAATTTGAAAGAAAGTAGTCTATCTCATAATACAAAGAGTTTTCTCTAGAAGGACTGTCAAATTCGCTCTGCATTTGTTGTAGGAATTGAAGTCTTAAATAGGTATGAGTGGCATAAATTTTTTGGAGAGCATATTGCATTATTGTTGAGTGGTTCGGTACATGTGAAGTAGGAATCGTGCCGTCGGCCACTTGGAGGAATTGTTCTATAATGCATTTAGAGTGGAGGGGTGGTCTACTATCTTTATCCGTGCAATAAATTATTTTACATATGAGTTCAATAATACAAAAAGTTGATATAGACATTTCATACAGTTGGAATTATAGGAGTTCTCTTTTCTTTTTTGAGTGGAGTCTTGTCATATCACAGGATTTGGCAAAGGTATACTACTGCAATACTAGTGGGATTGATCATGTCACCATTCTGATTGTCAAAGATGCTAAAATCTTGTTGAGTTTCATTATCACTGTCTTCTGTTGCTAATTGAATCTAATTTTGTAACATCTGGAGTTGAAGCTGTAAATTTGCTTTTGAAATTTTGGATTTTCCTTTGCTGGAAAAAGAACCTGCATCTGTTCCTTTTTTTATAGGAGTAATGGGATTTATTGAACTTGCTGCTGGTGGTAATGGCTTAGGTGTCCATCCTTTCACTTTGATTTCTCGACATAAATGTCGAACAAATTCAAGGGTTTCAAACTTATAATTCCACCCAAGAATAAAATAAATTTTCTTGTGCAAAAAGAATTTACAATACTAAATATGTGCTGGAAAAATATAAAAGATGGTTTTCTTAAACATACTGATCAAATTGGATTTTGTGTTGTTTTGAAACTATTTGCTGATTTCCTCCAAATATTTTCCACCATTGGTAGAACCATCTAAGAATGGGATTGATTGTATCTTTTCTATACTTAATAAACCAAGTATGGGTGAGATCTCAAAGGTAGAAGAAACTATGCCAAGCATTTAAGTAATCCATGAAATTGTATGTGGGAGGTCTTGAAGGGCTTTTAAACTAAATTGGTGTATAGATGTTTGATACGGGCCAGGTGTTGAGATCAAGGATTTTAACTATTCGGCATCCGGAGTTAGCAATGCCTTTGTCATTCCTAGAAGGGTTTCTTTCACGTTCAAATTCGATCGAACCAGTGGCAAAGAAAATATGCTCATAAAAGAGTCTAGTTTTTAATAGTTCTGCTTGAAATAAATGGTTGGATTGGTTATATGCTTCAAAATAAAGGTTGTTTACAAATACACACACGTGTGTGTGTGTGTGTGTAAATATATGTATATATTTATGTGTGTGTATAAATATATACATATATATACGTATATATGTATATATTTATACACACACATAAATATATACATATATTTACACACACACACACACACACACACACACATATATATATATATACATATATACTTTTTAATATATTAATAAATATATATACATATATATACATACACAAATATATTAATATACACATATATAAACAATTAATATATTATTAATAGATATTTTAATTTTAATAATGTTCCTGTAGATATCATTAACTTAGCTACGGAAAATATAAGAAATGCCACTGCGTGGCCAGATACACCCAAGAGTATTGTTATTGAGGATCCCACATGCACAAGTAAGACTGTATTAGCCCGATTTTTGGGTCCACATAATTATTTGTATGGACACCTAAATTTAAATTCAAATGTATTCTCAAATAGTGTATTTTATAACGTCATTGATGACGTCAATCCCCATTATCTACAGCACTGAAAAGAATTCTTTGGGGCCCAGAAGGACTGACAATTAAATACAAAATACAGCAAGCCAGTTCAAATTAAAGTTGGTATCCCAACAATCTTCTTGTGTAATCCAGGTGAGGGGGCCGACTACATGTCATATCTAGATAAATCAGAGCACTGGGCTCTAAAGGAATGGACATAAGGAAATGCAGAGTTCTACACCATCTTTGAAGCGTTCTTCTCCAAAATTTCACACATCCCAGAAGATAATTCACAAAGCAGCCAAGAAAGGAGCATACAAACGTGGATCTTACACCACTTCAATGCAGCACTGAAGTGTATTGGGAGGATTTGAAAAAACCTAATACACATCAACATACCATTACTCTTGAAGGATATCAATTTCCAAATAACATTCAATCTCCAGATAAGGTTCAACCATAACCTAAGGAAAGCACTGGGTCTGCACAGATGTTTCCTGAACTATCAATATGAACTTTGTTAACCGGCTTGAACTCAAACTCTATTTTACGTCACATTAGAGCTATACTTTTTAATTTCTTAGCGAATGTAGGCATTATTTCAATCAACTTAGTTGTGATGGCAGTAGATAGTCAAGCTGATTGGACTTAGGTCCGTGAAATAGAATGTAATCACATACATGAAATAACTTTCAATCTTTATTAAATACTTCTAAATTTCTACTTACAATGCAGATTAATGTCACATGTCTCCTTAAAATAGGTGCAAAGCACCATGTACAAAGCACCACTATCAATCTGAGGCACATCCATATTAACACTAAATATTTTAGAAAAGTAACAACAATAGGATATCTAATATCCCAAGCCATGTTATAGAACAAATTTAGATTTCCCCTTGAAATATGTATACTTTCTGTATCCTGCCACGCTAAGAATATTTCTAAGTGAAGTTTGATGGTCCTTTACTCAGGATATGCTTATTAAAAACCAAACAGGTTCTATTGTCTATCCCATGTCTACCCTTTCCTTTACCCTTTATACTTTAATTTGATTTTGAATTCAAAATTAAAATTCACAATTGTCAACAGTAATGTCACTCCAATAGAGAGTGCCCCATTGCCAAGTCACTTCAACCCGGGTAGGCTATTCCTTTTCCTTTACCCTTTAAACCTTAATTTGAATTCAAAATCAAAACCCATAGTTGTCTATAGTAACATTACTCCAAAAAAGATGTGGCCCACTATGTATTCACTCCAAATCGGGCAGCCATCTAGTAATATTAAACGGATGGCCGGACAAGTGGAGGGCTGAGATGAGACCCAAGGGACTTTTATAAATACCACTCCAGTTACTTCGATTCAGAGCACAGATTGAATTGGAGTGAGTTTTGTAGCATCTGGAGTGAGTGCATTATTACCCAAATGCCATGCATTCGCAATCCCTTTTATATTCAGGCTAAGAACATATTTCTGATATATCTTCAATGCCCATTATATAAAACAACCGTGCTTTCATTACTCCAATCCATTCAATACCCTATTCCACCTATTTATGTCCGCGTAGCTCAAGAAACCAATGAAGATGGGGCACCTGCATGTCCTTTAAGCAAGTTCCAAGCCCAGAATCAACGATTCTTCGACCTTATTCACCCCACAACAAATATACAATTTCATCCAAATGTCCAAATCTGATGTACAATCCTACATCGCCAAGGGAGGTGATTTTATTGATTCTGGTACATTCCAAATCGATAGACGCAGTACTAGAGCATGCGAATCAAAGATTGCAGAGGTATATGCAGAAGCACTAAATGCAGCTGGCCAATCCCAAGCCCTTCAAATAATCAAGGAAAAGATCTCAAATCATTTTTTCCTTCAATTTCATAACATATCAGCAAACACTGACAAAATATTTGCCAAACCCCCTGAACCATATATTAATGATATCTGCCCAATTAATGATATCTACATCAATATTATTAAAATTAAAATATCTATTAATGAATTAATAGATATTCACCTCTCCTACAAGTTTATCTAATGCATTAACAAATTCATATTTCCTCTTAAATTAACATAATTACCATATCTCTTGCAAGTATATCTACTATAACCATAATTATAACATGTTCTAAGCCTATACATATTTGCAATTGAACAACTTGGAACCTTCCTGGAAATTGCCAGTATTTAGTCAAAAATACACATGTCATATCAGATATACATTTAATTTGAATACAACAGCCCCATTGGCTATTCGTGAACGATGTCGTTTCATTATATACGGCTTAATTCTTCCACCCGAAGAAATAGTGTCCAAATATTGGTGGGACCCATTATTTAGTCACCTCAAATACCATAGGGTCCACTCGCCAAGTCACTTCAAACCGGGCGGGCAATACCTTTTCTTTCACCCTTTAAACTTTAATTTGAATTTAAAATCAAAACCCATAGTTGTATACAATAAAGTCACTCCAATATATGTGGGACCCACTATTTAGTCACTCCAAATTGGGTAACCATCCGATAATATTAAACGGATGGCCGGACACACGGAGGGTTAAGATGGGACCTATGGGACTTCTATAAATACCATTCTAGTTACTCTAATTCAGAGTACAAATTGAATTGGAGTGAGTTCTATAGCATCTGGAGTGAGTTCATTATTACCTAAATGCCACTACGTCTCTACGATTTAAAGAAGTGAATCTATCTACACACACACACACACATACATATTCATATATATACATATATATATATATATATATATGAATATATTGTACATATATATGCATTGTACATATACATATACATATACATATGGTAGACTCTTTCTAATGTAAACAGAATGACATCCTTCCTCTTTTGACCGAGTATATAGGCATCTTTCTCCCGACCCTTCAATTCACAGTTTGGAACTAAGAAATGTAAAAAGTCAAGTTGTATGTACTCACAAAGACTTTGTGGATAGAAAGTAAAAGAGAGATATTGAAGTTGTTCAGACGATTCAATAACAAAAAGACTATTACTTCAACTACTTTAACTCGAAGTAACTAGGAACTTCGATTGGATGAATCCTAGTGACAGAATAATTAAGTCATTATTCGTTGTATCATTAACTATTTCTTTTTTGGTACGAGGGAACTACAGGGAGGTTGGTTATGAAGGAGGTCAAAAAGCTAGTCTTAAGGGGCTAGAAAGACTTCGAGCGGTGCGATACCGGATATACATATATATGCATATATGTATATTGTAAATATACATATACATATGCATATATATATATATATATATATATATAATCTAGCATAGTCTCTATAAAAAATCCAAAACCAAACGAATTAAAAACATAAGCACATCAAATTAACAATCAAACCGTTAGATCTGTTAAAACTGCTAAAAAAATGTATTATAGAAAAATTTCAAAATAATCGGATTTATTTTGTCACATAATCAGTAAATAAAATATCCAAAACCTAATACATTTACAAAGATACGCGTATCAAATTGACGATCTAACAATTAAATTTGTTAAAATTGCTAAAACAAAATGTATTAGAATCAATTTGGATACAAACTTTAAATATTTTTAAATTTAAGGATCAATTTTGCAAATTTTTGGGGTCAAATTATAAATACTTAAAATTTTAGAGATCAATTTATAAAATGTTTAGGGGTCATATTGTAAATACTCAAAAAATTAGAGACCATTATATAAAATTTTTAGAGGTCATACTGTAAATATTTAAAAATTTAAGGACTAATTTAGAAATTTTTGGAGGTCATATTATAAATTTTTAAAAATTTAGAGACCAATATGTTATATATATATATGACGTACATTTATATGTATATATCAAATACATATATATAGATATATATACATACATATATACATGTATATCTACATATATACATATATATACACACACACATATATAAATATTTATGACAATATATCACACACACACACACACACACACATATATATATATATATATATATATATATATATATATCCAAACCCTAATATATTATATAAGGATAGGCATATCAAATTAATGATACAATCATTAGATTTGTTGACATTGCTAAGAAAAGTATTATGACCAAATAATACTTTGACCAAAGTATATAATTATGACCAAAGTATTACATACATACATACATACATACATACATACATACATACATACATACATACATACATACATACATACATACATACATACATAGGCAAATCAAATTAACGATTAAATTGTTAGATTTGATAAAATTACTAAAAATATATATATATATATATATATATATATATATATGACAAAATTTAAAGAGAATCTGATATGTTTTGTCACAGAATCTATCTTAATCTCTATAAAAATACTAAAAGCCTAACACATTTAGAAAAATAGGCATATCAAATTAACGATCAAACCATTAGATTTGATAAAATCACTAAAGAAAGTATTATAGCAAAATTTAATAGTAATCGAATATATTTTGCAAAAGAATCTAGCTTAATCTCTGCAAAAATACCAAAAACTTAACACATTTGGAAACATGAGCATACCAAATTTATGATCTAACCGTTAAATTTGATAAAAATCACTAAAAAAGTATTGTGACCAAATTTAAAGGTAATTAGATATGTTTTTCCACAAAATCTAGTATAATCTAAATAAAAATTGTCAAAACCTAACTCATTTAGAAATATAGGCAAATTAAATTAACCATCCAACTATTACATTTGACAAAATTAATAAAAAATATATTATGACCAAATTGAAAGGTAATTGAATATATTTTACAATACAATCTAGTTTAATCTTTGTAAAAATATTGAAATCCTAACGTATTTAAAAAGATAGACATATTAAATTAATGATCCAACTGTAAGATTTGATAAAATCACTAAAAAACATATTATAACAAATTTTAAAAGTAATCAGATATATTATTGCCATAAAAGCTAGCTTAATCTCTATAAAAAATACCGAAAACATAACACATTTGTAAAGATAGGTATATCAAATTAACGATCCAACCATTAAATTTGATAAAATCACCAAAAAAAGTATTGTGACCAAATTTAAAGGTAATCTGATACGTTCTGCCATAGAATCTAGCTTAATCTCTACAAAAAAAAAAATACTGAAAACTTAACATATTTAGAAAAATAGGAATATTGAATTAACAATCCAACCATTAGATTTGATAAAATTACTTAAAAAAATTATAAAAAAATTTAAAAATAATCGGATATATGTTGCCAAAGAATCTAGCTTAATCCCTATAAAAATACCGAAAACCTAACACATTTAGAAATATATGCATATCAAATTAATAATCAAACCGTTAGATTTGATAAAATCACTAAAAATGTATTGTGACCAAATTTAAAGGTAATCGAATATATTTCTCCATAGAATCTAGTATAATCTCAATAAAAATGCGCAAAACCTAACACATTTAGGAAGATAGGCATATTAAATTAATAATCCAACCGGTAAATTTGATAAAATCAATAGAGAATGTATTATGACCAAATTTAAATATAATCGGATATGTTTTACCATAGAATCTAGCTTAATCTCTAGAAAAATACTGAAAACCTAATATATTTAGAAAGATAGACATATTAAATTAACGATCCAACTGTTAGATTTGATAAAATTACTAAAAAAAATATTATAACAAAATTTAAAGGTAATCGGATTTGTTTTACTACATATCTAGCTTAATCTCTATAAAAATATCGAAAACCTAACACATTTAGAAAGATAGACATATCAAATTAACAATCCAACCATTAGATTTGATAAAATTACTTTAAAAAAAAGTATTGTAAACAAATTTAAAGGTAATCTGGTATGTTTTGCCATAAACTCTAGCTTAATCTCTATAAAAATGCTGAAAACCTAACACATTTAGAAAAATAGGCATATCAAATTAACAATCCAACCGGTAGATTTGATAAAACCACTAAAAAAAAGTATTATAGCAAAATTTAAAGGTAATCGGATATATTTTGCCAAAGATTCTAGCTTAATTCCTGTAAAAATATAAAAAACCTAACATATTTAGAAAGATAGGCATATCAAATTAATGATCCAACCGTTAAATTTGATAAAATCACTAAAAAAAACTATTGTGACCAAATTTGAAGACAATTGGATATAGTTCTCCACAGAATATTGTGTAATCTCAATAAAAATGCTCCAAACCTAACTCATTTAGAAAGATAGGCATGTAAATTAACAATATAACCATTAGATTTGATAAAATTAGTAAAAAATGTATTATGACCAAATTTAAATATAATCAGATATGTTTTACCATAGAATCTAACTTAATCTCTGTTAAAATACTGAAAACCTAACACATTTAGAAAGACAAGCATATCAAATTAATGGTCCAACCATTTGATTTGATAAAATCACTAAAAAACATATTCAAAATTTAAAGGTAATTGGATATGTTTTGCAACATAATCTAGCGTAATCTCTGTAAAAATACCAAAAACCTAACACATTTAGAAATGTAGCATATCAAATTAACGATTCAACCATTAATTTGATAAAATCACTAAACAACGTATTCTGTCCAAATTTAAAGGTAATCTGATATGTTTTGCCATAGAATGTAGTTTAATCTCTATAAAAATGCTGAAAATCTAACACATTTAAAAAAAAAAAAAGGCAAATCAAATTAATAATCCAACCGTTAGATTTGATAAAATCACTAAACACAAGTATTATCACAAAATTTAAAGGTAATCGTATGTATTTTGCCAAAGAATCTAGATTAATCCTTAAAAAAAATAACGAAAATCTAACACATTTAGAAATATAGGTCTATCAAATTAACGATTCAACCTTTTGATTTGATAAAATCACTAAAAAAGGTATTGTGACCAAATTTAAAGGTAATCAGATATGTTTCTCCACATAATCTAATATAATCTCAAAAAGAAAAAGGCTCAAAATCTAACTCATTTACAAAGATAGGTACTTTAAATTAACGATCAAACCGTTTGATTTGATAAAATTAGTTAAAAAAGTATTATGACCAAATTTAAAGGTAATTGGATGTGTTTTACAATACAATATGGCTTAATCTCTGTAAAAATGTTAAAATTCTAACAGATTTAGAAAGATAGACATATCAAATTAACGATCCAACCATTTGATTTTATAAAATCACTTAAAAACATATTATAACAAAATCTAAAGGTAATCAGATTTGTTTTGCCATAGAATCTAATATAATTTCTATAAAAATATCGAAAACTTAACACGTTTAGAAAGATAGGTATATCAAATTAATGATCCAACCGTTAGATTTGATAAAATCACTAAAAAATGTATTGTGACCAAATTTAAAAGTAATTGGATATGTTTCTCCATAGGATCTAGCATAATCTAAAAAAAAAAACTCAAAAACTAACTCATTTAGAAAGATAGGCATATCAAATTAACGATCCAACCATTAGATTTGATAAAATTACTAAAAAATAAGTATTATAAACAAATTTAAAGGTCGAATATGTTTTACCATAGAATCTAGCATAATCTTAATAAAATACTCGAAACTTAACACATTTAGAAAGATAGGTATATCAAATTAATTATCCCAACCATTAGATTTGATAAAATTGCTAAAAATGTATTTATGACCAAATTTGATGATAATCGATATATTTTACTACAAAATCTAGCATAATCTCTATAAATATACGAAAAATCTAACACATTTATAAAGATGGACAAATCAAATTAATAATCCAATCATTAGATTTGATAAGATTACTAAAAAAAATATATTATTATTAGATTTAAAGATAAAAATATTATTAATCGAATATCATTTGCTATAGAATCTAGTGTAATCTCTATAAAAATACCCAAAAATTAACACATTTACAAAGATAGGTATATCAAACTAACGATTTAACCATTAGATTTGATTAAACCACTAAAAAAAAGTATTTTGACCAAATTTAAAGGTAATTAGATATGCTTTTCCATATAATGTAACATAATCTATATAAGAATACTCGAAACGTAATCCATTTACAAAGATAGACATATTAAATTAATGATCTAACAGTTAAATTTGTTAAAATTACTAAAAAATATATTATGACCAAATTTAAAGGTAATCAGATATATTTTGTTACATAATCTTGTATAATCATTATAAAAATACCTAAAACCAAATGTATTTACAAAGATAAGCATATCAAATTAGTGATACAACCGTTAGATTTATTGAATTTGCTAAAAAATATATTATCACCAAATTTAAAGATAATCGAACATATTTTGCTACATATTCTAGCTTAATTTCTATAAATCTGCCCAAAATCTAATGCATTTATAAATATTTAAAAATTTACGAAATAATTTTTAAAATTTTTGAGATTATATTTTAAATATTCTAAAATTTAATGACCAATTTATAAATTTTTGGTTATCATTTTATAATTTTACAAAATTTAAGGAGCAACTTGTAAAATTTGGGATTATTTTTTATATATTTAAAATTTAGGGACCAATTTATAAAATTTTTAGGATCATACTGTAAATATTTTAAAATTTAAGAACCTATTTGCAAATTTTGGAGGTCATTTTTGTAATTATATAAAATTTAAAGACTAATTTATAAAATTTTTGTAGCTTTGTTGTAAATATTTAAAAATTCAAAAACTGGTGTTAGATAGAAAATGTAATTTTTGTCACTAAAAGTATAGTTAATAGTGATAAAAGTTAATATTTTTAGTCAAGAAATGAATTTTCATATTGATAATTTTCAGTTTCTTGTAGTGAAATTAGATGATTATAAATGCAGCTAGTATGCCTAACATGTATAATTTTTTCGGTGACAATACAACTATCAATACGACAACAATAGTGCCGGATAAGGACCACTTCGGCAAAACATGTTATTATCTTATTATTATTATTAATCATCATCTTATTATTATTATTATTATTATTATTATTATTATTATTATTATTATTATTATTATTATTATTATTATTATTATTATTATTATTATTATTATTATTATTATTATTATTATTATTATTATTATTATTATTATTATTATTATTATTATTATTATTATTATTCAAATAAACCACATTTTAGAATTTGAACTTTTTCTACCAAAATGCTATATGTATGACTTTTAGATATTATATATGAAGTTCTAAATGATATAAATCCAAAAAATAATATTTGGTCATTCCAGTTCTTTTTACATTTATGTCTTCATCATTTTTATTTAAACATAAATTGACAAATTAAAAAAAGAAAAAGAAATAACAAAATTCCTTTAATGGCTAATCCCTTGAATCAATATTCATTCTAAAGATAGGCTTCACTAACTAGATGAGACCAAACAAACTTGGAGTTGCATAAGTGATTTCTTGTTAAGTGGTGCTTTAGATGCTAAGTATTCTGATTCAGCTTAGTCCATTTTCTCAAATCGACAAAACTGAATAATTAGAGACGCATAACAACACATGGAACATGAAAATGAAAAAATATATATAAAAATATATTAATAGTAATTAGATAATAATCAAACAAGATGATGTATTCAACTATTAATATTAATGGATATATCAAATCAAACCTAATTATATCATATTTTTTTCACGTCTTTTATAGAACCAAATCCTAAACTCTAACTCCATCCACGCAAACTAAACATAAACTCATATGAATACATATTAGACTTCTCATGTTGCACAGCCCATCCCTAACGAGATTAAAAAACTTGCCAACATTTTTGAGGTCACTCCATTAAGAATTAGAATTGATCAGATAGAGACTACTGCACCTAATAGAAACAGAAGTCAGGTCTCGTAGCTAATTCTCTTGTTTTAATAGAAACAAATTGTTCATATGCTAGAGATGCTAATGTTAGTTCTTAGAATGGTTCTGACCTCCCTCTGCAGAGGGTTGTTCCTGATGTTTTATATTCCGCTGCCGGTCAAAGTGGTATCACTGCTCACTCACCAAAGCATTTCCAAAACAACGATGGTGGTCCTTGGCTCACTGTGGTGCCCGTGAATGATGCTATTAAGAGGATCCTAACTGCCCTTGATACAAGGCCAAGCACAGCTGTTGAGACTCAAGCAACTGTTGAGGCTCAGTCAGTTCCATCGCTTGAAGATATTAAAATTCCACTGTGGTTTTGCAACAAGTTCCAGTACATAGCGCCAGTGTTGGTGGGCAGCATTTGGCTCTCTCTAATTCACAACTGGCTTCTACTCTAAGTGTCATTAGGCAAGCCCAACTAGCTTTTCAACACACTTATGAGGTTAATCAAGAAGGGCAAAAAATGCCTTTCACTTGTATAGATGACATTAGGATTTGCACCCGCAAATTTTACAGAAAAAGGTTTATCCAAACGGTTACATTTCCGACTCTCAAACATGAAGGAAAACGCTGCGACCTAGCTTTGAACATGAACTCAGTCAGATGTGACAGCAGCAACCTCGGGAGAAGAAGAATCAAGTTGCCTCTATTTCACATTTATATGTAGATTTTGTGGATTTTGGAGATGATTATGATCCAGATCTTTTCCTTAGTTCACGAAAAGGCAAGAATCATCGATTGCAGAAACAAACTCCATCTCTGCATGCCATGATCACTAGGCAAAAGGTTAAGGGGTTTCTGTTAAGAAGCAAATAGCTTATATTGAGTATTTATTTTTTTCAATAAAATTCCTGCCACTTATTGGTGGTTTAATTAAAAGAAAATTACAAGACTTGAATATCATACTTACTCAAACTAGGAAATTAATTCTAAATTACAATAAGAAACTACTAACATGACTCAATAGAATAAAACCAATGAATATTAAAACTTAACAATCTTCTGAATTAATATGTTTGGTTTAGTATGCCAATACCAACAAAATATTAATTAGTGATAGACCACTTCGGCAACCCCCAATATGAGATAAGACAATGCAGAGGCTATTTTTGGAGTGCACCTTATGGACCCCTTCACAATTTTGGCCATTACTCTGGTTCTGATTTTTACAGGTAAGTTTTTTTCTTTTTTTTTTTTTTTTTACCAATACCAACAGAGATCCAATGGCTAGTTGCAAGTAAGGATGTAAATAAAATTTGAATTAGAAGAGAAAGAGAGAGGAAAATTTTGAGACAACGAAAGATAAAAATTTAGAAGGATATCTCTACATAATTTTAATATTTAAAATAAATTCAATATTTTTAAAAAATTTGGGACATCTCCTTTCTCCTTAAATTCATCCATGGTCCTAAGGTTGTGTTGTATTGAATAAGCCATATGGTAGTGATGGTGGACGCCAAAGGTGGACACACCCTTTAGGTAGTCTTCCTCCCTTCCACGCCCTTCATTTTTTATTTAAATTCTAAATAATTGTAGTATGTTAAATTATGAATTACAAAATATTTATACATATGTTATACTATTGGCCCCTCCAAAGTTCATTGGTCATTATCTCTTTTATATTTACTAAATATCGACCCCCAAAATATTTGATCTTGTATTCGTCCCTAGCAACAGCTCAATCATCTACACCAATAAGGCCACCAACAAGATGCACAGATAGTTATGTTACATTTGTAAGCTGTCAATGGTAAACTAATTAATATTTGACTACAAACTTAAATCTCTCTAGAAGTACTGTACCACCAATCAACAATTTAATAAGAGCATAGAGAAAGCCCCTTCGGAAGTGGAGTTGTGAGCCCACAAACCTTTTCTCCTTACGGGCCTTTCTAATTTAGGTTTTCCTTTAATTATGCTTGGTGGGTTTAGGGTCCAATTGATGCTACGGGGACTATTATGTGATATTAATAAGTTAGCGGGTTTAATAGTTAGTAGTAATTAAGTTAAGGGCTTTATTAAATTATTTTAGTTTAGGGCTTTCCTTTTTGCTATAACGTACGAAGTTTTGAACCAGACGCTTCGTTCTTTTAGTCTCTGCACTAGAAGAGGAGAATAATGATGAGAGTAGAGGACCTAGGAAGGAAGTGGAGCCAGAAACTACAAATTTAGGTAAGTTGTGATTTCCTCTTTTCTCTAGTTAGAGATTTAGAATATTTTAGGCCTTCAATTCTATAATTATGAGAAATTAGGTTATAGGTTACTGAATTGGGGATTTCTATGATGTTGTGATTTAGAGATTGTGGTTGTGAATATTGGGAATTGTAGGTAGTAGAAGCTTTTGGTGGTGATTAAGAATGCTTGGCTTTCTAAATTGTTTGATTGTGGTGTCAGGTAAAGAGAATTAGGTTTTCCTATATTTTGACCTCTGGTAAACTAACTTTTGTGAAAATTTCCTTTTGTTTTATGCTGCTTAAAAAGTATGATATTTTTGAATATATGAAAATTAGAATGAGCATAGTTAATTGGACTATTTATTGATGTGTATGAATTCACAAATTTATGATGTTAAGTTCTGTATTTGTACTGTTCAGTTCTGATTTATGAATTGATGAGTGCTTGGGGGTATCTTTGGCAGGGAATCCCGACTTCTATGAATTATGGCCCTTAACTAGCGAAATACAATACTTGGTCTTATGTGTGGCTCTTGCTAGAGGGATATAATACCTAGTTTTCGGTATGACTCTTCTCCTAATAGGATACAATAGTTAGTAGTTGATATCAGTAAACCAAATCCTTACCCCAAGCACGATTTAGTTCAAGCTTTGATAAGTGAAGGTAAAGGTTTGTAAATAATAAACTATTTTTTTGTGTGAGTTAGTGCGAACTTGGTTTTAGAAAAGTGATTGGTTGTGTTAGTTGCTTGTTTGGTTAAATTTCATGAGCTTTGTGAAGCCATATCTGAGCTTAATTGTTGTTCTATCCTATTCTGCTGAGTTATGTGTTTGTCTGCTATTTTCCACAACAAACAGTGCCTGTTCATTCTTATGTTTGGCACCGATTCATCATCCGGTGCCTATCCATCATTGAACTGACAACGATTAACCCTAAAACTAATACTTAGATCTAGCTCTACCTAAACTTTTCTGGTTCACCCCACCATTCTCCACTTGTTCGGCTATTACTGAGCAGTTTTTGAACAACCGTTGTTTTGATTTGAAATGGCGTCTATTCATCAATGTAATCGGTGCCAGTTACTCTCAAGGTCTCAATATTAACCTTTCTGTTCTACTTGGCACCAGATCAACTCCTTAACAGGCATCATTCCTTTATGTTCTAATCGGCTCTGTGTTAAACATGTTTAACAGGTGCCGATTAATCTCTATGATTTGACGCTCATTTTTCAAATTCTATTCGGCATTGATTCGTATACCCTAGACAACACAACTTCCTATACAAATTACTATGCAACCCCTTTTGTTTGGTTATGAAACCCTGAGCTTCTTCTGGTTTGATGTTCTTGTGATTCGTTTGTCATATTTTGGGTTTTCGATGTGCAACTAACTTACCAAAAAGTATGTTTTACTGTGTTTGATGCAAGTCTAAAACTTTTTTGCAAAGCTAATATTAATGTAGCATACTCTTTCTTAGGCGAATCTGCTTTACTTACTGAGCTAATGAGCTCACTCCTTTTTAACATCTTGCAAGTTCTCAGTTAGATAAAGAGGAACTGAATGAGTGGTTTGAAGAGGATTTAGTGTAACAGTAGTTGTTAATAGAATTATTTATGTTTCATGTATTCTGAAGTTTGGGATTTATGTTAATTAAAGACAATTATTTATGTTTTAGGTTATTTTGTGTAATTTACGGATGTTGAATAAGGTTTCATTAATTTATTAGCCAGATTTGTTGGATTTATAGTATGGATGGTGTTTAAGAGTTCGATATTCCATTTTGGGGTGTTATCATGTCATTGTCAAACTTGGGGCGTGATATTTAGTAGTATTAGGACAGATTATGATCTCTATAAGCTTAAAATTTAAGTGAAATCAGTATGATTATTCTTAAGCTTGATACTTATGAGGGTAGAAGTTTAGCAATACAATAAGTTTCTATGATTGTTGTTTGTTACTATTTTGATTATTTTCTTTTTCTAATTTTTTTTATAGCACGTGAGTATTGCGAACTTTGGGATGGCTCATGAAAATTGTGGAACTTCTCAGGAAAGAGCGGGGGACAGTAATAGGGACCGGCCTGTAGCCCTAAGAGCTCGAGGTCAAACCAGCAGGGCAATTTGGGGACAGAATTTATCTGCTATAGTGTCTGCTTTTCGTAGAACTTCAGTAGTGCCTGTTGTGGCGGTCAGTCTACCCCACCTCTACTATTTGTACAGCTAGTTGTTACCTCAGCACCACTATTAAGCACGACCGTTCCGCCTACTTTTGTTTCGCCGATTATGCCTAGCATGCCATTAGATATGCAGACCTCTCTTGCCATGGTGGCTTAGGTAATACAAAGTCAGCAACTGCTACAATAGGAGCAGATAACAGTTTAGTAGGAGCAGCTTAGATTTCAAGTTGAACAGCAGAGGATCTAGCGGGATCAGAAATGCATGAACTAGAGAATGACTTGGGAGCAAGATCTTTGTATGAGAGGATGAAGAAAATGGGACTCCCAATATTCAATGGTTAGGAGGCCCAGAGAGAGCCAAAAAGTGGATTGAGGAGTTGGAGTATCATTTTGAGACCATAGAGATCCTAGAGGAGGTCAAGCCAAATGTGACTATTTCGTTTCTAGTTGGTGAGGAACTTTAGTAGAAAGGCATGAATGCTATTTACTACTAAGGAGAAGTTTAGGGAGATAATTCTTGGAACAGTACTTCTCGAATACTTTTAAAATGGAGAAGGAGAACTAATTCTTTGAGTTGGTGTAGATGAAATAGATGAGTACAATGAATTATGCCCGTAAGTTCAATGCATTGGGGAAGTATACACCTGCTATTACCTATGATCTCATTTTGAGGATCAAGAAGTTTGTTCGGGGTTTGCAAGCTCAAATTTGAAGGAAATTGTCAGCTTTTAATCTAAACACTTACAAAGAATCTTATTAGAAAAGTTAGGACATTGAGGTAGAATTCAGAAGGACAAATACTGAACGGGACAAGAAGAGGCCCTTGTTCAGCCTTTAGCCAATGGTAGGACTCGGACTGGGTTTCAGTTAGGGACAAGGGCCCAGGTTACACTTTGTGAGACCAACCGATGCCAAGAGGAGAACTATTTCTAGTCGGACTAGACTGGCTTTTCGGGAGCTCAGATAGCAAGTGCAACGGGATCTATAGCTTCCAATGCCCAGACTTTGTGGAAGGAGTATGCAATTTGTGGCTAAAGACACTTGGGTAAGTGCAGATTGACTTTAGGTAGTTACTTCAAATGTGAAAAATAGGATCATCAGGTGATATATTGTCCAAAACTAGCTCTAAGATCAGCTTAGACAGTTGCCAGTGCATAGCAGCCAAAGGCTAAGGATCAGAAACTAAAGGCCAATGCTCGAGTCTTTGCTCTTACTCATGAGGAAGCTGAGGTAGCTGATTATGTTGTGATAGGTACTATCCTTATTAACTTAGTACCTACTATAGTGTTATTTGATTGTGGTGCATCACATTCTTTCATAACCCACAGTTTTGCTAACGCTTTGAAAATAACCCCTACCCAACTAGTTGTCTCCTGTAGGGTATTTGTTCCTAATGAAAAAGTGTTGGTCTCTAATCTTGTACAAAAGGTTGTCGGGTGGTTATTGATGAGGAGTTAGAGGCTAATTTAATCCAGATTAATACGGTAGATTTTGATGTTATTTTGGGGATGGATTAGTTAGCCAGAAATCATGCTTTGGTGGATTATCGAGAAAAGAGAGTGCAGTTTACCTTTCCGGATAGGGTAGTTTTTCAATTCCATAGTAGAGATAGAGAGCAATATAGGAAATTTATGCTAGTGATTTCTGCTATTAGGGCTCGTAAGAATTTGTAGAAGGGGTGCGAAGTATATTTGGCATATGTGGTGGACACTGGGAAGCAAGAACTGCGTATGAAAAATATACTAACGGTGTATGAGTTTTAAGATGTGTTTCCAAAAAATCTACCTGGTATACTATCGAAAAGAGAGGTGGACTTTGAGATTAAAATAATTCCATGAGCTAAATTCATTTCCAAAGCACTATACCACATGACCCCAGTGGAGTTAGAGGAGTTGAAAGTACAACTTCAAGAGTTGTTTTATAAAAGGTTCATATGACCTAGTTCCATCTTAGGGTGCACCTGTGATATTTGTAAAAAGGAAGGATGAAAGTATGAGGATGTGTATTGATTATAGGGAGTTGAATAAAATAACTATGAAGAATAAGTATCCATTGGTGGATTGACGATTTGTTTGACCAGTTGAGAGGAGCTAAAGTATTCTCCAATATTGACTTATGGTTGGGGTATCATCAATTACAAATCAAACCCGAAGATATATCACATAGTGCCTTTAGAACTAGATACATGCACTATGAGTTTGTAGTTATACTTTTTGGCTTAACTAACACACCAGTAGCTTTTATGGAACTGATGAATAGAGTGTTCAAGGGTGAACTAGATGGATTTTTAGTAGTGTTTATTGACGACATCTTGGTATACTCCCTATCAAAGGAAGCTCATTAAGAACATCTTAGAGTGGTTCTGCAAGACTTCAAGAGCAGAAGTTATACGCAAAATTTAGCAAACGTGAGTTTTGGCTGAAGAGCGTGGCATTTTTGGCTCATGTCATTTTTGAAAAAGGTGCTTCAGTAGATTCTAAAAAGATTGAGCTAATTATTGACTAGCCTAAACCAACTACAACCTCAAAATTTAGGAGTTTTTTAGGTTTGGGGGGTAATTGCAGGAAATTTGTAGAGGACTTTTCTAAGATTACCACTTTGTTGACTCAATTAACTTAATAGAGAGTTCAAATTCAATGGAGTGAAGCGTGCGAGAAGAGCTTTTAGGAGCTAAAGAGATTGTTGACTTCAACATCAGTTTTGATATTACCATTTGAGATAGGAGGTTTCACAATTTATAGTGATGCTTAAAAGAATGGTTTGGGTTGTGTTTTAATGCAGAATGGAAAAGTGATAGCTTATGTTTCTCACTAGCTAAAACCATATGAGCAAAATTATCCAACACAAGGCTTGGAATTGGTAATAGTGGTCTTTGCATTGAAGATCTGGAAACATCATTTGTATAGAGAAACGTATGAAGTTTTCATGGATCATCAAAGTCTAAAATATTTGTTCACTCAAAAGGAGCATAATATGAGACAACGGCGATAGTTGGAGCTATTTAAAGATTATGACTTAAAGATCTAATATCATCCAGGGAAAGCTAATTGGGTAGTGGATACTCATAGTAAGAAGAAGCTTGGAGTTTTAGCAGCTCTGATTACGAATCAAGAGCAACTTATTGTGGAATTTAAAAGATTGAATTTGGAAGTGGTACAATCCACCACGAGTTATCTAGTTACACTTATAGCACAGTTATCGTTGGTGAAACGGATTAAGAAAGCTCAACTGAAAGATGAGAAGTTGGAAAAGAAGAATTAGTAGAAGATAAGGGAGGCCAAATGGATTTTCGGATTCACAATGGTGACAGTTTATGATTTAAGGGTAGAGTATGTATTCCCAATAATGAGGAGTTAGGGTTGAATAGCTTAAGGAAGCTCACAATGCAAAACTATCGGTTCATCCAAGAAGAACTAAGATGTATAGAGACCTCAAAAAGAACTTCTGATAGAACAGTATAAAGTGAAATATAGCTTATTACATCTCAAGATGTTTGGTATGCTAGCAGGTTAAGGCAGAATATCAAAGACCTCCTAGATTACTCAAACCCCCAGAAATTTCAGTTTGGAAATAGGAGCCCATCATTATGGATTTTGTGGTTCGTCTACCAAGGTCAAAGACTGGGAAAGATGCTATTTGGGTTGTGGTAGATCGTTTAACCAAGCCAGCACACTTCATGCTAATGAAGGTTAAAACATCTATGGAAGCGTTAGTTAGGATGCATATTGATGAAATTGTCAGACTTCATGGGATATCCGTGAGTATTGTGTCAAATAGAGATACTATGTTTGTATCTCGTTTCTGGAAGAGTTTCAATGAGGTGATGTGAACTACTATCACACTTAGCACTGCTTTCCATCCTCAGATTGATGGACAATCTGACAGATAACTCAAACATTGGAGGACATGCTTCGAGCCTATGATTTGGATTTTAAGGGTAGTTAGGTTGATAGCTTAACTGTGGTGGAGTTTTCCTACAACAATAGTTATCAAGTTAGCATCGGAATGACATCGTATGAAGCCCTCTATGGGAGGAAATGTGGGTCTCCAATGTGTTGGAATAATATGGGTAAGAAGGGAATAATTACACCAGAACTGGTATAGATTACGTTGAATTGAAAGCTGCACAAGATCGCCAAAAGAGTTGGGCTGACAGCAAGAGGAGGCTGTTGGAATTTCAATGTGGTGATAAGATGTACCTGAATGTATCCTCTACCAAAAGTATAATGAGATTTGACAAAAGTGGGAAGTTGAGCTAAGATATGTATGGCCATATGAGGTTCTTGAGAAAATTGGTGATTTAGTTTATTGGCTAACGTTGCCTCCGGTGTTATCCAGAATTCACGACATATTCCATGTGCCACAACTGAGGAAATATGTGCCTGAAGCTAGCCATGTGTTGGAAATGTCACCATTGCAAGTGCGTGAGGATTTGACATATGAGAAAGTGCATGTGAAGATTATGGATAAGAAACTTCAAATTTTGAGACGAAGGTCCATACCATACATTAAGGTGCAGTGGTCTAATCATACTAAACATGAGGCAATTTGGAAATCAAAGGAGGAAGCACAATGGAAGTACACCTTCCTGTTTGATTACTAAGGTGAGTAAGTTTCGAGGATAAAACTTTTCGTAAGGGGATGGAGTGTAAGCCCACGAAACTTTTCTCCTTGTGGGCCTTTCTAATTTGGGTTTTCCTTTAATTATGCATGGTGGGCTTAGGGTCCAATTGATGTTATGGGGGCTATTATGTGATATTAAGAAGTTAGTAGGGTTAATAGTTAGTAGTAATTAAGTTAAGGGCTTTATTGAATTACTTTAGTTTTGGGGTTATCATTTATTCTGTAACGTACTACATTCTGAACCAAACGCTTCGTTCTTTCAGTCTCTGCACCAGAAGAGAGGAATAATGACGACAATGGAGAACTTGGGATCAAGGTGGAGACAAAAACTATGAGTTTGGGTAAGCAGCGATTTCCTTTTTTCTCTGGTTAGAGATCTAGAATGTTTTAGGCATTTAATTCTATGATTATAAGGTATTGGGTCATAGGGTTTTAAATTGGAGATTTCTTTATGTTATGATTATAAGTCTGTGGTTGTGAATATTGAGAATTGTAGGTAGCTGAAAACTTTTGGTGGTGATTAAAAAGGCTTAGCTTTCTAAATTGTCGGATTGTGGTGTCAGCTAAGGAGAATTAGGTTTTCCTATATTTTGACCTTTAATAAATTGTTTTCTATGAAACTTTCCTTCTGTTTTATGGTACTTAAAAAGAATGATATTTTGGAATATATGAAAATTGGAATGAGCATGTTTAATTAGATTCTTCACTGATATTTATGAATTCACAAGTTTATAATGTTAAGTTCTATATATGTACTGTCCAGTTCTGATTTATAAACTGATGAGTGCTTGTGGGTGGCTTTGGTAAGGAATCCCAACTTCTATGAATTATGACCCTTGGTTAGGGGGATACAATACCTAGTTTATGTACGGCCCTTACTAGGAGGATATAATACCTAATTTTTTATAGGGTCTTTCCCCTAATGGGATACAATAGTTAGGAGCTATATTAGCAGACCAAATCCTTGCCGCATGCACAATTTAGTTTAAGTTTTGATAAGTATAAGGTAAAGGTTTATGAATGATATATTGTTTTTAGTGTGAGTGTGTGCAAACTTTGTTTTGAAAAAGTGGTCGGTTATATTGGTTGCTTGTTTGGTTGAATTTCCTGAGCTTTGTTAGGCCGTACCTAAACTTGATTGCTTTTCTATCCTATTCTGTTGAGTTATGTGTCTGTCTGCTATTTTCGACGACAAGCAGCGCCTGTTCATTCGTATGTCTGACTCCAGTTCATCACCCAATGTCTGTTTATCTTTCAATCAGCAACGGTTAACCCTAACAGTCATTGTTTTGATTTGAAACAGCACTTGTTCATCACTGTGACTGGCATTGGTTACTCTCAGGGTCTCGATGTTAACCTTTCTGTTCAACCCGATGCTGGATCAACTCCTTAAGAGGCCTTGGTTTCTCTCTATTCTAGCCGCTTTATCCTAGACATTTTTAACAAGCACGGGTTAATTTTTGTGAGTTGACCCTCATTTTTTAGAACCTATCTGGCACCGGTTCATATGCCCTAAATAGCGCAGTTCCTATACAGACTATTGTGTAACCCTTTTTTTTTTGCTAAAAAACCCCGAGCTTCTTCTTGTTTGTTGTGCTTGTGATTAGTTTGCTATATTTTGGGTTTCCAATATGCAACTAACTCACCAAAAAGTGTGTTTTACTGTGTTTGATGTAAATCTAAAACTATTTTGCAAAACTAATATATTGATGTAACATGCTCATTCCCAGGTGAATCTATTTTTCTTATTGAGCTAATGAGCTTACTTCTTTTTAACATCTTTTAGGTTCTCAATTAGATGAAGAAGAATTGAATGAGTGGTTTGAAGAAGATTTAGGGTGACAGTAGTTGTTAATGGAATTATTTATGTTTTATGTATTCTCAAGTTTGGAATTTATGTTAATTAAAGACAATCATTTATGTTTCAGGTTATTTTGTGTAATTTATGAATATTGAATAAGGTTTCATTAATTTATTAGCCGAATTTGTTGGATTTATGGTATGAATAGTATTTAAGGGTTCGACATTTCGTTTTGGGCTCATATCACCCTAAGATTAAATATGTAATTCTATATATAACATGTAGTGTGTGTATATATAAATATATATATAGGAAAACATTATTATATATAATTTTACTTATTGCTATTATATACATAATTACTAATTGCTATACGTAATTATAATTATATAATTACTTATTGCTATATATATATATATATATATATATATATGTTTGTGTGTGTGTGTGTTTTTGAAGTGAGATGCAGTAAGTAATTAAAAAAAAAAAAATCATGTGAGATCAAATAAAGCTTGAAAAGTCTTAGAATTAAAATTTTATTTAGATAGAAACTCGTCATTTTAATTTTCATACGTGTCTCAAATAGATAACAATTGCACCTTGGTACGAATGCTCTTTATTAAGTTAAAAGCTTAGTTTTGATTTTTTTTTTCTGGGTATGTAAATCCCTCCTTCCTCTATATCAACGACACGACACCCCACCCCGCCCCCACCCCCACCCCCCCCCAAAAAAAATTGAAGACTTCTAGGGTTTTCTTAAAGTGATTATATAGCCTTAAAATATTCATATACACTAATCAATACTATGGATCATCAAATTTAAATAAAATCAAGAAGATCTTTATATTTAAATAGTTATTATTTGTCTAGCCTACTATCTTTTATGGAGAAGGGAAAAAACGCTAATATATATTTGCTTTTGCAAGAAAATCCATTATCAGAAATCAAATTGAAGGCAAGCGTTTGTTCAACTCTTAAAAAATCATTACTAGACAAAAAATATTAGGCTGGATTTTCATATGCTTTTTAAATATATAAACAAATTTTAAGAAAAAATTGAATCCATCTACCAAATTCCAAAACATACCTTCTAAAGAAACCCAACTCGGACAACTGCCATAATGTCTCTGTCCCAAAAACTTTTGTATTATTGGCAAGTTCTAATAGCACTCTATCACTTACCATTTTAAGTATATTTTCTATGGACCAACAAAACCAATTTCTTATGGTTAGAGCAAATGGAATTCCTAGTATAAATAGAGCTTAAATTGAAATTCCTGAGACATCTCAAATACAATAATCTTCCCTTTTGTTTGACGTGTTCCAACTCTCAAGCACCACCCCAAAAGAGAGATTTTTAGGCACTTTTTGGAGATGGCTAGTCACCCCACAACTTTGGCTATGGTTCTTGTTCTTATTTTTGCTTTAGGTAAATTTTTTGTACTTTATTTATTTTTTATATTTATTTTTTAATTTTCATTTACTATCCCAATTAAGATTTTCTCGATAATTTATTCTCATTTTACAATCATCAATAGATTTTTCCAACAACCAGCTGTAAGGTTGTGCAGTAACAATTCTACCGTTGATAATGCAGCTGTGGAGACGGTGGTGATGGTGGCGGCTCAACAATCTACACCGATAATTCAACCGAAAAGATGCACGGAAGGCTTAGGTCCATGCGACGCGCGTTGCAATTTGGCTTGTTGCTCTCGGTTGTGCACCATCAACTTTGGTGGCCGGAATGAAAAGGCAACTTGTGAGCAAGTTCCCGGCATTTCGACGAGTTTGTGCATCTGCCGCCACGATTGCAGAGCCTAGAATCTCATCGGTGCACGACAGTATTCCATTATGGAAGATTACGTAGAATTACATGTGCCCCGACGTTGATTTTTAATGAATAATATAGCAAGAAATGCATCAGATTATTAAATTTACTTTCTATCCATTTCAATTTCATTCATTTGATTCACTATTATCATATAATAATCTTGATTGTATATATGTTGTCTGCGATCTGATTTTCTTTTTTCTTGGAGTAATCGGATTTTTCAATTAGATGACGTTGAATTACTATATATCGACTAATTGTCTTATTATGATGGGTTATAATGGGTTGGACAAAGGTAAAATTAATTATAAGAAAATCTAGATGGACATGATTAAAAAAGATATATTTCTTTTGAATTTGAATGAGAGTATGATGGTAGTTAAAGAAAAGTAAATGGAGAGAATTCACGTGACCATATGTAGTTTTGTATTGGTTCATATAATTCATCCTAAATTTTTTAGCATTAAGGTTTAGTTTTTTTTTACTAATTGCCCTATTAAATTATAAATTTTTTACAATTCTTTTCCTGTAGTGTTTCTTTTAAGATAAAGTTAATTCTAGTAGAAAATATCTTATAAAATGGCTTTTTATAAGATAAAAAATTTTATATTTAATGCACGTTCGATTTTTTAGGTACGATAAAAATGCACAACCGTTAATTGTAGACATTCGTCAATATTATGGACCATCAAATTTAAGTAGAATCAAGAGGATTGGTATATTTAAATTGTTATTATCTGTTTTACGACTCCTTTATATATATTAAAAAATTAAAAGGCTAAAATATGCTCGCAAAAAAAAGATCTGTTATAAAAAAGTCAAATCAGGAGACATGGTAACATAAAAATTATTATTTAATATAAAATAAAACATTGAAATTCGTACCCAAAAAATTACTATACACAAATTGTAAGTTGAATATAGAGAGAGAATATCGAATCCAAAATAGAACACAATGGATAACTCCAAAATTTCTTAATCCATCTAAAAGATAATTGATTTCAAAATACAAATTCCTCAAATTCAATCACAATATAATTCGAGAAAAGTTCTAACTTTCACACTAACAAAATCTACCATCATTCTAACTCTCTAAAAGCTATAAATAGAGAGGAAGGTTCAAAAACCTTCAAATAATTATTACACCAAGTCTTTCTCAAACCACTCGTCTAACTCTTCTTCTTCTAACTGATGTCCTACAAAAATGGTAATCAAAAGAGGTGAGCTCACTAGCTCAGTAAGGAAAAATATAGTTTTTCTGGGATTGAACATATTACTAATAACTATTTTTTACAAATCGTTAAACAAATTCATCATCTATGCAAGGAAACTCTTTATGGTGTGTTGATTTACACTCCAAGGACCAAAAGGGAACATTGAACATTGCAAAGGGAGCTCTCATAAATCAAACAAAGTGTTTTTAAGCTTCCAACAGAGACAATAGGTTCAAAAGCAATGAAAACGCGGAGTACAGGGTGTAGCTGGCGTCGGTTTAAAGTTGGGCAAGCCGGCGAATTCCAAGTGCGGCTGGCACCGGGCGCAGGTGTTAGAGCTGGCGCCGGGTCCGCTCGGGAAGGGTATAATGGGTTCGAAATGTAGCGCTGAATAGGGTACAGTTTGGCCAATTTTTGGGTTTTACAAAGTTCACACTACCCAAAACAGAAACAGGAAAAGGGAACACAACCAACTACCATTTTTAACAAAACATAACTGAACTCACACACCCAAAACGTATCTGAATCATAATATATTACAGAATCTGAGACATGCTTGAGTGCAAGGTTTCGGTTTACTGATATCAGCTCCTAACTATTATATCCCATCAAGAGAAGGACCTGAACTAAAACTAGGTACTGTATCCCCCTAACAATGGCCTTATAACTGAAAATTAGGTATTGTATCCCCCTAGTCAAGGGCCTTATAAAAGAGATTAAGAATTCCCCTAAAACCAACTCAAGCATCAATCAATTCTATAATACAATACTGACTCAAAACAGAATTCACTTTACACAATTTCATCTATACAACTACAATACTTCAAGCATTAAACATATATCATGTTCAATCAGATTTAGTAATACGAAAATAACATTCATTGGCACAAATTCATAATTTGATATTAAAAAATCAGGAAGTCAGAAAACGCAAAAAAATCATAAATCCCTTACCAAACAATGCAAAGACCAAATCAATCCACAATCCATAATCAATGTATCTAACTGCCTACAAGAACCCAAAAACAGAATCAATTGCCAAAATTCTAACTAAACTCCAAATCAAACCCTTACGCCCAATTCAACAATAATCAATCCCTAAGCAAAAATTAATCCGATCCAAAGCACAAAATACTGAAAGACTTACCTAGATTCGAAACCTCCGGCACAATCTCTTCACCAGGTTCTTCTCTCTTGCTGATTTCCTCTTTCTCCAAAGCTGTCTCTGCAAGAACGTTCTTATCTGTCAGAAACAACGTACGTTAAACCCCAAAACGTAACTGATGTTTCTTATTAGACTAATGATCCTCTTATAAATCTAATTGCAAAATAATCCCAAAACTATCCCCCTTTATTAAAATAACCTCTAGACACATGGCCTAAGCTCACCTACACATCTATACAAAGAAAGGCCCAATGACGGATCGAGTAGGAGTCCACACGACATCTCTAAAAAATTTCAATAAAGAGTATTTCTTATGATAATTTATAAATATTTTTGCACAGAATTAACTCGAGACTGTAAGTACTAATTTTTCATGATGAGATATTTGAAATATATGTTTGAATTACATTTTTTTTAAACTCTAAAATATTAATTCAGTGATTTAGAGACATTGATACAGAGAAAGATCCCATAATTAGGATGAGCAATTATAATTACGTCTAGAAATCATATCTTTAAAAAGGCCAAAAGTAACAATATTAATAATTTTGTTTATTATTTTTTTAGGATAGTTACGATGATAGAAATATCAAGAGGAACTAAATTTTCACTCTTCTTACATAAATTCATATCTCTTTGAAGAACATCTCATGATTTAATAGACCCCCACCCACAAAAAAAAAAAAAAAACCTTCATTCTCTCGTTT
Organism: Voacanga thouarsii; assembly: GCA_026120185.1. Lineage (NCBI taxonomy): Eukaryota > Viridiplantae > Streptophyta > Magnoliopsida > Gentianales > Apocynaceae > Voacanga > Voacanga thouarsii. Next base: position 2,421,938 of record JANUWF010002184.1, on the reverse strand, counting down.
TAACAATTAGTATCAACTAATTTATCTTCAATTTTCTACATCATCTCACATGGAATCTCTAATTGTCACATAAATAAATTGACCCTTTTTCTTCAACTCTTATTTCAATATCCTATTTGGAATTGTGACAATGGCAAATATAAGATGCCGCGTATAATAATTTAATTTGACAGGACTTTCTATTAAAGATAGATGTTAGAATTATATATATGAGATTTGTTAGATGGTATGTTAATATTGTATCTTTTTTCTTTGACCAAAAAAAAAAAAAATCAATATACATAATTTTTTTCACCTTATTAAAGGGAAGGATAATTTTGTAAACTTGTTAATATTAAGTAATAAATTATGAAAATCAATCCAGATCCCTTTAAAATAACTTTTTCCCCTTATCTAACTCTTTTCTATCTTTCATATATGCTTGTAAATCTTAAATTATCAAATTAATATTTAATAAATCCCTAAATTTGATGATAGGAGCATTTTTTTACCCAACTACATTGGAGATTAATGTCTTTTCCCTTTTTAGACAAGAGTGACTTTCAATTCTACCATTGAAATGAGACATATAGTTTCTTCCTCTAGATTTTAAGAAGGTATGGATAAATTTTTTTTAAAAGGTTTTTCTACATAAGCAAACTTAAGATGCTTTTCTAAGGGTTTTTTTTTTAAAAGGGTTTCTTCCTCTTTTGGGAGGCAAAACTGGCATACAATCTTACAATGTAATTCTACACTACTACATTTTCTATGAAGATGTGACTGACCCAAGCCACCGCTTGCAGGCTGCCTTAGCACATACGATACGCTAATCCCTAGAATTTTATTCAAGATCTGCCTAGTGGCCTGTCCAAGGATGCTATTTTCTAGGAATTTATCCCCAAGGACCAAGTTGCATGTGCCTATTCGAGATTTGAACTCCAGAAAAAATTAGCAAGACTCCAGTGCTAGAGGATCCTCCCGCACTTAGGAATGGTTATCCTACTGTGAAGATGAGTGGTTGCCCCAAATAAAAGAAAGAAAGTCCTTTGTGAATAGCTAGGAACTACTAACCAGCATAGCTGACTATGAGAACACTCGTTGCTATAGTTTGTCCAAACTATTATAGCAATGTTAAACTCAATGCTTTTCCTGTGCTGCCAAACTCAATGTAAGGCGCACTTCTCAAAATTATAGTTTGTTAGAGTTGGTGTTGTTGAAACTCTAGTAAGCAATTTTGACAATCTAAATATGCGGTTTAGTCCATTTAGGAAACAATGACTATTGGCATAATTTGATACAGTGTAAATCTATGGTGAATTTAGAAACCAATGTTCAAAGGATTTCTAGAAAATCTTGAGATAATTTTGGAGATAAATCTAGCGAAGATTTTATTTTGAGACGGATAAACTCAAGAAGGAAAGGAACTGCATTAGACTTCGGAAACGCGTGAAGAAACAATTGTTTTAGCAGTTCCCTATTTTAATGAAATTACAATACCTCTTTCATATATGTCAAGGATCCAACTTTGATGAAGAACGCGGGTGACGGATTTTGAAAGTATTCCTTGACAGAGTTGAACAATGAAAGATAAAGCGAGATTCATGATTATATTCTGAGAAGGTCTGATGTAAACATCATTAATGGGTGTTTCTATGATTTGTTGCTAAACGTTTGCATTACGGATTCAAGTTTAATTGCTTCTACATTGTTTATCTTCTAAACGGAAGCTTAAATCAAACAACTCCTTGGAGCTATTACCTTTCTAGTGGAAAGGATATTCAGAAGTCAAATGAAAACTTGTTAAATTGCTACAAGATGGTTGATTGGTGATCAATTATGCTGGTTGAGTTCAACAATGATCCGAGTTTGGTAAAAAAAAAGGTACTATGTTGTGTTCTATTAGAATCTACTAGAAACAGTTGGTGAATTAAGATAAGTACTACTATTATAGCTTTTAATAAAATTTAGTGGATCTTTTTTATTAGTTGTGGACTTGCAGACATAGGCTTATTGTTAGCCAAACTGCGTTACCAATTTGCTGTGTTTCTTAGACTCCTTAATTTACTATTTATTAAACTAATGTAATTTTAACAAAAGTTTAACAAAATCATAGAAAATTAACAAATCAAAGCTAACAATTGGTATCAGAGTAGTTCATCATATAACATAGTAAGTGAGATATAGGAAGTTAGTTTGAAAAAAGATGTTTAGACTTGAAGATAAAGGAGCATTCGACCACCACTGCTCATGAGCACAAATTATTAGGGGGTGGCAATGTTGAATACAACACGCCAACACAATACAAAAACAATATAATTATAGCGTGTTAGGGTTGGAGTTTCACAGATTCGAATCAAAACGGGTCGACCCGTTTAACTTTAAACATGTTCGAGTCATAAACGAGTTCAACCCGATTCAATCTGCGAACTCGTTTAACTTTCTTTTAATACTTATGTTTAATATTTTTGTAATACCTTACAAATTTTACTATAGAAAATTAGATAATTTAATTTTATCACATGAATTAATTGAACATCAACAAGGAGACACTTACTAAGGAGGCTTCACACGTATCAAACATTAATGTCAATTTTATTTAAAGTTTGCTAGATCTTCAATGTATAAAGTAAATTGGACATTTGTTTTAATTTTTTAGATTAAGTCTTATGAATTTATTGAGATCTCTAAATATTTAGTTGGATGGTTCGTTACTTTATTAGTTATTTAAGACTTTATGGGTTGTTTTAATTTTATATGATTTAATTGATTTTTTGAAAAAAATTTATGTAATGGGTGGACAAGTTGATGGGTTTAGTAGGTATTTAGGATGATGGATTTAATAATTATCTTAATTTTTGAGTCTAAACGTGTTATGTCGTGTCAACCTGTTTATTAATTATGTCATCTTTAGGTTATAAAAAGTTGACACGTTTATTAACTTGGTTATGTTCGGATTGGTGTGTCGTGTGTAATTATCTCAGGTTGACACCATTTGCCAACACGAACACGACACAATTGCCAACCCCTACAAATTATGCATACATGAAGACCAGAATAGAGATCTTTATCACATATCTTGATATTAGTCCATAGAAGGCTGTTCAAAAAGGGTCAAAACATCCAACAAAAGTAAGTACTAGTTCTGCAGTATATGAATTGAAATCAATCAAGGATTGAACAAATGATGAGTGTCGTCTTACTAATGCCAATGCTAAAGTATTAAACACAATCTTTTCTACTATTAGGCAAGAAGAATTCAAATTAATCTTAACATGTCATGTAACTAAAGAAGTATGGGATAAATTACAATTAATATTCAAAAGTACTAGCACTGTTTGGATGTCAAAGTGATAGTTGTTGATGACTCAATTTGAGGAGTTAAAGATTGGTGAACATGAGATAGTTGTCATATTATTGCAAATCAAACATATCAACTTGGTGAAGAATATTAAAAAAAAAAAAGTTTATCTAGAAAATACTGAAATTATTGCCACCAAGGTTTCAAGCTAAAATTGCTGCCATTGAAGAATGCAAAGTTATGTCAACAATGCATCTAGATGAGCTAATGGGTTTCTTGTAGACCTATGATATGAATATTCAATATTAGAAAAAGTCCAAAAAAAAGTGTTGCACTGAAAGCCAAAGAAGAGTTTGATGAGAACAAAGATTCTAATGAGGAAATTGGCTTATTGATAAGAATGTTCAACAAAATGTTAAGAAAACGTAAGCAAATGAACAAACCCTTTAGCAAATCATTCAACAGAAGGCCTAAAGTTCAACAAAAGACAAACACAAAGCAAAAATCCATAGAAAATAAGAACACTTTGAAAGGAACAAAATGTCATGAATATAGTGAAATTGGTCGTATTCACATTGCTTGTGAAAATTTAAAGAAGAAGTTGAAAAACATATCCTATAACACCACCATAAGTGATGGTGAGAATGATGTTCAGGATTATCCGAATGAGTTCACTTTTGACAAAAGAGATGATTTTGGTCAGTCAAGCAATGTTGCATTCAATGTGGTAATCGAGGAAGATTTAAATACAAAAGCAACTAAGAACAAGAAGGATACATCTTGATGAGAAAATGTCACCAAAAACATTTCTAGAGGAATGTGAGTTGCACTACTAAAAATGGAATGGAGGAGTGGAGCAAATGAAACTACCAAAGAAAGGTTGAAGAACTTAATCAATTACTTAGAGATCAACAACAAATAATGAGGTTGTATAAGAAGGAAATTGATCAAAAAGATGAATAATTGAAGATCAGTGATTAGCAGTTGCAAAAATCAAATCAAATGCTGATAGATGCTGAATTAGCCATCAAAAGACTGAATACAGGAAAGGCTAAGCTGGATGGAATGCTTTTTTTTTTGGGAAATCACCTGTGGGCAAAACTAGTTTGGGCTATAATGGATCAAACAAGAATATTATTGCAAATCAGACAAATCTGACAGTTGCAATAAAGAAAGGGCAACTAAGGAAGTTTAGACAAAAGCACAAGAAACCTCCTATTTACTGTGATTATTATTTTCTTGTGGGTTAGAAGTGGAAGAATTGCTTTAAAAGATTAAAAGATCTTTAACCCGGCCAGAATTATGTCAAACTAGAATTAGCAAAGGCAAGAAATCTCCAAAGGTTAAGTGTGTATGGATCAAGAAGGCTGAGATCAAAGCATATGTTGTTCACATATCTCTAAAAGCTACAATGGAGAACGTATGATATCTTGACAGTGGTTGCTCAAAGCATATGATAAGAATGAAGGATTTTCTTATGAATTATGAATGTAAAAGTGGTAGATCAATCATGTTCAGTGATGGTTCAAAGAATAAGGTTATCTAAACAAGTATGCTGAATATTAAAGGGATATCAATGCTCAAGACCTTGCATGTGGATAGTTTAAAAGCAAATCTAATCAGCATTAGCCAGCTTTGTGATGACAACATGTTGATAAATTTTAACAAAGTGAAGTGTTTTGTTGTTGACAAAACTGGGAATTATGTAATTGTTAGGATTCATGGACTCCTAAACATGGAAAACATCCACGAATCCTTTCCGATGACCCAAGTAAACGATTAAGAAGATCTAAAGGTTTACAGAATTATCTTTGTTTGGCATAATCGAGATTTTTCGATTCTGATTGTGCTGTCGTACGTGCAACCCGAACGATCACAAGACACTGCAGTATATGAGCGTCCTCTATTGGATACACACAGCGAACTAACTCGTTACCCCGAAAGTGCTAGCGCCTAGGGTTTTAGAGGCTTATTTTTCTGTGAATGGAGGCACGAATATTTTTAACAGAATGGCTGTCTTGAGAATACGGCTAGAGTTTTCTTAAAAACCCCTTCGAACCTCTTAGAGTCCAACTCTGATAATATCTTATCATATTTTAATTTAAATGTAAATTAAATTAAAACTGATATGATAAGATTCTGCCTTTATCTTGATAATTTAACTAATTAATTTATCGAGTTAGATTCTTATAATCTGGATATCATTCAGATACGTCGAATATGGACATATATCCAAATTTATTGTATTTGGTAAATGTTCTAGGTTTGATTCACTTAAACATATTTCCAGTTTCATCGAATCTTGTTACCAGAAAAATAACCTAACAAGTTCGCTTATTGTGTGACTCTATAGGTTCATTTAACACTCGTAGTGTGCCCAAATCACATTTAAATGGCCCACAAGTTATAAGCAATTTTTAGCAAAACATTATAACTATCCAGGTTAAATGAAGATCAGTGATCTATTTGAACCAAATCATAATTTTATATTTAATCCTTTTGTCACACGATATCTAAATTAAGTATAAGGCACGAAGCATGTCATCCTTATTAAGCTTAATCAATTATTTCTTAATTTCATAGTAGACTGTTCAAACAAATGATGTCAATATCTTAGGTTGATATATTTGAGTACGGTCATGCATTTTAACAGTCTAACTTATCAAGGGGCCCATAAATATCTCTCCCATAATTGAGAAGGACAAATTCCTTCACTATCAATCATATTCCTCTCCTTGATTGATTCTATATCCAATAGTAGTCTAATTTATTATTTGGTTAAAGACAATTTTAGACAACGTCAAAATATAGAATTTATAAAGTAGGAAACTATGATGAATTTAGGTCGAAAGACTTTTAATATCATTATGGCTAGAAAGTACTTGTGACATGTTCCATGAAGTACTCTCACAGTGGGTCACGTCCAATATAATGTTCTCTAATATTTATTTATATTTTGACTTGATATCACATATATCCATGACCAATAAAATATAGCCATCAAGTCACAAACATACTAATCTTAATTTATTATTGTTCCACTAATAATAATCGATCAGGGACAATTTAAGAATAATCATTGTATTCATTGTAGGGTTTTACTATCAAGTCACGTATTTGATGACCACAAAATAAAATGCACTATTCATGGAAAGAAATTCCTCGTATTATTATATAATACATAACGACAATAGTACAAATTGACTCTAAAGCATATCCCTAACAGTAATTTCCAGAGATAGGGCATTTTATAACTGCTATTGAATATGTATATCAAACTCTAATTGCATGTTATCTAAGTCTGATGAAGTTAAGTTATGGCATCAAAAGTTAGGGTATATTAACTACAATTAGTTAGAAATACTGAGCTCAGCAAGTGCTGCCCATAGACTGCCTAAATTAGGTAAGTTTATCATAAACATTTGTGTTGCATGTCAACTTGGCAAGTAAATCAAAGTATCACATAAAGAAATTCAAGAACTCATTCACATGGAATTGTTTGGACCAATTCAGATAGAAAGTGTTGGTGAAAAAATGTATGTCATGGTATATGTTGATGATTATTTAATTACTTGGGTGAGTTTTTTTGAGACAAAAATAAGATGTTTTTGAAACTTTCCAGGAGCTATATTTAAAAGTGTAGACTCAGAAATGAGTAAAAATAAAAAGATTAAGAGTGATCATAGAAAAGAGTTTGACAATAATATGTTTAGTAATTTTTGCACTAAGAATAGAATTCGATAGGAATTCTCAGCACCTAAGACACCTCAATAAAATGGTATTGCTGAAAGAAAGAACAGAACCATACAGGAAATGGCAAGAATCATGCTAAATGCTAAAAAGATATCACTTAGATGGTGGGCAGAAGTGGTGAATACTGCAACACATATTAAAAATCAAACAAACTTTAAACTACACACCAAGAAGACAACTTATGAGATTTGGAATGGTTGGAAGCCTCCACCTGAATTACTTTCATGTGTTCGGAAGTAAGTGTTAAATTCTAAATGATAGAGAACGATTGGGAAAATTCAATGAAAAAAGTGATAAAGGGATATATTCTAACAATAGTAGAGCATTTTCCTGTATTCAATAAAAGAACTCAAATTGTTATGGAATTGATTAATGTTGTTGTTAAAGATATTCCTTCAGACATTGAAAGAAGAAAGGTATCATAGATAAATGATGATACAATCTATTGAAAATAACACAACTTTAGAAAGTGTCAACAAGGAAGATAAAGAAGATTTTGACAAAGAAAAAGAAGTTGTACTACAAAAAGCACCAATATTAAGAATCAAGAAAAATTATCCATTTGAATTAATTATTGGAAGCATTGATGAGACTCTAAAGACTAGAGACAAACCAAAAGTCGACCACCAGGAAATAGTCAAATATGCATGTTATACTTCAACACTAGAGTCGAAAAATGTTAGAGAAACCTTGACAGATGAGCATTGGAATGTTGTCATGTAAGGTGAACTACAATAGTTTGAGAGAAATTATGTATAGAAACTTGCACCTAGACCACAAAATGTAAATATAATAGGTACCAAGTAGGTATTTCGAAACAAAACAGATGAGTTTGGTAATATTACAAGAAATAAGGCAAGATTAGTTGCATAGGGCTTCACATAGATTGAAGGTATTGACTTCGACGAAACATTTTTTCCTATAGAAAGATTGAAATCTATCGATGAGTTTGGTAGCTTGTGCCAAGAATTTTACATTTCAACAAATAAATGTGAAGAGTGTATTCTTGAATGGATTTCTACAAGAAAAAGTATATATTGAACAACCTAAAGGCTTTGTTAATCATGAGTTTCTAGATCATGTATATAGATTAAAGAAAGCTCTCTATAGCGTGAAGCAAGTACCCAGGGTTTAGTATGTAAGGCTTACAAACTATTTGCTCAGACGAGGTTACAATCAAGAAGGAGCTGATAAGACAATGTATGTTAAGAAACATGGAAAATATTTCACCATTATACAAATTTATATTGGTGATATCATGTTCAGTTCAACATTAAGATGGATATTAAAAGACTTTAATGAACTCATACAAAAAGAGTTTCATGGTCGGTGAACTAATATTTTTTCTTAGTTTGTAGATTTAACAGATGAATGATGGAATTTTTATATCTCAAACCAAATGTACCAACAACTTGATCAAGGAGTTTAATATAAAAGGATCAAAGTTTGTCAAAACACCCATTAATGTTTCACAAAAGGTATCAAAGGATGACAAAGGACAAGAGATAGATTAATATCTGTACAGGAGCATGATAGGAGGATGATTATATCTCACAGCAAGCCGTCTTGATATTAGCTACAATGCTGGTGTCTGTGCCAGATATCAAGCAAGCCAATGAGTCACACTTGAAAATTGTTAAGAGAATTTTAAAATATATGTGTCATACTTCTAAGTATAGTATATACTTCAGTAAAAACTCTAATATACTTTTCTTTAAATATAGTAATGCAGATTAGATAGATAACTGTGATGATGGCAAAAGTACATTTGGTGGTTGTTTTTATTTAGAAATCAATCTTGTGTCATGGTATAACAAAAAATAGAATTGCATATCACTGTCAACTACAGAGCTGGATATATTATAGCAGGAAGTTATTGTACTCAACTATTATAGATGAAAAATATGTTGGAAGATTAAGGTTCGAACAATAAGAGTTAATTGTTTATTGTAATAACACAAGTGCCATTGATATTTCCAAAAATTCAGTTCAGCACAGCAGGATAAAAGACATAGACATAAGGTATCATCTTATCAGAGAGCTTGTTGAATAACAAATTATGAAGATCGAATATGTTCCCATTTAGAAACAACTAGCAGATATCTTCACAAAACCTATTGATGCTTCATGCTTTAAAGAATTGCAAAATGTATTGGGACTTTGCTTACTTTGCCACATATCACTCTATGTTAAATTTTGTACATAGCAGAATTCCTTTTGTTATTTCTTTTGTTTGTTTTCTTAAAAAAAAAAAAAAGAGTTATACAGGATATGTTTAGAGATATGCAACAAACATATAGAGGCTTTGACAAGATTGGATCTCTACAAAGGAGTCGACATACCAATCAAACATCACCGAATCCTGTGTCTTATTCAATTCAATAAGCAAAGCGTGTGGCAGTTAGCAAAAGCTTAAAAGTCATGAGATTTAAAAAAAAAAGTTAAATATCTTCCACATTGGTCATGATAGTTCTGTGAAGACACAGGAAGCCGTCTTGATATTAGCTACAATGCTAGTGTCTGTGCAAGATATCAAGCAAGCCAACGAGTCACACTTGAAATATTGGGACTTTGCTATATTTTCAACCAGGATTGTGGTTCTATCATAAAGCTTCTATTCTCGATAGTTTTGTGAAGACAGAAGTGATGAACAAAACCTTAGCAATGGCTTAGAAACCTCTATGTCGTCTACCTCGAGCAAGTTTTTCTAAGGATGATGGTGTTTCTTCACAAAAGCAACAGTCGTAGACATTATTGCATCAACTGTTTCTTAGGAGGAAGCAATAAGTAACAATGCTACACACTTTATCTTTGATATTATTCTAAACACCTGCCGAAATGTTGTTATTAATGGACTTCAGGAATTTATTCTATACTATGTGTATCAAGATAATATAGAAGTACATTAGGGTTGCAGATTCAATATTCCTGAAATCTTTTTAAACAAGCCTGTTGAAAGTAGTGTAAATATTGATGAGATTGACATTCTTAACTATCTGTGGACGTTTCTTTAGTTCAAATGTTTAAAGAAATTAGGGCTGAAAAGGATATTTGCTCAAAAGGTAGTATGCCTTCTGTTAGTCATGAACAAGGTATAACATCTATTGCATCTAGGTTGCTTACAACTCCAATTGCCCCTGTGAATCCCTATTTTTTGTATACTGTGCATTCAAATCTTAGGCCTGATATTGTGAGAAGAATCATGGATGAAATGAACAAATTACTATTTTTAAGCTCAGAGGTCCATGAGCTTAGTAAAGAGTGACAGCGTACGAAAGGAGAGATCGTCTATTTAGAACAAACAACGGAACTTGTCATGGAAGGAGTCCCTAGTTCTTTCAATATGGATTTAAGCTTTGAGTTCTTATTACAACTTAGATAAGGTGACCTCTTTTTGTCATCCCTACATATAAAGTCCCAAATCCAAAATGGAACTCGAGTCTGTACCCGAGATGTCACACGACAACATCTACAAAGAAATGTCAAGCCTCTAACCTAAAGATTAACTTTAATAGAATTAATTATCTCCTAAGAAAAATACACACCTGAAGGATTGCGAAAAATAAAATATGTAACGGAAACATGCAATTTAAGATTTTTATCATTCCATAGTCTAGGAATACTTATTTTTAGGACGTTTAGGTTGAACAACTGGAGGGATTGGGTTTGATGGAATGTTTTAGTTTGTCACGATTACTTATTCCGTGAAAATTCCAACTAAGCGTAGACTCTTTTGCATCAAACACGCATTCCAAAATTACTAATTTTTAATCTTTTAGAGTATGCCCGCCTTTTAATAAATGCAAGACTTATTTATATATAACTCTTTAATTAATTGATTGATCTTTTTGGGCACAATATAAAATTATCTAAGATAATTAATTAATAACCCAATTCAATTAAAGTAGCCCAATAAATTATTTCAATCCAAATAAATAATTATTGAGCTCCTAGAATAATTTTCTAATATTAATTTCATCTAATAAGCTCATATAGTAAATAAATTTCCTAAGGTTACTTGAGCTACTCTGGGGACTAAAAGACATATTATTCTTGACTACTAAAATGACAAAAATATCATTACAAACAAATAAATTTATTTTATCATTTTAAATATTTTATTTATTATCATATAGATATATTAACCTCGAGAATAATATTGCAAGTGCATTATCTTCAACCTACAAATGTAATGACGAAAATACCCTTCTACGTGACACCTATTATTGAAATAGGAAAAATGTACTAATACTCTTCTCAATTATGTCTACCATTCTTTGTTATCTAATATGATAATTCATGACTTCCAATATGTATCCATTTATCTCAAGGAGTTATCCAAAAACATACATACTTAGCCATTTTTGCCAGTGCTCTGGATTAATTAGATTATCCTAGACAATCACAAGGGGTTGATATCTTCATGAAATGAAACATAGAAACTGATATTGCATTAAGACCTCACCCATCATACATCAAAGTACACAAATTTAGCTTCATTAGACTACCAACTTATACTCAAATATTAGGATACTTGTTCATACTGTAGCGGTAATAGTTTAATTTTTATTTATAATAGTATTTTTATAAAGATTACTATCATATTGTCCAGTTCTACATATTCTAAATATGCTTACATTATTAGCGTGAGAGGACTACTCACTAGTTAAAGATAAATCATTCCTCGTTTAGAAATTATAGTATAATGATCTAAACCTTATCGAAGCACCCAACTTCCTCAATCGATTAATAACATTTTAGTTTGTATGTTTGTAGTCCTTGATCTACACTTTACTATAAAAGCACGACCCAATCATATAGGTCACTTACTAACACATTTGGACTTTAATATGCAAATATATGTAAACAAACAACCATTACTAATTAAATAAAATATTTTATTACTTTCTAAAATATAGAAATATATAGTCTCTTTTGAGCATACATTCCAACAATCTCCCTCTTGTACTAAATAGCTATGAAAGTCCATATGTGTCTACTCTTATAACATCCAAGTGTCTCCGTTAAAGATTTGGTAAAGTGATTCACCAGATTATTTGAAAAGAAAATTTGATCAATTACTATCTCCTATTTCTGGATAAACTCCTAAATTAAGTAATACTTCCTCTTAATGTACTTGTCATTCTTATAATTCTTGAGTTTCTTTCATTATGACACAGCTCTAGAATCATTACAATATATAGTAATAGGTCTATCTATATATGGCATAACTTTAAGTTTTATGAGGATTTTTCAGAGCCAAATTGTTCCTTAGAAGCTTTTGAAACTGCCACATACTCATCTTCTATAGTGGAATCAATAATATAAGATTGCTTAACATTTCTCCATAAAATACTCTCTCCAGACAAAGTGAAAATATATCCACTAGAAGATTTTCTTTCATCTTTATCTGCCTGAAAGTTTTTGTGTAACCCGTAGGAATTAATTCATTAGCTCTATAGACAAGCATATAATTCCTAGTTCCCTCCATATACTTGAGTATATGCTTCACAGCTTACCAATGTTCTTCCTCTGGGTTTGACGGATATCTACTAACCATGACTATGACAAAGTAGACATTTGACTTTGTACAAAGCATGACATACCCGAGACTTTCCACTGTTGAAATATAGGGAATCTTACTCATTTTTTACTTTTCTTCCTATGTCTTAGGATACTACGTAGAAGATAAAGTTAATTCGTGTCTAAAAGGTATGATTGGCCTTTTACACTGATCTATGCTAAACTTGGCTAATATCTTGTCAATATAAGTACAATGGGATAAGCATAACATCCTTTGCTTCCTATATCTAAGAAACTTTATACTAAGAATGTAGCTAACTTCTCCTATATTTGTCATGCTAAATTGACTTGATAGCTAAACGTTTATAAATGATAATGTCCCTACATTATTTCTAATGAGAAGAATGTCATCTACATAGAGTATCATAAAAGATATATTGTTTCCATTACACACATGGTTCATCCACGTTTTGCATAGAACAATAAGACTTTACAATCTCATCAAAATATATGTTCTATACTCGTGATACTTTCTTAAGTCTACAACTGCATTTCTTAAGCTTGCAGACCATATATTTTTGGCCTTTCACAATGAAGCTTTCAGGCTAGGTCATATAGATTCCTTTGCTAAGATAGCCATTAAAAAAGGCTAAGTTGGCATCCATTTGTCGTATCTCATAGCCATAATTAAAATATTGTAGGTAAATAAAAACATAGCGGAAGTTGACAATTTAAAATTTTTTCCGAGCCAAAGTCTATGAATACTTACTTTTGGAATGCTTAGGTTGAATAACCAGTGTCGGATTTGAATTTGATGGAATTTCTTGAATTGGAAGATTCACTTATTCCACAGGAATTCCAGCTAACTGTCAACTTCTTTACATCTAACACGTACTACGTTTGCTCATTCTTGACCTTCCAGAGTATTATTGAACCTCCTATAGACTACCATAGGTGAAAGTAGAGCATATGATGAATTAATTGAAGAAGAATTGGAAGAGCTATCTAGGAAGAGAAAAACTAAAAGAGGGATGGTGACCAACTAAGAAAAAATGAAAGCCCTAGTACTTGTGTTTCCTACGTGAATATGAATTCATAGTAGCATGCATCTCTTCCATACAAAGCTTTCCTATTTCTTCTAATATAAAGCCACTGCCTCTTTTTCCTTTTTCATGTTAGCTAGGTGGCTACTTTGTTTTCCTAAAACTAGTAGCCATCTTGCTTCAACCATGGTGGGCCATGGTTTTATCTAATTAGCCCATAACTAATTAAATAACTCTCATATCAATTAATTAATCTATTTGGATCCAATATAAAATTATTCAAAATAATTAATAAATCAATTTAATTAAATTGACCCAATAAATTATTCTACTCTAAATAAATAATTATTGGACTCTTAGAATAATTCTTCTAATATTAATTTAATCTAATAGGCCCATATTGTAAATTAAATTTACTAAGGTTATTTAAACGATTCGAGAGACCAAAAGATATATTATTCTTGACTACTAAAATGATTAAAATGCCTTTACTAACAAATAGCCGACTACAGAAATTGATGCAATATGCACTTACTAACATATTGCAAGTGCAGTGTCTTCGACCTATAGATGCAATGATGAAAATACCCCTCCACATAATGCTCATCATTGAGATAGGATAAATGTACTAACAATTTTTTCAATGATATCTTCCATCATTTAAAATATAATCCGATAATATATGACTTTTAGTATGTATCCACTTATCTCAAGGAGTTGCCCAAAAGCATACATACTTGTCACATTTCACAGAGCCCTAATTTATTTAGATTATCCTAGACAATCACAATGGGGTTATATCTTTACTAAGCAAAGCATAGAAACTCTATTGTATAAGTTCATTTTAATTAATTAGAATCATATACCCAACATACATGGTTATTGGCCTTGAGATAAGACCTTACCCATCATACATCATAGTGCATAAGTCCAGCTTCACTAAACCACTAACTTGTACTCAAGTCTTAGGACTTATTTACGCAGTAGTAGTGACAGACCAATATTTGTTTATTACAGTATTTTACTAAAAATTACTATCATGTGGTCCAACTCTACGTATTCTAAATATGCTTACACCATTAGCATAAGTGGACCACTCACTGATTAAAGGTAAACTATTCTCCATTTAGAAACCATAGTATAATGATCTAAACCAAGATAACGTGCTAACTTCATCAATCGATCAAATATTTTTTAGCTTATGTGTTAATAGCTCATAATCTACACCTTACTGTGAAAACATGACCCTAATCATGTAGATTATTTACTAACACACTTAGACCATTAATGTATAAACATATATAAACAAATAATCATTTGAATGAAATATTTTATTAATTTTTAAAATACAGAAATACACAGTTAATTTTAGCCATACATTCCAACAATCTCTCACTTATACTAAATAGACTATGAGAGTCTATATGTGTCTACCTCTATGTCATCCAATTGTCTTCAGAACACCTTCTCTGTTAATGACTCGGTAAATAGTTCGCCAAATTGTTTGTAGAGAAAATCTGATCGACTATTATATCTCGTTTCTAGATAAACTCTTAGATTATGTGATACTTTCTCTCAATGTGCTTGCCCTTCTTATGATTTCTCGGTTCCTTATATTGTGGTACAACTCCAGAATTGTCACAATATATGATAATAGATCTGTCCATTTATGACACAACTCCAAGTTCTATGAAGAACTTCTGGAATCATACCGCTTCTTTTGAAGCTTCTAAAGCTGCCATATACTTAGCTTCTATGGTAAAATCGACAATGTAAGATTACTTAATACTCTTCTATAAAATAATACCTTCAAATAAAGTGAAAACATATCCACTAGTGAGTTTTCTTTCATCTTTATCTGTTTGAAAGTCTGAGTTAGTGTAACAAGTAGGAATTAATTCATTAGCACTGTAGATAAGCATATAATCCCTTATTCCATTTAGGTACTTGAGTATATATTTTATAGCTTGCAAATGTTCTTCCCCTGGGTTTGACTAATATCTACTACCCATGCCTACAGTAAAGTAGAAATCTAGCTTTGTACAAAGTATGGCATACATGAGACTTTCTATTGCCAAAACATAGAGAGTCTTACTTATCCTTTCATTTTCTTCCTGTATCTTAGGACACTTCTTAGAAGGAAAGTTGAATTCATGCCTAAAGAGTATTATTGCCCTTTAGTATTGATTTATACTAAATTTAGCCAATATCTTGTAAATATAAGTAGATTGGAATAATTTTAATATTCTTTACTTCCTATACCTAAGAAGTTTTATACCAATAATGTAGCTAGCTTCTTCCATATCCTTCATACTAAATTGACTTGATAGCAAACCTTTAGAGATGACAATATCTCTACATCATTTTCAATGAGTAGAATGTCATCTAAATAATTTATTATAAAAGACATATTGTTCCCATCTGACTTTCTATACACACATGATTTATCTACATTTTGTATGAAACCTAAGACTTTACAATCGCACCAAAACGTATGTTCCATGCACGCGATGCTTGTTTAAATTCATAAATGGACTTCTTAAGCTTGCAGATCATATGTTCTTAACCTTTTGCAATGAAACCTTTAGGCTGGGTCATATAGATGTCATTAATAAGAGGGTCATTTAGAAAGGTTGTCATGATATCCATTTGCCATATCTCGTTGTCATAATGACATGCGATAGCCAAGAGAATGCGAATGGATTTAAGCATAACAACAGGTCAAAATGTCTCATCATAATCAATCCCTTCTTTTTAAGTATAATCTTTTGCAACTAAGCTTACTTTATACGTTTTCACATTTCCATCTGCATATCTTTTTCTCTTGTATATCCATTTATACACTATGGGTTTAATCCCTTCAAGTGCAGTGATAAGATCCCAAATTTTATTGATATACATAGAGTCAATCTCGACATTTGTTGCTATTTGCTATTTTTCTGCATTAATATTAGCAATTATCTCATGGTATTTAGTGGAATCATGTTCCTGATGGTCAGAGACTACCTCAAAGGCCTCTCTAATCTATTTTTCTAGAATTCTTAATATCCTCCTACTATGACATGGCTCAGAATGTATGGGAATATCTGGTTCTTCCTCATTTGGTTCCTCAATTGGGGTTCTAGAAGTTGAAATAAAACTCAACTTCTCTTTCAATTCTATCTTACTCGAAACCTTAGTGGACACACTTTGTTCATCCTCCAAGTATCTTGCATAATTATTCACAAGTACTTTTTGTTTTTGGGGATAATAAAAGCATCCACCATTTGTTCCGTTTGGATACCTCATAAAATAGCACAATTCTGACATTTGGTCTAGCTTACTTCCTTTAGTCAGTACATAAGCTGAATAACCTCTTACCTTGAGATAATTCATACTGGGCTTGCATCCAATCTATATTTCATATGGTGTCCTACGCACTAACTTGAAAAGTACTAAGTCCAGAATAGATGCTGCTATTTCTAGAATATCTCCCCAAAAAGAAATAGAAAGAATTGCCTTTTAACAATCTTTATCAGAGTTCTATTTCTTCTCTCAGCTAATTTATTTTGCTAGGGAGTCCTAAGTACAGTTAACTGAGATACTATTTTCTGATGTTCCAAATGGTCCTTGAACTCAACAAAGAGATACTCTCTACTACGATCTGATCCTACCTTCTTAATTCGTTTACATGTTTGATGCTCTACCTCAACCTTAAACTCCTTGAATTTATCAAATAAGTCAGACTTATGTCTTATCAAGTAAACATAACAAAAATGTGTACGATCATCTGTGGATGTGATAAAGTATTCATAACATTCTCTAGTAGGTGTTTGTTTTTAAATGGAGACAAAAGATTATTTTGATTGGTCTCAAAATTTTATCTCCAAATCGAGTTAAAATAGTGACAAAAATCAGTCTCTATGTTAGAGACAAAAATTTCAAATCCGTCTTTAATCAGTGACGGAAGAATTGGTCTCTATTTTTTTTGTTTCTAAATGGAGACAAAAAATTATTTTTGTTGGTATAAAAAATTTGTCTTCAAATAGAGTCAAAATAGTGACAAAAAGTCCGTCTCTATTTTAGAGACAAAATATCTAATGCCCGTCTTTACATTAGAGACGGCTTAGAGACAAAATTTCAACTCTAATGAAGCATTAACTTCTTTATTTGACCTAACAATTTAGATACGGATACCAATATTTTAGAGACGAATTATTTCCATCTCTAAATTTTAGCAACTAATATTTTTGTTCATCTCTAATTAGAGACGTTATGTTTAGCGACAAAAGCCAATTCGTCTCTCTTCTCTAAATCTAATTTAGAGACGAAATTCAACCTCTAGAGACAAATTTTGTTGTTCTCTAAACAGTTGTTTTCTTGTAGTGATAGGCTATCTCATGGGCCATAAAAAAAAAAAAAAGTCACAGTATGGGTCAATCAAAATACAAAACCTAAAGTAATTTTGGTTGGGTATTTACATTCCACCTCCTTACAAAAAGTTTCGTCCTCAAAACTTATATGTACCTTCTAAGTAAAAAAAAAAAAAAAAAGGGGATATTTCCTATGCATGAGTTGCATGTCCTTTGCAACTCATGCTTCTTAGGATTTATAATCTTCAGAGGAACTGCCCTTATAGGATAAGTTTTCAATCACTTTCAATAGTCCAAACTCTAGCACATTACTTAGGTTCGAAATATGCTTCATTAACCATGAAACATGAAAACATCGTGAACCCTAGATAGTAGGAAAAGACAATTGGTAAATACGTTCCCAACTTTCTAAAATCTCATAAGGACTTATAAATCATAAACCTAACTTTCCTATATTCCAAAACTCATCATCCCCTTAGTAGGAAAAGTTCAAAAATACACATTTTCCCCCTATCTTAAATGTTAATAATTACTTTTTACTGTCTGTCCAACTCTTATATATATATATATATATATATATATATATATATATATATATATCTTGTGCCCCCATAACCTTATCAAAGCTCTTCCAAAATTGTGAAATAAACCTGAATCCCTACTAGATACAACACTAATCAGTATACCACTATTTTTTATGTTCATCCTGTCTAACTCATCTATAGTTACTATAGTCTTTATCGGTAAGGAAAAATGTACAAACTTAGTCAGTCTATCTACAATCACCGATATAGTGTCTTTACCTAAAATTTGACATTGATAATCCAAATAAAAGGAAACCTAAAGTGATATGTGTCTACTTCTATACAAGTATTTCC
The DNA here is from genome assembly GCA_026120185.1 of Voacanga thouarsii. Lineage (NCBI taxonomy): Eukaryota > Viridiplantae > Streptophyta > Magnoliopsida > Gentianales > Apocynaceae > Voacanga > Voacanga thouarsii. The sequence goes on along the minus strand of JANUWF010002184.1, from coordinate 2,403,112 downwards.
AAAGGTTTTAGCAACTCCTTAGGTCATTAATGTTCAACCTTCATTTATTGATACACTAAATACCGAGAACTATATTCTTTTCAAATTTCTATACATCTTAGTACCATTAGAAAATACAGACAACTTCAGTTATGCACACCTTCCAAAATTTCATTTTCCAAACCTAGATGGTCAGGTGCATATAATCTCCCTCTAAACCTCCAATTTTTGTCCTTTTGAATCTGGATATCTGTTTGTTGGTCATCTCGAACTTCCTTCTTACTTTTCTCCTAACTAGCATGTATGTATTGGACAATCTTTATGTGTACCACTAAGATTGGTTATAGAGTCAAATCCACTAGATATTCTTTCGACGATTCCTACTACTTCTATTTCCAATTTTTACCCTACATCTCCTCAATACAAAGTTCGATACCAAGACTTTTCCACTAAAAAAAGATACATGAAAAGGATCAACTATAGGGGTAGGGGCTAATTTAAAGGTTTTGGCAAAATATTGGGGTACAAAAGAAGGGGTAGCACAATAGTTAAAAAGTGTAAGAGCTAATACATAATTAATCAATAGGGTACCTATTACAGCATCATTTGCAGTCTCAGCCTCTTGTCCAGTCATTGCAAAAACCCTAGCATTCGACTTCTTTTGCTCTGTTGGCTTCGTGACTAGTTGAGTTGCGGGTCTTGGCACTTATTGAGTCATCATTGGACACTTTCCAATACAGTGCCCTAACTTTCCACCTCTGAAACAAGCCCCAGTCTTCTATCTGCATTCTCCAGAATGTATATGCTAGCAGGTTTCAGAAGGCTTATTTTCATCATGTGTAGTTGTTGATGGAGTGATCTTAGGGAGTGGATGTTTCTTTACTGTTGGGGGTCCTACTGATGAAAGTATTGAACCTTGGCACTGACTGAATATAGATCTCAGCCTCTTCTCCTCTCTTTCAGCACCACCTTTCTTAATTTTTGCCTTAATACGCAAACATCTAGTGTACGATTCTTCATAAGTCTTTGAGGGCATCGACGATAGCCAATCCTTGATTCTTCTATATAGTCCACTCTTGAATTGTTGTAGCTTAAGAGTTTCACTGGCCATAATCTCCGGTGCAAATTGTCCTAAGGCATTAAATCTCATGCATAGTTCACTACTCATCCTTTTTATCTGTACCAAGTCAAAGAATTCATTTTGTTTTTATAATTTGATTGCCACAGGGAAGTAGTGATCGAGAAATACCTTTTTGAATATCTTCCAAGTTATAGATCTATCACATTGAGTATATATCAATTTTGCCCTTATCCAGCATTGATTTACATCTCCAACCAAGAATTGGGGTACAATCTTTGGCTTGTTGTCCTCAGGTATCTCTAGAATTTCAAAATTGTCCTCCAATCCAAGCACTTACTTACCTTTAACTGATCTGCAACTCCATCAAAAGTGGGCATATTTGCTTTCTTAAGTCTCTCATAGTGTGCTCTAGGCTCTAATGTTAGTCTCTGTTGCCTTTATTCTTGCTCTCGCTGCAGTTTCTGTTGTTCTTGCTGCATAAATTGTTGATTTTGCATAACATATGCCATTATGTTTATAGTTGTCATTAACTCCGGTGCCATTAGCATAGGTGTAGCTGTTGATATAGCTTGCGAAGGAAGTCCAGTAGGCAGTATTGGCACATGCTAACATGTCCCTCTAGTTGTCCGACGTGGTATTCTCCATCCCCATTTAGCAAGTAGCGCATTCATGTCGTCTAACTCGATATTAAAGCCCTCATTATTGTTTTCCTATCTTTCTTCACGTGCCATATATCTTAGGCCTACAATAAATAATTATGTGATAATTAATATCAAAAGATACAATAAATTAAAATAAATAGGTAGATAAAGTACTTAAGGAATAACTATCAAATAAATAAATAAATAAACTACTAATGAATGAGCCATAACATTTAGCCGTAAAAAATTCTAATATTCTATCTAATCCTAGGGTTCATAATAGAAAATCATAACCTAGTATTAAATATCATGAACTTAATGCTCTGATACCACTAAATAAAATGCCTCAAATCTGAAATCCGAAATAAAACCCAAATCCATATCCAAGATGCCATACAATGACATCTCTAAGGAAATGCCAAACCTCTAACCTAAAAATTAACTTTAACAGAACTAATTATCTCCAAAGAAAAATACACACCTTAAAAAAAATTGATGTTATATAAATAAAATCTCTTAAATAAATAAACCTTTTATTACAATAAATGTCTTGTCCAACCTAAACTAAGGGAAAGGAGTTTACTAATAACCAACTCAAAATAATAAATAACTCTATCTAAGCTAACCAAACCATGAGCACAACCTAATCCTATCCATCTCCATAGTTCTCTTCATAGTCATGGTCAACATCTACAACATGTTAAGTGGAGTGAGCTATATTAGCTTGGTAAGCAAACACCATCTTGAGAGTGCATGAGTTACATATAATTTACTTTGAATAAAATGCATTAAGTAGTACTAAATAGTTAGATGAAACCATTTTCCCCCTTTACACATATTATTTATATATAATATAAAAGTATAGTCTAATTTTAAATAATAAAAAAGTATGACACACACACACACACACACACACATTGAATTAGATAACATATAATTAAGTATAAGTATAGCCCTAGCTTCAAATAAAATAAAGCTATAACTAGGGCTATCAATAGGTCGGGTATACTCGTACCCGTACAAAACTCGTTTATAATGGTCTGGTACACCTATTTTCTTACCTGACCCAACCTGACCTTACCCGAACCCATTTAAATAGCCGAATCATTTGCATCCCCATGCTCGTAGGAAGGCATTTTGTGCTCTCCTGATGGTGAAATAACTAAGCTCAATCTTAGCAACACATGTCTTATTGGTTGCCTTCACCTATCCCATTTCATGGATTTGCCAAATCTTCTCCATCTACGCTTGAATAGTAATCTATTTAGAGGCAATTGTTCTTCTTCTACGATGAATTGTAGTTTTGTCACTCTTGATTTATCAGCCAATAAATTTTCAGAACCACTAGATGCAGATTCTTTCTTGAATTCTTGTAAGCAGCTTGTGTCTCTGAACCTCTCTCTCAATTCCA